>VZRU01016563.1:1795-44831 GCA_013398155.1 Pedionomus torquatus | reverse complement strand
GCCCCAGCGGGGCGGGATGGGGGGCTTGGGGGGGCCTCGCCGCTTTTGAGCGTCGGTGGCTTCACCCGGGCCCCTGGGTTTATCGCGGGTGAGCAGCCCCGTGCTCGCTGTCCCCACGCCTGCTGGAGCTGCAGGCTGCCTGTGGTGGATGCCAGCTGGGAGGCAGCCCTGCCGCGACCCCTCACTAGGCCGGGTCGGCCGGGGGCCTAACGGGGGTTTTAAATAGGTGGTGCGAAACGGGCCTAGGTTGTGCTCGGATTTCCAATTTTCCAGATGCCTAGATTTGGATATGCAATGTTTAATTTTATTTGTTTTAGATTTTTTTTTTCCTGTCTTTTCTAGTAGGTTTCCCAAGCAAAACTGGGCAGTGCTTGCTTCATTCTAACTCTGGCAGTTCAGGAAAGAAAAAAATCAGCTAGTTACTTACTCCCTGTACAGATGCATGTCGGGGAATGTTTTCTTGCAACTGTTTTGTGGCTGAAAAGAAAAAAAACCTAGTAGGTGGATTGTGGGCCTTAACAGATCTGAGAAGAGTTAGGTGGACGTGTCTTCTACAGCTGGTTGAGACCTTTTCAGAAAGACTTCAGTCACAGCAGCCAGATGTCCATGGCAGCAGTCATGGTAATTTTAAGCCTTATAGCTGGAGTATAGCAAGAGAAGTACAAAGGATACTAGCAAAGCCAAATTTTGCTTAACAGAAGAAACAGTTGAGGGCACTGGGTTTGCTGACGTTGCAGGCTTGGACTGTGAGCCTTTTGTACTTTCTTGGGGTGCTGATGTGAAATAGGCCTTCAGCTTTGAAGGTGGCAAAAAGCATTGCTTGAAGGCTCACTATCGAATCTTGTGTGTGTCTTTACTTCTGGGTTAACATTGAATAACGTGTCTGTCTCAGAAGACTCTCGATGTCTTGAAATTAAGGTTTGTTCTTTTCTTTCAGTGAGGTTTGGATGCAAATGTGTTCCTTATTTTTCTACTTAATAGCAGAAGGCTAAAAATTCATAGAATTGTTATCTAGTGTAGATTTTTGTCCAGCAGTTGAGATTCCATTAAAATTCCCACCAAGCTTCTAATTTTATTAGAAGCACTTGTGGCTTTAGGTTTTCATCTGCTGAATCACGTTATACTTTGGTCTGTTTCATTGAAGAGTCCTTTACATACATACAGTTAGGATTTTTTTTTTTTTTAAAAAAGTGGTTTGTTTTTTTTTTAGACTGTTGAAGTCATCTTTTCAAACAGCCATGATAGAAAACTTCATTTGAACTGTTTATTTAAAACTTTGTGCCAAGTTCCTTTCCAAAATGCTGCTTCCTGGGGCAGTCCTCAGTCCTGCAAGTATACCCTTTGTTTCAGCACTTTACTTTTAGTTTATTAAATATTACCTCTGTTTGTGCCCAAATGAGTAAGTCCATGCTTTGCTTGGTGTTTAATTTAAATTACCTTTTCCTTTATCATCTGCAAACTCTAAAAGAAAGAAGGTAAACAATTAGAGGCTTGCTATTAAAAATATCATGTAACCAAAATTTTTCAGAAGCTGTTTTGGGCAGATGTCCCCATCTGTAATCACGTCTCATGACTTAATAACTTCAGTGTCTGGTGTTTTGGTTTTACATCCTTATAATGAGAAACAGTTTTTACTCTTTCATTTATTGCAACATTTAGTTTGGTGTATGTTTGTATCAAGATTCCTGGCAGTATATTGTCAGTAGAAGGGCATAGTAAGAGTTAAAGTACTTTTGACAAATCTTAATATTTGGCTTTTAAATACACATGCCAAGATAATGCTGTAAGCAGGTTTTGATTAACTTATCAAATGCTTCTTGCAGTTATGAAAAATACATGGCTTTGAGCATGACAAGGCAAGATTATATGTAGTCCAGTGTATCCAACTGTTCCGCATCACATCTTGGCTCTTAATTTTTCATGTTCTTAAAAAAAAAAAAAAAGAAAAAATCCATTTCCTGACTTCCCTTTGTGCCATACATTGTCACTGTCATTCTCATTCCACTCTTGTCTTTTAAAGTGTCATGAAGATTTCTGCTTTCCAGTTTGTCAGGAGAAAGAGATTAGGAGGTGGTAGTAGTACCTTCACAAAACATTTCCATCATAGTTCATTTTTCATGAGGGAAAAGTTACCTTTCTTTCATGTTGCAAATCCAGTTAAGGACTGTGATTTCTGGTGTTAAATACTTTTTAAAATTCTGTAGTAAACAGCTGTCAACTTTTCCCATCATCTGTGTAAAAATAATCTGATGCTGTTAGACTTCCTTTGATATCGAGTGCTGTAAACTCAATTGTGTCTCTATTTCAAGGATAGCCCTGATGTTTTTCAATATATCCTTTACCAAGTGTATGGTTAGAATGAAGTGTTGGAGGAGGGATCCATCATGTATGTTGTGTCTGGAGAATTCTGTTAAGGGTGGTCTTATCTTAAGAACACAACAGGCCAAGGGCTTCACAGATAAGCACAGAGGATAAGACTTGGGGGAAAGAAATGCTTCCTGTTCCTGTAAGGTATCTCCTCTGTGTTTTTGATGTTTGTCAGCTCTTTGGTGCCTGTGTAATTGAGGTGTTTCTCGCCCTTGGACTCAGCTTCTCAAAGAAACAGCATTTCTGGATAAAAAAGTTTCTTCTAGAAGTAGTAAAACTAAAAAGGTGTATACATGCATATTAGTGACAGACTGTTGCCATGTTTCTGATTGAAGGGAGTAATGCACTTGCCACCAGGAGGAAGGGGTTGCTCTAAACCCTCAGCCCGCATTCACAGGGAGCGGGAGCCAGTGAAGTAGTTTTGTGCAGGAAGATGCATCACTCTGTCCTCCTATGCTTCTGCTTCATATGTCTGTCAGCTTGCTGTCTTCTTTTTTTTCTTTATTTTCTTTTTTAATAACCTGAATATGTTCCTTAAACAAATGTGTGTTTGATAAAAGGTCTGTGTAAATCCTTACTTCCTATTTAAGCTATTCAGCTTCTAGTCATCTGAGGTTTGAGGGGCCTGATCAAGCAAGTATACTCAAAGCAAGATATATAAGGATGTGATTGTGTCATCATTGTTAATGACATATAGGTGCTAAATCCAGTATGTAGCAGCTATCTTTCATTTAATCACAAACCTGGCCAGCGTTGCTTGCCTTATTAGATAAACTAGTGGACAGGGCACTTATCACATAAGCAAGATGTGGGATCTAGGTCCTCCTCAAGTATGGAGCTGTCTTCCAGGAATCTCCTGATTACTGTACTACAGGCTCTCCTAGCAGTGTTGGTTGTCTGCCCCTTTAGTTGAAATTGGGTCATTGATTCTTGCACTTTTTTTTTCACAGAGTTAAAAAGGAAGCAAGCTGAAGAGAGAGTGAGGCCCTCTGTCTTGTGCGTAGGAGACCAGGTTTAGATCTCTTTTTTTAAGCACTTCTCATCTTACCATGTAGAATTTGTGGATTGCGCTCCTAGGAACACTTACTTTCCACACAAGTTGTAACTTAAAATTGACCCACATCTTTCTTTTCATGTAAATCTGGAGCAATACGGTTAAAATTATGTCGCCTTGAATTCCCAGTCAGAAATGTTATTAAGAAGCTTCTGCAGCTTCTGCATTCAAGCTGCATCTCAAAATGGCTTTGTCTAATTTGTAGCTTTTTCATTCCCTCATAAAAGATGCAACACTGAACAAACACATGTCAGGATTCAGATGGAAAATTTTTTAAACAGACTGGAGATTTTACTTTGATTTGGAGTGGAAAAGGTAGACAAATTTGTGGAATAGTGCAGCTGTCAATAATTTCATGGTCTGTCTCTCTTTGTTCCTTTAACTTGATTACATTAAAGGAGAGATAAGTCTTTAGTTTGTGGTTTACAAAATGTTGTCCATGAATTTATAATCTTCAGACAAAACTAGGTTTTATTTGCACTGGCTGCATGGAGCCCATGGATGCAAAGAAAGTCTGGATACTTTTTAACTGCTTGAAGAAACCAAAGCTGGTTTAAAACTGAACTTTGTTAATCTGTGTGGCCTCTTCAAAGAACTTGTATGGGCTTTGGGGGAATGAATACAGTTCTTAGATTACAAATCACTTCATTAGATATAAAGTCTGCATGAAGTTATCTGTGATGTGGTCTCTGTGCTGATAGTTGGAACAATCCAGAGTTCAGCATAGAGTGTTCACCTCTGCTACTAGTCTCCGAGCAATAGTTTGGGATGTTCTGCAAAGCTAAGAGAGAACTGAAATGGTCACGTAGCCTCTTTGGTAAACCAAGAATATATGTTCAAAAGTTGAACACCAGTGTAAGTTTTGCTGGGGAAACTGTTGGCCAAACCAATTGATAATTGAAACACGTGCTGTTCCAAGATCAGTTTAGCCTATTTTGGAGCAAGTGACTAGAAGCAGCACTTCCAAATAAAACTTCAGCTTGGACAGCTTCCTATCTCTTAAATATAGTGCTTTAACGTTAAATTTATTTTTCCTCACCTGCTGTTCTTCTAGGGTGTCTGCAAAGAGAAATTAAATCTTCATTTGAGAACCGAAGTAGGGCTAGAAGATGCAGAAATCCAGAGTACAGGAATTGGAAAAGTACTTTTACTGGCTGAAGAGACTGATTTTGCCAATTCTCAAGCCACCCAGTTTGTGTGGGAATAAACCTGAATGCCAGGCTTGGAGAAGATATCAAATTCATCAAGGCAGACAGATTTTTTTAACTGGATTCTGAAAGAAAGAGGATCTGCAGGTGGTGGGTAGCGACATTTTGCATGCATTCTATTTTAGAGTACTAGTAATACTTTATACAAGGTAGAGTTGTAAGGTAAATGTGGAAAAGGGCAGTGTATAAATGTGGTGGTATAGATGTGGAGATACGTAGGCAAGTATGTAGTCTTGATAGCTGTTTGGTCTCAATGCTAATATGTGATGGCAATATGGGAAGATAAGCATTCTTCTTCAAGGAACAAAGTTTTCCGTCATGGAAGGCTCATAGCTATGTGTAGCCAAATAACATGCAGCAAACGTGTTTTAATGACTTTAGATTCTTCCCTGACTTAGTTTTTGTTCTTGTGAGATGCCAAATTGGAGCGGGAGGAAAAATTTTTAAAGAACTATTTGACTATGAAATTTGGGGGTGCAGCAACAGAAAACCACTGAAATTTTGTGATATGGTCTTGAAAAATCAGTTTGGTATACATACCCATGCTAAGAGCATCTATTTCTGCAATCTCTTCGGTATGTGTATCATGTTATGGTGCAGTCAATTATTTAGAACGGGAGCCGGTCTAAATAGGTAGGCAGACAAAAGGAAAGAGTAGAAGGACTATGGGTAGGGCTTGCAGAGTAAATTGCATCTGGTCATGAAAGAACTCTGTGGGAGTATGTCTAGGGTTGCACTAATGTCCGTACCTCAGAATCGTGTTCTTGAAGCACATTTTTTCCCCCAGGATTCTGTATGTTGGCACCTTTCTGGGTGCTTCTCCATGCACAATGAAATCTGATACGCAAAATACTGTGTTAAGACTGTTGCACCAGTATTTATATAAAAGTGAATGATGGGCATGATCTTATAGCAAAACCCCAGACCTGTACTACATTAATATAAAATACTCTGTAAGAGAATCTGAATGGAAGTTTTAAATCTTGAAGTAGATTGCTCATGCTGAGATCTCTGAACTTCTGCTTTAGCATTGAATCATAATTCAATATTTGCTGTTCAGTAAAGGACTAAAGAATGCAACATGTTTCGAAGTCACATTTGCAGAGCTGGAATTGGAGGTGTTGTCTGATGAGTCTAAAGGCTGGTTTTAACTAGTTAGCATTCTTTTGAGTTCTTGGACCTGGCTTGATAGTTTCTTTATGGCTCCTGAATACTTCTGTAGTAGTGAACATGGTGGAACATTAATGTTTAAATTAAATAAAAAAAAAAAAGGTATAATAGCATCTGACATTACAACAATTTTGCATACATTACACTTAATGCAAACTGATACATTCTCAAAGCATTCATACTTTTAACTAAGTATGTTATTGTATGTTAGGGTGTTCAGGGCTTGGTACTGAAAAATATAATGTAATTTTTACATAGAAATATTTTTAATAGAAATAATCTAGGTGGTGGAATCAAGCTGGTAGACCAAGAGGTAGCATCTCAGCAGGTGCTGTAAAACTCCATAGACCACTAAAGAAGGGAAAGGGAATGGTGTGCTTCTCTGACTCTGATTGGCCAGAATTTTGAAAATGCAAATTCCTAGTAGGGTTTATGGAAATATTTGTTTTAAAAACTTTGGGAAAGGAAAAACTGGGGACCAAATGTTATTGGTGGGGAGGTTAAGTAGCAATTTATAATTGCACTTAAGGATTTACTGATTATGCGTGGTCTTTGTATAGCTGTTTATATCCTGTGTTCTTCCTTCATCAAAAACTAGATCACTTGAATGATAGTTATTTTGGAGACAGGCAAGGCTTTTTGTTTGAAGAAACTCTGTTATGTTGCAAACGATGGCCTTGTACACTGTTCCATGGGAGGTGACTGAGCGTGCAAAATGCATAAATATCTTGGTATGGGATTGACTTTAGTCTCTGAATCTTGTTTTTCAAATAAATGTCTAATTCAGGGTACAAACAGGAAAAACAGAGTTCACAAGCCCTCTTGACTTTGTGACTTTGTTTCTCTAAAGTAGCATGAATATAGTCTCTGATTCCAGAGTGATCCTTATAGTGAATGCCACTCCTGGAGCTAAAAATCTGAAACGATGAACATAAATATGCTATTAATGATTATGGTTGTGTCTTACGGCCAGATTTGTGCAGTGCAGTGCAGTGCAGTGCAAGCTTCCAGAAAGAACTATCTCTGCTGTGTACTTCTTGTGAAATTTTTCTTCTAAATCAGTTGGTTTATTTCCAGAGAGACAGGGGAATTGTCTTTGGAACACAAGACACCCTTCTGTTCTCAGGTTTGACTGTAAGCAGCTTACAATGCCAAGCACTCTGGGGTGGAGAGACGACACCAGTTCTGGTGAGGACATAGTTTCTTCTAATCCATATGGTGCTGGGGTTCCCTGCCTCAGGAGTACTTCCCGTTGCATTCAGCCTCTGTCTCAACCCTGAAGTCAATGCCCGGCAAGAGCAGATAGGTATGGTGGCTGGAGCAAGTAGCCTGGGAGGAAACCAGCCTCTCGGAATGATTTCCTGTGGCTCGTCCTGGTGCAGAAGAGGTCTGAGGTGCTACAGCAGGCAATAGAGGAGGTGAAGGACAGTGTGTTGCCACTTGGTTGTGTTCATTCTTGTCCATAGGTGCTGCCTTTTCTTCAGGTTGATGGCCACTGTCATCTTTCAAGAGGTAAGCCAGAGAAGGGTTCTGGCCTATGTATCTTCAAGTTGTGGCCACTCTATAACGCCTTGGGCATTTTCCTGTTGCTTAGCTGCTGCAGTTAATGTTTGAAAATTTAAAGTGTTTTGTTTTGTTTTGTTTTTTAACTGAGCTGAATTAAGGTAATTGGTTTTCAGTCAAAAAGATCTAAGATAACAATTTGAGTAAGCCAGTTACCAGCCTTGCCCTGGAAGGTGTCGGTTTGCCAATCATCCAGTTCTCTTTGTAATAATATTTATTGGACAGTCATTGTTCAAAAATTTTTAGTGTATCTGTGCTGCTTGGCATCAGTCAAAAAGTACAAAAGAAGTAGTTGCTTTACATTCTTAACATGAAGATTTGTGCCGTTTTCAGGAACAATACAGGATAGGTGTATGGGTGATCTGCTGCCCAAAATCCACAGAAATAACAAATGTGTCAAAAGACACAGTCTGTAGACAGTTCTGTAACTGAAGTGAAATTATTAATTAGGACTCTGAAGTTCTATTTATCGATAAAATTCAATGGATTTCTAATTAAGAAGTGTGTACAGTTTGCTTCTATTTGTGCCTGACTTGTAAATATTCTATGTTTTGTTTAATAGAAGTGCATTTCTTTTGAATTCCAGCCTCCAGTCCCTTTGGAATTTACATCAACTGACTTGCATCAAATGACAGGGATTTTTCCAGATATCCCTTCAAAGCTATTTTCCTGCTGCTGCTTCTCTCAGCAGACTTTACCTCCTAGTGACACTTTAGATTTAATTGCAGTGCTGTTGAATGTCAAACAGCCGTGGTGTTGAAACTACTGCTGTTCCCATCACTGCAGGAGTTTAATGTATGGCTTCAGCAGACTATGTAAAAAACTGAGGTTGGTCACCATAAACAAAGATTTGAAGGTATCGCTTTTGTCTTTTTGTTTTCAGAAGGTCCATATGGAATATTTGCTGGCAGAGATGCCTCCAGGGGACTAGCAACTTTCTGTCTAGATAAAGATGCACTCAGAGATGAATATGATGACCTATCGGACTTAAATGCTGTACAGATGGAAAGTGTAAGAGAGTGGGAAATGCAATTTAAAGGTAAATTCTCAAATTAGCAGCACATCTTTAGCTTAAGGAAATGCTTTTCATAAAAATGACCGATTTGGGCTTGAGACAGCTTTTAAGGAGATGTTTAAGGAGGGAGGGGGAGACTGAGACATTTTTCACATTAATAATGTAGTGTAACTTTCTTAGGAAAAGACTAGGGATTTGAGGCCTTTCTTCCATAGAGAGGATTCCACTATATCCCATTAGAGCTTTTTTAGCCTTTCAGTTTTACAAGAAAGCGGTTCTCAGCTCTTCAGTGCAGAATTTCACTCTGGTATCTTAGCGTAGCTCAGCTTACAGCTTATCCTGCTCTTAGGTTGTTGGCTTTGGATGCCATGGAATCATGATTAGGACTAAGAGTTGTTTGGGCATGAAGGGTTGAACAAGCTTGTCTTTAATTTCTCAAAAGTGTGGAAGTATGCCTCTGGAGGGAGGGGGAGACCGAGACATTTTTTACATTAATTGAAATCAGAACAGGCTGAGGGAATTTATGCTGGTTTTAATAGCAGTGCTCTCAGCCATTGTGTGGTAAAGTTTGCCCGATATGCTGTGGGAAAATAGTCAGAAGAGAATCGTCAGACTAGAGAAAGTAATGAGTAGCAGTGGTAGGAAGATTGTTTTGGGAGGCTGAGCTTGCTGATAAATTGCCATCGATTTCAGTGACTTAGGTTAAGGACCTGAGTGTGTAAGTGAATTTGCAGGCTAACTAGCAAATGCAACTGTTTTTGATTGTAATGGAATCGTAAATCTTTTTCAGAAAAATACGACTACGTAGGTAGACTCCTAAAACCAGGGGAAGAACCTTCAGAATACACAGATGAGGAAGATACCAAGGATCACACTAAACAGGAATGAACTTTGTAAACAACCAAAGTCAGGGGCCTTCGGAACTGCAACCTCTTATTCCCCATCACAGAATGTCCTGCATCTTTGGGTACAGTTCATCTGCTGCGAAAAACATTCAACAGGTTTTGTACAAGGAGAATAATAAACTCACAAATGAAGATTTGAATAACTAGACATTATTTGTGCTGCCAAACATTTTGCTGCAGTTTATTTGTAATGTCTGGTTAGGCTTTGTTAGTGAAGAGGGGCCAGGGATTTAAAAGCAAATATGCTATTCCTTTTTATCAGTAAGCTGAAGCCTTCAACTAGTATATGTTACAAGCTCTCTGAAAGACGTGAGTCTTCAAGCTCAGTGGAAGGTTTGAATCGTTTCATATGTGTCTTCTCCTTCAGCATTAAAGACATACTCATGTACATCAGTATCAGTAGGTTAGGCTATTGAAACTGGTGTTAAAATGTGAATTTCCAATTTTGTTTTGTATGTGGGTGTTAGTAGCCCTGGCAGAATACTTCAGTTCTCTAAGAGAAGTCCGTGTAGATTAGGATGGGGGTAAAATTCATCCTTTTCTCAAAAGGATAGGGTAAAACCGTTTCCTCTGCAATGACTATTATCTGAAGCCTGCCTCTCCCCCCTTTTCCCATCCTCTAAATCAAATCAAATATTAATTGTGCCTTATTTCGCTTACATAGACTTGAATTGTTTTAAGGGACAGCCCCAAAGTTGTGGTTTCATAGTCACTACAAGCAGCATTGAGACTGAAGTTAGAATGTTCTGTTGACTGGAAAACCTTGATGTTATTCTGTGTATAGAATGTAAAAGAGGAATACTCAGTGTTACTGCCATATGTTAATACTACATATACTTAAATTAGCATTGTGATGGCCAAATGCATACTCCCATGCTTCTTTTTAAGTAATTACACAAAAAAGTCACCCTTTCTCCTCTTCCAGAAGCTGTCTAACTTTTGGGAGCGTAGCCTTCACACCCCTGTAGAGCGAAGGGGCCTGTGTGCGTGTGTCTGTGTGTGTGTCTGTCTGAATGCAAGACTTGGGAGGGATTGTTTCTGCAGATATTGTAAATACAAGTTCCATTTTAATAAAGCATGTACAATACCAAATGTGCTGTCAGACTTTATTTAGAAGCTGCTAAGCAGAGCTGGAATATGGTGGGAATACAAAGGAAGGGGAAGAAGTCTTGGGTGTGAAACATCCACTGCTGTTTCCTTGTACTTGTGGTGTCATTTTTCCTTTCAAGTCTCAGCTTTTCAAGAATCTTGAAGACTTACCTCAGGTAAGCTGTATGTAAATCTATGCCAATGCATTTATGGGGGTGGGGTTGATGTATATAAAGGAGAAGCATTTTAGGAAGTCATGTAATGTACAGTAAAAGGAGTGACACTAGTGGGAGAAGGCGGCTGAAGATTTGTACATGGGTATCACTCAACATATTGTAGAAATTTCACTGTCTGTTCTGCCAAAGTAATGGTGCCACCATTGAGTTCCTGAGTGGTAGCTTTGTGGTGCACGTGTACCTGTCTGCAGACTTCACCAGTGATAAAAGTAATAGGTTTCTCTATATACATTCTGTTGAACTGTAAACTGAAATTCCAGGAACTACTTCCTTTTTATTGCTACTTGACTGAAAGAGATTTATATTGATGTAAATGAAACAAAATAACAACGCTCCTCCCTTGAATCATGTGTAACTCACCTGTCCTAGGAGGCAGGTTGAATTCTCTTCCATGCGTGCCCAAGCTTGGAACGGAGTAGTTTCATCCCAGCAGCAGTGGCAGAGGTTGAGTGACGCCTGTTTTTGTAGGGGCTGGACGATCCCACTGGGTATGGGGCTGTTCAGCTACTGGCTGTAGCTCAGTAAAGCACCAGTTTCTGCTTTGGTCACATCCTTACCAGCTCCATGTTGGTGCCATGTCCAGACTTTGGTTCACACATTAGTTCTATAATAAGTATCTGCTAATTATCTTAACACAGCTGAAACGCTGGCCACGCTAGTGTTACCATACAAATACCTGTTTGGGGTGAAAGAATGGAAGCTACCAAGGGGTAAAGAAAAGCTTCCTTGCACAGGACAGGAGCTAGGAGTACCTAAGCACCAGTTCTTAATTCGGCTGCTTCACTACAGAATGGAATTTTTCTTAATCTTGCTATAAAAGATTTTACATTACACTTCATTGACAGTGTAACTTTCACTTTTAGCTCTGGGTCAGCTGCTGTACCTCATCGTGGCACCAAGACAGGTGATAGCTGTGGAGCAGGAAAAGGCTTACCCAACTAGGAGACAGGACAACCACAGTGATTTAATATATATTTTTTCCTGGGCTTCCATACAGAAATACCCGCAGTGTGTGTTAAAGCTGCTGCTGGCCAGTCAGGCTGGGGCTCCAGCACAGGATGAGTTGCACAGCAAGCTGGGCAAAGGACAAGGTTTGCTTTCAAGCACCTTAACAGTAACTGGGAAGCCTAAAAAACTCATCCTATGGCAGCAATTTGTTGCACAGACTTAATCCTGTGGTTTGATGTCTAGTGCATCTGCATTAGCCTCGTTCATCCCACAAAGTCACTAGCAATTAAAAGCTGACAACCTAAAAAAAAAAAAAGTGTGTTAAAGCACACTGCAGCTTTCAGTTTTGTAAAAAATTGACACATTACAAAGAAGTATTTAGAGTAATGTCAGACCTATCAGAACTTCAGTGCGCTCAATGCACTAATTTGATGGAGGTGTTCATCCTTGTAACATTTGTGTCAATCACTTGGTCAGAACTTGCTATGAGCTAAAATGACAGGCACATTGAATGGTAAATTTTGTATAAGCAATGTAGGGGACCTGAAGGGACTATTCTGTGTTACCTTGAATTGCAAATGTATTTTGTTTCTAAAGATATCACTTGTTCTCCTAGACTAGACTTTGTGTTACTGGTTTGAGGAGTTATTTGTTTAGACACTCCTGCCTCACTTGTACACTGCTTCCCAAAATGCTTTATTATGGCAGGAAATCTATTTTTAAACCTTGATGTTGTTACTTGATCTCATCATCTTGGATTTCCCCTAGAGTACAGAATTATCCTTTTATGTGCTTGTACTTAGTTGTATTTAAACTGTTTTATTGAGGTAGATCTACTTTTCTTTGGCTAAGGTTTAAATTTTCTACCCTTCAGCATGGGACAGCATGTAAAAGCAGTTTGGCACTCTGGTTCTCATCTGGTTTTCCTTTAAATATCTTAGTTCGAAGCCGTTTTCTAACATTTTAATTTTTTTCCTTCGTAAAAAATCAGTTTGTTTTCACAATATTCATTGTAAAGGTTGAGGAATAGTTAAAACTTACCTAGGCTTTGAGCCTCTTTGATAATTGTTTTCCCTACAATAAAAAATTTGGGGGAAATTTATTCCCTCCAGGAAATTCGTGCACGGTTGTATAGAATAATACAAAACATCAGTCAAGACCTAGTACTTCAAGTGTAATGATCTTCCTGGCTCTGCTCTGGTGTTGCTTTATTTTGTTTGTTTGTTTAGTTTTTCATGAAATGTAGCTCACTAGAGCAGGTTTTTGACAAAATCCTATGCTCTTGGAGTCCTTCCTCTCCCACTCTGATGCCGCAGACTGAAGCGCAGCCCCGGGGGAAAACCGCACCATCGCCCTCTGACGGCTCTGCCAGGCATGAATGGAATGATGCAACTGCAGCTGCAGATTTGGCTGTTTACTCCTTCTCCTACTGAAAACTAGTAATAGTGTAACTCCAGCCTTGAAGGCTTGCTTAAATATGGAAACTCAGTAATTAAGTATGAATGTTACTGGCAGATCCTTCCACTGGCTTCTAATTTATGGTTGAAAGGGTAATGTTTACTAACAAGTATTTATTTACAGATGGCAGGTTAAGCTCTGCTTGTGATAGAACACGTGTGCCAGGGTTGGTTCAAGTGCAGGTGAAGGGGTGGTTATCTGAAAACTTTAAAAAAAACCAAATCCAAACTGTTCCTCACCCTTTTTCTGGGGGGATTCTTGTGGTTTTGTCTATTTTTTTCTCTCTACCAGAAGGCAGCAAAGCCAAGGTGTTTCACAGAGGTGTAGGTGGCACCGCAGCCTTCCTGCAATACTGACGAGCAAATCCAATCGTCTGCACCTTGGTTAGAAAGTTTGCTTGTTGGGGTTTGGGTCTTTTTTGTGATTATCATATTTTACCAATCTGTCCTGTTTTCTGGGTAACTGGGCAAAGCCTCCAAGTGTACACACTGTAAGCATCTGAAAATAAAGCCCTTGGGAGGTGTGAAGTTCTGGTGGCAAGTCTGGATTTGTCACTTGACCACAAGCATAGATGACTGTATATAAACTCCCTTTCTTTAGCCTGGCTCTGGCCTCCCTGCAGACTTCTTACAGGGAAACATTATCTTGTCTTCCTCAGGAACAAGAGCCACCTTGAGCCTTCACTTCTGAAAAGCCTTTAGAATCCAGTATTTTGAGCACAACAAAAGAAAAATTTCTCAAGTTGGGGCAGAGCAGCATTTTTAAATACTCGGACATTGACTTCTCAACAGGAGAACTAACTAAAACTCTTTAATAAGCACAGGGGGGATTTTTTTTAGACAAGGAAAGGTCTTAAGAGTTGCTAAATGTTTTGTGATAGACTACTGCTAGAATATAACCAGTCTTAAGAAAGACAAATTCATGGCTTTGCAACAGAAATGCCAGTTTCTGAAAGATGATTAACAGCTTTAAGCTATACAGAGGAAACAAGCGGCTGAGCCAGCAAAGCCTTTGGGATTTATTCTAAAATTCAGCGGTTTTTTTTCTCAGCTCAGTGTACAAACAGCAGTAATGTATCATTTTTTCCACCTATTGGCAAGGGGAAAGGGGAAAGATTCATGCTGGGGGGAAATAAGAGGGGGACAGACTAGGGTGGTTTTTTGTCCACCTGAATAAAGAGACACTGAGCAACCAGCGCCAGAGGCCACACAGCAGGTAACGTCTTTGTTTTCAGCCATACTGATTGCTCACCTGTCATATTCTTCTTTGACAAATTCCTAGTCACATGAACAAAATAAATCAATATTGAAGTTGACCAGAGCTGGGGCTCAAGTTCTGAGAACGTTCAGCCTTGACCAGGCTGGGTTTCCCCAATACCTTAGTGCACCAGAGGCAACAGAAAGTCACAGGCAACAGCTACAGCCTTACACTCTTTCAAGTTGTTTTTCTTCATGCTTTGAGAGGGGAAAAAAGTTGACATACAACACTGTTAAGTTGTGATGTTGTTGTTCTTTTTATAAAATTTGTCAAGATATCACAAAATTACACATACTAAAAGCTTACTCTGCACATTTTCCAATGAAAAAGTGAAAGGAAATATCTTAAATCTATTACCTGTATATACAATTTCAATCCAAATTTACATTCGCATCATTTTCTTTATAGCAAAAGGCATGGATCAAACACAGGATTGAGATGTGTCACTTCAGCGTATTCATAGGATATTACTTAAAATACCAGTATGTGTTCGTTTAAATTAATTTAGAACAGGCCACTTACAAAGGGCTCAATTGTGTATTGAAATGAGTAGCTGTTGGGAAGGCTGCTGCTGACAGACTCCTTTACAGTGCAAACATTCGGCATTTGTTTCATTGAGAGTAAAAGGACAACAACTGAAAAAAAACTAATGGACTTGTTATAACCTCTGAGATCTGAGACAAGTTTGAAGCCCACATGCGGCTGTGCAGTCAGCGAGGACACAGATTAAGGCATTTGTGCTAGAGATCACTTTTCAACTGAAGTCTTTCTGCAGTTCACTAACAAAGATCTGAAATTCTTCTCACCTACCCTTAGAAGAGGGAAGTTACCCTCTCAGTTCTTTTTGAGTTTTTAAAAACAAAGCAATTAATATAATAAATTACAGGATATACACATCCTCATCTTTCAACTACAGAACTGGATTTGTATTTGAACAGCCTATATTCCGTGAAATTGTATTTAGACCTGCTTGAAATTATTTAGGCATAGCTAGCACAATTTAAGCAGAACTTCATTTGGATATTGTAAAATAAAGCAAGAAATAAAATTTACAAGGAATACTTTGTCTCCCTCCAGACTCATTTTTATTACTATAAATATGGGGAATTTTATTTTATTTAAATTATGCCTCTCCTGTCAGAGTACTTTATACTAATGAAAGAATTCAACAGAAGACACCTCTCAAGCCAAGAATAATTTGAGTAATTTCCTATTTCAACACCCTGCACAAACTGTAGATGCAGTATGTTAATTTAAGACTATGAAATAAACAGATGCATTTTCCTGTGTTTTTCTGATGCTTCAGTTATCAAGAACCAGTACTGAAGGAAACATCTGCAAAACTATCCCAGTTATGTCCACTCAAACTCCATACTTAATAAAATACTAACTATGGAGACCCTGAAGAAAAAATATAAACTACGTCTTTAAGTAGAATCCAGAAATGCAGTTCCATATATAGCTACACTTCCTTAAGTGTGCTTTTGCACAAAACCATACCTTTTAATAGTTAGATTCAAGAGCAAACCAATCACATCCATCCTTTCCATTTAAAATTTTACATAGAATGTAAATCTTTTTTGCTTTGGTAAAATACAAATAATGGGGAAATCTGGGTAAAGAAAGCGCAGTAAATAACATGGGTGTACCATACCTTTTTTAAGAAATACAAGCTGAAATGTAAGGCATCCCCAAAGTACTTTTTGCATATGCAAGGAATGCAGTTCTTTGTAAACAAAAGCTTGAGGAAAGCAATACTGAAGCCAAAGAATCTTCCCTAGGATCCTTCTGATGATCCCAAAACCAAGAGCGACTCTCCTAGGGTAAGTGTTTCAGAACTAAATCCTGTCTTCCCATGCATTTTTCATCACGTACTAGGTTGGCTCGCCTCGAAGGTCTCCACGTTACAAGAGTGACGTAGAAGTTGATTCTCCAAGGGCGCAAGCTCATCTTAAGTCTATTTTTCTGGTACATCACTTTCTATAGATTTTGTGGCAGCCTTGGTACGGCCTATGGATGCTTCCACAGCGTTCCCACTGGTGACGTTTCCCAGTGCCTGGGACTGACAGGCAGCACTGGGTTTAGCGGCATGAAGTGTTTTAGAAGAATTAGCTTGATGTCTGCAATGACCTGAATCCTCACCTGTTGCAGCAACCGGTCTCTTTCTGCCAGATTCTTCACCAATAGGAGGCTGAAAATAAACAGTGGCAACCCACTAAAGGTTTTTCTGTAAGGCCAGGAATTTGTCTTTTTATATACATAATGAGGTCCTTACTTAGGCCTAGTCATCTTAGTTATTCACAACTCACTGATGATATTCTAAAGGCTTCCTGGCTAGAAGTGTGTGTGAAACGTTAAGGACTTTAAACAGTCTTGCAACGTTATTTCATTGCCACAACTCCTTGGAAATGGAGGATTTTAGAGGGTGATGGTAACACAGTCACAGCAGGCAGCGCTGTACTCTGGAATGGCACAGTGTAAGACCTCCACATTCTACAGGAAGGATACACTGGATTTGGTGTATAAAGTCTCAGCAAGAACAAAGCATGTCACAGTTCATTAAGGAATGCCAGTTGGGCATTAATTCATTTGCCAAATTCTTAAACAGTATAGAAGTCAGTCTTACCCAGATGACAAGTAAGCTGATTTTTTTACCATTTATTTCATTACTCAATGAAAATGGATCAACACTTCTTACGTTTTAGCCACCATGCCTCAGCACCACACTGTGGTTCAAAAAAGAATGACTAAAGTAAACCCACATTTTTCATTTGAAGTTAATTTTTTTAAAATCATGCTTTTTCTAGTCACTGACAGGATTTGTAAAGCTACTTTATCGTGAATTGAAGTACTGTTCTCAGTTTACCTTGCAGTAAAAATATTCTCACACCAAATACTTATTTAAAATAGGTATTGAAACTTACATCTACTCTGAAGTCCTCCAGTTTCTTAAATTTACTAAGGTATTCTTGCAGTTTGGGGTCAATGGCTGGAGTCTTGTGCTGGGAGTATTTTAGGTAAGCCCAAAATTTTTCCAGTCCGTACAGCTGACCTAATAATGGAGAAAGATCATTTTACCAATTTACAAAGGTGTGATTTAATTAAAAACTTAATTATTTGCTGGTAACTCTATGTTTAAGAGAACTGTAAGATAAAAGGAACATGAAACAAAAATGCTCTTGGGTTAGTTAACAAGTCAGTGCCAAGGAATTGGGATTATCTCCCAAGTCAAGTTATTCTGATGTAAGCAGCAACTGGCTTATGATAATTACCAGCTTCATAGTCTCTCCTTGTTTCTTCTTGGAAATCCTTATATATCTCTTCCCTGAATTTCTTTTCCAGGCCATAGCTGTAAAATCTAAACAAGCATTCCAGTCCATACCTGTAACAGAACAAAGAGGCACAAAAATCTTACACATACGCTCCTCATTCCTCAGAAGGAAGCAAGGTTTCAGTCTCCTTGCATTTAAGTAAACGCATAGTCTCATTTCAGCCTTCTCATAAAAATAATTTCCTTTTCACATCAAATTTCATCAATCTATTACTCTAAAACATCTTCACAAATAATCAAAACTGACAGGAAAATCAGGTTGTGCCACTGTTTCAGCTGATGAACTACAGACACCGTACACACACACACACAGACACACAATGAAGACAAATCCCTTACCATTTTGCATATGTCTATACACACAGTTTCAACATAAGACCAAACATAGCGGGTCAGACCAAAAGTCAGCCTAACCCACTATCAGTGCACAACCTGAGGCATAGGGCAAGACCCAGTGTTCTTTCACAGCTCCCGCACACGCCACTGCCAGGGATTCTGGCCCAGTGTATAGTTGTGCTCTGGCTTTGGCTGCCACACTGTCACCAGAGCTGCCTTGGGCTTCTAGATAGCTGGGGCCTCTTCCGGCTCTGCATTCATCTGCTGCCACCTAAGTCCCTGTTAGAGCCTTCTAAAGTTTCTCCTGGCAAATCACAGAACGGTTCAGGTTGGAAGGGACCTTAAAGACCATCTTGTTCCACCTTTCACAAAGCCCCATCCAACCTGGCCTTGAACACTTCCAGGGATGAGGCATCCACAACTTCTTGAGGAAACCTGTTCCAGTGTCTCAACACCCTCACAGTAAAGAACTTCTTCCTGACATCTAGTCTAAATCTCCCTTCATTCAGTTTAAAACCATCACCCCTTTGCCTATCACTACATGCCTCTCCCGTAGGCCCTTTTCAGGTACTAGAAAGCTGCTATAAGGTCTCTCCAGAGCCTTCTCCAAGCTGAACAACCCCAACTCTCTCAGCCTGGCCTCATAGGAGGAATGTTCCAGCCCTCTTGTGGCTCTCTGCTGGACCTGCTCCAACAGGTCCATGTTCTTTTGACGCTGAGGACTCCAGAGCTGGATGCAGATGTACCCTTGGATAACTATAGAGCATCAAGAAAGCTCAGAAGAGGGACTCAAGGTATCATTAAAGCCACCTTTGCACCCTAGGGATTATCACTCCACAGTCTCAGACGACATTCAAATTTCAGGATTTCCATAGCCAAGTACTTCCTCACTTGGCATTCAAAACATGGGGCTACCTTGTCTCTTTGCCTCAAAGAAAGAGAGGTGTGGGAAACTGGGTAAAAGGAAGGGAATAATACCAAAGAGCTAAATAGACAGTGGTCATTTTCCTGTTATTTTTGGAAGGCAAGAAGCAGTTTGAACAAGTTGAATGAGGTTAAGAATGTCTTCACTTATGGAAGGAAGAACCTTCTGAGTTTTTATAGAGTTATGAGAGTTATGGTTACGGTCATCAAGTTACAGGATTTTGTAGAACTCAGCAACAGTTACAAGTCAGGAAATGCTGCACATTTAGCTATTTATCTGCAAAGTACAAATATATAAAAACAGATTTCTGGTATTAGAATAACTTATTGCCATTTTAAAGATTTACAAGGAGTCAAAGCCAATACTAAAAATGCGCACTTCAGACATACTTGAACTTCCTTGTCATTAAAACAAAAGGCAAAACCCTCAACAGTTTTTAAATTCCAGAAAAAACCCCAAATACCTGTAGTGTTCTTTTGCATCATCTAGAGCAAGTTGTTTGAATTCTTCATACATTTTCTTGTTAAAGTGATCTCTCAGAAAAAAGGACCAGAAACGAAACAGTGTATTCATTTCTTGGGACTGACCAATTCCCAACCGTTTCCTCTCTGGAAGAAAAAAGGAAAAAGGCTATTTTAAATTTTTCAGCAGAATATTTTTAAAGGCTTTTCCATTAGTAATACACACGCAAGATCCTCCAATAATTTAAGTTTAAATTTGAGGGTACTTTTTTGTCACAGAATGTAAAGTTAAATGGAAAGCAGAGTTCATAAGATAGAAGCATCAAATAAATTTTACTTTCCTAAGAAAAACTAAGGATGAGGAACAATGTGCAGAACACTGTATCAGATGACAGCTGGTAGCTTTTACCTAAAATTTTAGGAAGTGCATTCAGCAGCTTACCTACTAGACACCTTCGTCGATATTTGTGGTACACTTGTTGAGTAAAGCCATTTTCCTTTAACAGTTCATGAGAAGGATGCTGAAATTTTGGAAGAGAATTTGGGGTACACCCGTAATTTCCAGCGACTGGAGCTCCTTCTGAAGGTGAAGCACTGGAACTGCTGAAGAAAAAAAACAACAGTCAAGTGTATTTACACATTTTTGTCCTATAAACAGTACATTTTAAATAATTTTTTAACGACCCTGATCTACACAATGTCTGTCAGAATAGTAGTCCCCTAATCACCACTACAAAGCATGCCTGGGCTCCCAGTCATCTGGTTTTGTGTGCAGCTTAAGAAAATCAGATTCTGTGCTAATATGTCAGAAACCAGGTAGTTTTGGATGATGATAATTAAACATTACTGTAATACCCGATTTTAAATGACCACTGAAGGGCAAAAAAAAATATAACTGAAGTAAAAATCAGTACTTTAAGTAATATTACTGCTACTGTATCAGTGATTAACAGACAACGTTATGAACATAGTCCGTCTAGCTACCTCACTTCCATGTAGCCTTGTACTCTTCTGGTTTTGTCTTTTTTGATTGCTCTGTTTTTGCTTCCACTCTATTTATAAATTGTCTTTTATCACAGCCTATTTCTCCATTAGCAGTGAGAACTGATGACACTGCAAACAAGTTTTCTACAAAACCAGAAAACAACTTACCTCACAGAGGAAGTTCTCGGCCTGTGGTCTCTGGAATCCATCACCCAACCAACATGGCATTCTAAGGGGGGATTTGTACTGTGTCGTGTTTTTCTTTTCCTTGGAGCCTAAGAAAGTGAATTAAGTATTTATTTCCCTGATTTGATTTCACTCATTTTCTGTCTCTTCAAACAAAGTTTTTAAGATTTTATATTCTAACACATTATAAATTCACAACACTCCCATTTCATAACCTAAAGACTAGTCTTATGTAACAAAAATCTTCAGGCATACTTTTCAGCAAGGACTTAAGAAATGTTACAGAGAAAACTCTGAAACCATTTTGTAGAAATAAAAAAGAATTAATATGGTAAGTATTTTGAAGATAAACAATTAAGAAGTACAAGCCTTTCATTTTTTGCCTTTTCATTCTTTTTAAGTCATGAGTTAAATCATTTTTAAGACATGAGTTTTCTAGGCTTTTTCTGGTTTAGAAAAACAAATATTGCATCTTTCCATTTACCTTTACATCAATGGACTGTGCTTCTTTAACAACAGGGTAGAACCTGGGTGTTTTGTTGGGATCCTGTAGCCTTGGGGTGCGAGGTGCTCGTGGGGTGAAGCCAGGGTGAACACAGGAGGAATCTGGAACCGCTGTTGGCAGTGATCGAGCTATTGCTGCTGTTGGAGGTACCTCAATCCTTGACAAAATACTTTCCTCTGCTAAATCTGTAGGCAGGAACAGGAAAACACCCAGGTTCAAAAGAAACGTGATTTCAAAGCCTAAGCCCCCCCAGTATCTAGTATGTTAAAGGCCTGTTTAATTTCAATAAACTACATCATCACCAAAGCATAATCAAATTATAACAAATGCATTTGGCATAGCAGCAACACAAACTCCTCAAAACTCTGAAATGCTTCAAGCAAGTCTTTCCTAGAAAAATATAAACCCACTTCTTTCTTACCTGCTTGTTCACATGTATCTATACTAGTAAAGTAACAGAAAATAAACACTGGTGAAAGTGCAGCCACATTCTTGCTTTTTGGTGAGGTGATGGGTTTAATGAGGTGGTTTTCTTCAACTATAAAGATGCTATTAGCATGTAATGTTAATATTGTATCAGAAATACCTCAAGAGAAAAGATTTGGACATTGTGATTTCTCAGCATGATTATAATGGAAGTAGAAAATTCTTCTAACCTCCTTTTGGTTCCATAAACCATAAAAATAATGGTTTCTAGCAGCTAGTGATGTCACTAAACATTTATTAACTTTACACGTTTTAAACGCCAAGTTACATGAAAGGAACGTGGTGTTGGTATATGGTGACAGCAAAGCAGAACACCGCCTACTGATGCTCACACATATCCTGAAAAGTATGGGTACTGGCTTCTTCAAATCCAATGGAAACCATGCTACTGATCAATAGCTGGTAATTTGAAGAATTAGCAAAGAAAAAGCCCCTCAAGACTGCTGACTGAGCCAGAATTAAAATACTACACAGGCAGAAAGAGTTAACACACCCACAAAATTGTTTATTTCAGAGACTCTAAAAACAAATACATATTACCTACCATTCTGCAACCCTGGATATCCTGGAGGAACCTCTTGGGTCGGGTCAGCAATTGGTTCTAGTGCAAGATTATCAAACTCTTCCTTACTAATGAGATTTAGCTTCTTAAAGTTCTCAATCTCTTGCTGAATTAGAGAAAGAAAAATGTCAATGCAAAGCACAATAATGGATATAATTCTAAGAAACAGGTGAATTTCACAGAAAAGCAAGGCTGAATTGACACACACCTACCCATGCACAACCAGTACAGATTTCTTTTAATGAAGACAGGAGTCCCTAACATATTATAGAAGAGTTGCCATGAACACTGTATATAAGCTAATGCAGCTCACACTGCACTAGTTAGAACAAACGGTAATACCAAGAAATGAATGAGTGCAGGCAGCTAAGGCCATCTACATGCAAATTTTTACAGACAAATAAGAAATGGAAATGACTGAGACCCTGACACTCACCACCAAGCTTAAAACCATCTTTTTTTTTCTGCAGTAAGTGTGCCAAGGAAGGTCCTTGCAACTTAGGGGAGTAGAAGAGTCCCTGCTCCCTTCCTCAAGCTACATCTAAAGAAAAGCCAGTATTTGTAAACGTGTTCAGCTTTTTTTTCAATTTTTTTTTTAATGGTAGCATAATCTGCAAAAGGACAGGATTTTTCAAGATGTGTGGCAGCATCTCAAATAGCTCACGCCCCTACTCAGCTGAAGGTGGGGTGGGATGTTTAGACTGGGTAGGTTTAGACTGAACATTAGGAAAGAATTTTTCACAGAAAGAGTGGTTGGGCATTGGAATAAACTGCCCAGGGAGGTGGTTGAGTCACCATCCCTGGACATGTTTAGAAGTCGTTTAGAGGTGGTGTTGGGGGATATGGTGCAGGGGAGAACTTTGTAGAGTAGGGTAGATGGTTGGACTCAATGATCCCAAGGGTCTTTTCCAACCTAGATGATTCTATGATGTCTAAATGTGCACACTATGTGTGAATAATCTTGTTTAAATCATTGTCAAGGACATGCCTACCAAAAAGAAACTACTTTCTCTTGCTGTATGCTATTTCTCACTGTCTACTTCCAGTTTGCTGGTTTTCTTGGTCCATTTGCATTGTAATAAATACCCTTTATTCTGAATTCTACCTTTATTTCCTGCTGTTATTCTCACCTGTCATTTCTATCTGTCAGCTCTTTTTTGTAGTCACATGCTCCATTTATCCTCTAAGCTACTTCCTACCCCACCTTTGCCCTTATGCACAAATAAAGCTCTTCCCCTCACCTCCTACCATTTAGGTACCTTTGCATTTCTGTACACATAATATCTGCCAGTGATACAGCAGGATCACCTTCAGACCTGCCACTCACTGGGCTCACTCGCACAAAAGGGGGTTTCTTAATAAACCAAGTGCAGTAAGTGACAGGACTGAAGCTTGCCACAGTGACCTCTGCCTAAGCAGTGCTGAAGATCTACTCATCTTGTAATTCTACAGCTGCCTAGTACATTTCAAAAATAATAATACTTAAAAAAGAAATAAAGCTGACAGTCTCTTTGCAAAGGTCTGAAAGCCTCAAGGACAGAGGCCCATGGACAGGCTAGGAAATAAAAGGGTTTCTATAATAAATAGAAATAAATAGTGTGCAATCCAGTTTCCTTTGCTGATAGAGCTAGCATTCTAACAAGTTACAAGGCAAACAGAACCTTAATATAAACTACTTTACAATGACCGTATTCTTCCTCTCTCATTATCTCATCTCTGAAGTGTGCCCTCTTCCCCTTTGGTAGGGGTTTGGAAGGGTTATGAAACAAACTATTCATAGAACAAGAAAACACTGGAAAAGTTGAAACATGTCCAAAATGTTAAAAATAGTTCTAAAAAGTATTCATTCAAAGTTCTTGGTCAAATCTGTAACAAGAAAAACTTGCTGGTTTTGCTTTCAGCTGTTTATAATATTACCAAAGTAAACAAGATTAAGAGAATAAACCTGCAAATTCAACTTACTGTCACTTTTTTTTTTTTTCAAGAAGCGTAGCATTTAGTACAGCTGAAATGAATTTTGGAAGTGTTAGGACAAGCATGATCAAAAATGAAGAGAGTTACCTTCATCATAGTGTCATTTTCACTCCGCTCCATCCACAAATCCTGTTCATAATAGTATAAGCCATCATTAATAACTTTAGCAAGTTCCGATGTAATTTTTGCACGGCACACATGGTTGCCAGTACGATCTCCACCAAGATGCTTTCTTATATATGGTGGTGTCTGTGTTACAATCAATATCTTGTTGACGTCTTGATCATCAATTTCATAATCTGAATCACTGTCAGACCAATCAGTAAATTTATTCTTCCGACCCTGAATTTGTTCCATCTCTTCATCAAACAGAAAATCAAGTTCTTCTTGTTCTTGTTCCTCTGGAGGTGGGGGTTGCTGCTGTTGATTTGATGTTTGATCAGGTACAGGGACACTTTCCTAAATTGAAAAAAAATTTAAATTTTAATTGAATAGTGATTATCCAAACGGGAGACAAGCAGAACATGATTAGAACATTTTCAATAAACAACAGTTAGAAACAATACAGCTGCTTTCAGACCTTTCCTAAATAAATTACTGTTCCAAATAATTCTGCCACAAGCTTTTAGAGTAATTCTCAATGCATACTACAATATGCTTTTCAATAATAAACAAGTGTCCCTCAGCAGAAAAAAAACCCCAAACAGTATTTGCTTTTCACTTTAGTGAGCTTTGGTTCAGGATTTTAAACACACTTAGTGCATTCTAGGTCTGGCAGAGTGAGAAGTATGCACGCTAACTGTACTGCATTATCAAGCATCACATGAAAAAGACATGAAAAATCTAGTTTTACAGTACAATATGAAAGTTGGCAGGGTTTCTTTTTTGCATTTTTTAATTTAAACATAACTTAAAGGGTTTTGATTTTACCTTTAGTTTGACCGTGGATGCTCGATGCCTCTTCTTCACTTCTATCCAATGTTCAGAGTCCAAATCAGGCAAACTAGTAGACAATCCTTTAGAGATTGTCTGAAAATTATTTGTTTCAGTGTTTTCCTTCGGACTGAGTGGGCTTCCCATTCTTGGAGAACTTGGTGCAGACTCTAGCAGTGGAAAACAGTAATTCATTTCGTATTATGGATTGTTTTGGTTTTGTCTTGTTGTTTTGGTTTGGTTTTTTTATAAATCGTTTTACTAGTCTTTCTTATAACTGCAGCTACTATTTTTCTACTTCTCTGGTTAAATATAACGCTGATCAGCAGTATTTAATTTTGTTCTTAGAAGACAGCTTTTCACAATTTCCTCAGCATTTTGAGTAAAGGTTGATTCTAGCAACTTGGAAAGCTTCTAACAGTCTAATATGTGTTACTCAGGAAAAAAACCAGCAGCAGCATTAGGGACACATTTTCTCCATGCCGTCCTCTAGCTCTATGGACAGGTGCCTCATTTGATCTTCATTCTTCTCATTTAATTCCAGCCAACATTTTAGTAAGCGATTTCCTTACCAAGGGCAGTCAGTGAAAAAGCCATCTCCCTACTAGTAATGAGAACCCCATCCAAAACCAGGATGCACCAAATAAAGACGTAACTTTCAGCTGCTACCAAAATTAAGCATATTTTATGACCAAGATAAGATTACTATTACTACTACAGGACTGTAGTCAATCATGCTATATTCTGGAGAATGGTGACAGCTGTAACATAAGAGACATTTTTATCCGCTTCTCATCAGCCATGCCAACCATGGGACTTGGCAATTGCAAGGCTGACAGGCATATCAGACGAATAAGCTGTTAGCAAATATACAACTTCTATTATGAAATCAGTATTAAGAGGCAAACTTTCTAAGCTAGAGAGACAGTCCTAAACTTATGTTTCTATAAAATAAATCCTTTACCAGTGTGTGAGCCAAAAATTTGGCCTGGTATGAATTCTGGACAATTAATGAGCTGAGAAAAGTCAGTCGGTGGCAGACTGCATGGAGGAGGACCTGGAATTGGCCACTTTTCTGGATCAACCCTTTTTCTTATCCTCTGATCCACAGTTTCAACTTCTGTACTGTCCTTTAGCGCCTGTGTGACAAGCACATTATAACTTTAAGAACTTGACATATCTAGCACTATACAAAAAAGAAAAAGTCCCACAAATTTTGCCATATATAGCCTCATTATAAAATCCTTGTCTTTGCAAACAGAAATCTTTCTTAACTTCACAGCACTGCCTTTAAACGGCAGTACCAAATTAACCAAGCAACTTTCCACAAATGCACTTCTGAATTATTTTACCTCCAAAATGAGTGCAGCATTCGTAGTCAGAGCTTGCATCCGACGGAAGCTGGCAATCAATGAAACAGGCAGAAAACCATGTTGGTCCATCTTTCTCCTCAGAAAGAAGTCTCTTTCCAAATTTTCTGTGCTGAAATAATACTCACTGCAGAAAGAAACAAACATGAGCCTATTATAAGTTAAAGAGAATCCTGAAATAGCAACTTAAAAGAGATTCCTTGTTAAAAGCTTCCATTAAAAACAGAGCACACTGTCAACAAACTTGTTCTTGCAACAGGTGTATCATTATGGGCAAGACTTACTGAACAGCACGCATGCTTGACGTGCCATTCCATAAGAAAGATTTATGGATCCAGTACAGCACATCAAAGCCTTGTTACATTTGCATATTTGAGCTGCATAAAGAACAACTATGCTCAATTTTTTCTTTCGCCCATCCCCTCCCTTATTACTTACATGAACAGAAGGAACAACATTCTCTTAGCCTCCATAAAGATGAAGGACAACTACTGCTTACAGTAAGGGCATAAGTTACTTCCCACACAGCAGTTATCAGTGCACCTTCATCCTGAACTGTATCTTTTTTTCCCAGTTTCCAGTATATTAGAAGGTTTAAGTATCCTATCTGAGTGTTGAAGCACATATATGTACTCTGAGTCACTACTTCAAGCATGCTTGTGGGAAGATGAGAAAACAAAAATAATGTTTTATTTATCATGAAACTGTTCCAAAGGCACAAAAGCTCATGGAGAAAGGTACAGTCCACAAGAGGAGATGATGTTTATTGTGTAAAGAGAAGAGAGACAAGATCATTTCAGGAATCAGACGATATCACAGACCAAGAAACAGGGGACAAAGAAATAGCAGAAAGACAAGTCTTCTTAAACAATAAAGCTGTTCTATGAAATGACCAGAGTGTCAAAATGTTTTATACTTAGAGAAGACAAAAAGGTATTCAAATTGCAATTTGTCAAGCAAAGAGAACAAGAGCAAAGAAAGAGAACAAGAAAACATCCTATGGAAAAAGAACAGAAAAAAAGCCCAATTTAATAATGACAACTAGAATCTACGTCTTTTACAGAGTTTACACATCATAACATGATTTTGCACATTATATCTAAGGAATACTGCTCCTCCTCATGAGGTTCAGGAAAATGTAAGTAGTGTAAAAATAGAACAAGAGAGCATTAAAAAGCTGAGGAAAAAAACTCCAAACATATGCAAATGTAAATAAAATTAATTCTAATTTCCACAAAACATAAAACACTAAGTGTCTCCACTGAAGTTGGGATCAAGGCCAAAGTTACCAAGAGGAGAGGACTCTGATGCCATCATTGACCCAAGGAGAAGCTCGATACCATTTTGGCTGCTAATTTTTGGTAGCTAAAAAAATTTGAAGCAAAAGCTCTCTATGTGAAACACTCAGCTCCAAAACAGAACAAATAGAAAGTCTCAATGTTGGACAACAAGACATATGACAAATGAAAACACTGCCATTAAATCAGAGCAAACAAAAAGAAGAGAATAAGGGTTTTGGAGAATTAAGCTCTTACTCAGAGCTAAGTAAACTGATCAGTGAAGCAACTGTGCACAAAAGATATTCTTGAAAGAATCCTTCTTTATGTACTGTTCTGAACCGCTACATTTCTTTTCCCCTCCCAGTCTAGAAGGTAAGCAAGCACAAAAGCCATAGATCAACAGTTTACTAATGTTACCTTTACAGTCATACAGTAAAATCTTGTAATGATTCACCTAGTTAAAAATTCCACAAGCAGAAATGGATTCTGACTGAATTTGATGCAAACTGCCTAACTTTATGTCCATCACTCTAGAAAAAGGAATGTGAAAGACCATTAACGATAAATGAAGACAACGCACAAGTTTGCTCTGAGAAGAGGGACAAATCTAAACGCACACACCCCCTCCAGCTTTTATTTTCTTTTTCCTCAGGGTCCCCCTTTGCTTATTCTTGAGTGGATGCAGACTTGGATGCATGTCTGAGCTTTAAAGTCCTCTTTCTTTAAAAAATAAGGAAAAAAATTAGAGTTTGACTGCACCTTGCAGATTAAGGAGCTGCCAAGTGCTGAAAATTCAGGCTGATTTTTGTATGTAACAAATATTACTCTCTCTTGTAGCTCAGTCTGGTTCTTGGGACAAGCATAAACTGCTTGACAGCAACAATAATATCTTACTGTAATTACACATCAACTCAGTTGCACAGTCTCTAAGGTTTTTCCCTATGAAGTAGATAAACTGTTTGAAAATTCATCAGTTCACTAGGATTCACACCAATCTCTTTTCTCTAATATATCCTGACTTATCTTGGACTCCATAAGGGACTCCGAGACCTAACAGTCCTGTGTAGCTTTATTCTGTATACACGTCCTTCTTTGGCATAGTTACTTTAATATTTTATAACTAAATTAGGAAAAGCAGGCAAAACCATCCCCATTTAGAAGCTAATAATAGACAAATGATGAATAAAATTTGTTTCCCATCATTTTTTAATGTGATAAAAGCAGTAAATGGATTAAAAAAAAAAAAAAAACCAACAACACTTTTTTTTTGTTCTTTAAGGAGCATAAAAAATACAGAAGTTGCATTCTAAACCTGCTCAAGAATCTCCCTCTCTCATGAAAAGCAAACTCTGTAATCAAACTGCCTTACGAGACCACATGAGACAAGAAACTAATGGCTCTGGTTAGCCAGCCATGCCATGTCTTCTACTGACACCTGCCAACCTCTTGTTGCTAAAATAAAATACAAATATAACCAGAAGTCAGACGTGACCAATGCTGTAACTGACATTTTTCTCAGCAGAGGGGGACATTATCATGTCCTACCTTAGAAGGTCTGGATTCTACACTGCATGCCCAGAAATCTGGCCAACAGTGGAGTGTCTGTGCTCCTCCCTCACTTGTCTGAGGACAGTGCAGGCCGATTATCCTGACATGGGGGTACATGTCCACTGTCAGGTCTCATAGGGGCCTGGCAGCAAGAGTAACAAAAAAGACTGCAATAGAAGTTTTGAAGTTGATAGCCACATGCCAGATACTTTCTGCCCTTAAAGAGGCTTTTTTCTTCCTTTTTGCGTCAACTGTAACAAAAGAAGCAAGAATAAAATAAGCAAGTTGCTTTATGGAATACAAGGGCAATCAAAAACCACCACAAAGGCAGTGCAGAGAAATGCCATTGCAAGTACAGAAGATGAAATATCTGCCAGTGGCGGAAACCGTCTCTTTAAAATGAACTAGTAGTTTCCAGGCCCTTTTTGACTTGTCTCCTGGTGATCCAGATGGTTTCTCATTGCCTAATGGTGTACACAAGAAAGTAAACATTTCAGATTTGAAAAATCAAGTATCATTGCAAAACTACCCTCTTTCAGTTAAATGTTTCAGATGAAACACTCTGAGAACATAAAACTAACAAGACTTCTCAAAGTGAAGTTGAGAGCAAATAAGGAAAATGTCTAGCCACATCACCCAAGAATAGCTTTATAGGCAAGCACACCAACAGTACTCAAAAGCACAAGCTCAGAGACGTCCATATCTCAATTACATGACAACATAAGAAGAGGGCTATGTACCATAAATAAAGCAGGTATATGAGTTAGAACCAGACTACAGCACACGATACAGCACAGCTTCCTTAAAATTCCTCCCTATCACTCACATTCTTCCACCCCACTACTGAAATTCAAACTGACACTGGTAATCATCAAATCAAAAAGTTACATTGAAATGCCCTAATCTCCATCTTTATATGGACAGTAAGGATTAAACAACATTTGAAATGAGTCCTTTTATAGTAATTAGAACTCTAACAACATTTGTACATTAAATAATCTACTTACATTTGATGTTTTATATATTCTTTGAGAAGCGCTTCATCCACAGAATACATCTGCACTCCTGTTCCATCACCGTAATAGTACATCACACTGGCATTAAATTCAGGTTGAAATACTTGGTCGGTTCCTTCACCATACAGTTCTTGATAACCAGCTGAATATTCAAAGTTTACTTCAAAATAAAGCAGAATGTAAAAAGAAAGATGATGAAAAATATCAAGTCCAGCAGGCAAATATTTTAAGGCACGATACACACTGCTACTTTACTGTTGGTTTTCAGCAGCTGATTTTAAAAAGAACCAAACTATTTAATTATATTAAGTTACAGGATACGATTTTTGAGACAACTCTTACTTGATGTGAAAACAACAATACTATAAACATTGTTTTAAAATTTTTTGCTAAGCATCTACTTTGCATACCTCTAGGGTTTCCTCTGCCTCGTCCTCTTCCTCTGCCTCTGCCTCTTCCTCTGCCTCGGGAGAATCCTCGAACACTGCCACCCTCACTTCTCACACTGCACACTTCATCGTGATCATCTCTCTTTTCTCGACGCCAATCTTTAAGAGAAAAAACCCACAATATTTGCAACCATAATTAAACATAATATCAGTGCCAAAAAGTCCTCTGTAACAGAGTTCTCAGCTTGTGCCTGGGCAATCCACTGGTTCAGTCATGCTGGCTGAAGCAGAAGGCTAGATGTGAAGCCACCAAGGTGAAACAGTAAGGTTTGCCCAGCCATGCCTGAAGGTGAGGGGGGCAGAAGCTGTTAGCAATAAAGAAGAGTGAACAGGCTCCACTGGTAGTCAATCTCAAATGCTTCTGAAGCAACTGGACACTCTGGTGCCAGCTCAGAGGTCACAAAGCCTGTGACTGGTTTGGGATGGGAAGGAAGGAATGATGGTGCCGTTCTCCTTCCAGGCATAATAATACAATTTTCCCCTATGGGCACCTCCCAGCACCTAGAGAACGCTAGAAAAGCTGGGAGCTCTTCATCCTGCCTGTGCTGGGATTTCCACAGCAAAGGCTCTCATGAGCTCTCCATTTTGTTCCCAGAAGCAGCCATCTACCACTCCCTTGACTCTGCCCATTTAACAGCAATTGGTTTTTCTCTGCTGACTGTGCCCAAACTGAACTTTTAAGTTAAGCACCCTTTTGTTGATAACATGCAAATCTAAGATTACTCTGTAAGAATCCATGTAAGGCTTTAATATAAGCATGTGGTCTGCACATACCAAGAGAGAGCAAGAGAAGCAGGAGAAAGGAAAGCAAGCAGGTCCAAAACAGATCCTGGGGAACCTTGGTTCCACTCATCATAAAACTTAAGAATAGGTGTTAATTCTTACTTTATTCATTAATCCTCTCTCACACGCCTTCTTTCACTTTTACTAACACTCTCAGAGACTTCCATCATCAGTCAGTCACCCTTGCTAAAAATTTCTTTCCTATGTAACTCGATAGTCTTCCAAATGCTGGAGGACCTCTTTGTCAAAAGAATGTGTGGGGATCCAGCCCCTACTTGATCAAATTGAGAGTTGCTAAATTTAACAAAAGATTGACTAAAGATATGATTCTTTGTCCTTTTACTAGCAGGTATTTTTAATGAACCTTATAACAAAATATGTATGCTCATACATTCAAGTTCCTGCACTTTATTTTCTGTCAAATAAGACTCTATGTCTCTCATTAGGAATTTGGACCCTAGCCTTCATGCTTTGGACCTAGCTTCATGCTTTCACCTTAGAAATCCCAACTGTCTAGGCATTATTTGAACTGTTTCCCCAAATCGGTTTCATTTTTGCACTGCGAGAATAAACATTGCTCAGACACATGCAGAAGTCCTACATATAACATCTTCATGAGTTAGTGTTGTATTTACACCCGAAAAAAAAAGTTTTTTTTTATTTAAACAGCCAATGTTCCTGAAGAGTAAGAGATATTTTATGCTCTCTCACAGTGAAACTGATCTTGAATTACTAGAGCCTCAAGGCAGAGTTCCTGCTACAAGCTTCTGGTCATTTGGCCATCCTGAGGAATAATTGCTGAAGAAAGCAATACACTAGTAAAAATCCTCACCTGTCCCATCCATCCCTCAGGCACCCACATCAAAGCCACATCCATGTTCCTAAAATTACTTCATAAATCCCATTTCAGGAGTGTCCAGCACTTACTATAATGAGCAAACATTTACATTGTTAAGGTACATTACGATTTTAAAACTTAAATGCAAATACATAAACCAAAGAGTTACACTCAGCCTAAAGATTTCTGCCATCTGACAAGCTGTATTCAGAACACTCGAGGACCAGAAGCAGTACCAGCTGCAGTGCATTTCTTCCTCTGTTGCGCTAGTACAACTTTTTGCATGGCCATGCTGAGAAATAGGCTGAGGAAATGAGGGCATCAGTCCAACTTAAAGGAAAAAAACATCAATAGAATTGCCAAAGCAGAGTTCAAAGTGTAGGTCCACAGGCAATCACTCTGTTAACAAAAAGCTGTGGGAATAGCAGTCAAGCAGGACAAAGCAACCACCTTATGAGAATATTTCCAAACTTTCTGCATCATAAAGCTGTCACCCAAAACTCTTTAGGGAGCCATGAAGTGATAAACATATGCTGCTCTGATTCACAGCACCAGCACATGCTGTACAGATAAGACTGTTTCCAAGTTCAGTTATTCAGCAGAATCAGTGATTGAGACATCACAACTCTGATCAGTTTGTGAAGAGTTAAAAAATAAATAAATCTGGCAGCAAGCTTTTAAACAAAACTTTCAAATTTAAAATCTGTTCAGCTACAGTACAATTCCTTATCTTTTTTGGTTGGTTATTGGAAAATATTAACCCTAGGTTTTACTTACTATAGGCAAAGTCAAGCTCCCAACATAAACTGCCAATCTAATGCTTGCTCACATGGTATTATATTTTATTTGCCACAAATAGAAAGACCCAGAGATTGAGAACTACTTACTTCTTGTCTCATTCCTTCCTTTGTTATGAGGTACAAACTTGTTTGTTTCCAAGAGAAATCTTGAGCTAGTTCGAGAGCCTGGTCTTTCTTGACTGTCTGACCTTACATCATCCAAGTGAAGTGGCACCCATTTCTGCTTGTTGCCTTGAAAAGTTAATGAATTACACTTAATTATAGTACTACTTCAGAATTCAGCTCATGACAAGATTCTATAGAATTCTTCTTGTTGAACTAGTAACAGTTAATTTCAAAGTTTAAAAACTGGGAGAAGTTTAGCATTGAAATTTTAAGAAACGATGAATGACTAAACAATAATACAATACACAGAAATTTCTCAAACTGAAATGCAACCTTACCTAAGTTTTAAATACATGAAATGAAGGCGAACCTTTTTCCTTTAATGAATTTCTAGATGTACACCCCATTACCAAGAATTTATAGCTACATAAGTGTTAAATATATACAGTAAATTCATTACTACGTAATTTTACGACTTGCATATGAAAATTAAATGAAAAAAAAAATAACATATCAAGTTAACTACTACAAAAAAAGACTTTGGTCACAAAACAAATTTTCCTGACAATTTAGCTGTGGTACTGTATTTTTACCTTGACATATTCAGAGTAACTTCATTCACATGCATCAAAAATCAAAAATTTTATTGTAGACTGACCTAAAATATCCACTAACCATTTACTTAATGATAAATATTTGCTGTTCTATACTTGATTAATGTTTTGGGCTTCATACCTTTGTAGACAAGAAATATAACTAAATACATAAAATGCATCATCCACACTGAGGAGGGGAGCAAGGGGATATGTTATACCTGTGGAATGCTTCACTTTTTCTCCTTAGAATGAAAAAATTTAAAGCAATAAATTATTTCTTTTAACATATACATGGGAAGACTAAACACAGGCTTTCGGGATCAGAAGAAATACCAGCAGGAAAGCAAGGAAAAAGCCCAGCTGATGGCAGCCATATCTTAAAACTCTCTCAGGTGCTTCACCAGCCTGCTCAAGTCTAACGACCAAATGAGTTTGCTACTTACTTTTAACATAACAGATTGGATCAAAAGGAAATTAACAAGGTGGTTTAGTTTCCAAGTGATCATTTGAAAGCATAAGTTAATAGTAAAATATGAAAATGAAAATGTCAGTACATATAGTAACACACACGTATGTATGAAGTTAAATTAACATAGCACTATCAGGTTAGTGAAATAAAGATGCGAGAAACAGTGATGGTTTGTACAGCCATGCTAAAATTTTCAAGAAACTGTCAGAGCTCCATGGACCATCAATAGACATGAGCTGCTTTTTCCTCAGAATTCCCATTTGACTAAACAGAACACTCCAAAACCAAAGATAGGAAGATTTTCCTAGCAGAAAGCAACATATCCTGTTATTCCCCAGAAAACGCAAAACAAAAAGTTTCATCAAGTCATTCAATTGGAATTAATATAACTACAGTGACTTACTATATTATACATAGTGCCCAGACTGACCTTTTTTCCTTTGGTTATTAGTTTGAGCTTCATCTTCACTAATATTATCTCCTGGACCATCTGACTTTACCTCTGAGTTGTCCTTGATTCCGTTATTGCTTTTTTGATCAGATTTCTCCTCCTTTTCTCTTCTACTTGTAGGCTTCTTACTGTGACTTATAGTCTTACACTGCAAGAGATACTGGCAATTACTTCTCACAGTACAGCTGCTGATAGCAGAAGTTAATGTTTCCTTTACCTATTAAAATTCCTTCATGATTACCTGTTCTCAACCTCTTCACTAAGGTGAGTTTTAAGAACTGTGTTGTTTCATAAGATCTCATTTGAAATCATTCTCTTTCCCCCTAACTTGACAAAGTTTTTGATTGGTTGTTTTTTAACTGAAGATGCAGAATTGTGGAGTGCACAGTCATGTTTCAATACCTTTTCAAATATTACCAGTACCAATTGCTCAGATTTATTTTCTTTAAAAAGTTGTGCTTACAGAAAACTGAATGGTAAATCAGAAATTCCCACAATGTTCTTCAATCTCAACAGCATGTCAAACATTCATCTAAGCTATAAGGAGCCATAGGTCTTCATTCTGACAGTTCTGTTCCACTAAATCAGAACATAAACCACAGATCAGAAATGTGGAGGTGTATGATTACAGACTTATTTTTTCCCACATTAGAATATGGCATTTACTGGGAACTGTGTGCGTTTGAGTAGTGCCAGCATCCTGCAGATCACCACTTCTTGGAAATCCCACAGAATAACATGTTTCAAAGAAGGCAAAATGAACAGCATTCAGTCCCTTCCCACCTAAACCATTCTATGGTCAGATGTAACCTGTAAAATTAAGCCTTGCAGATATTTCTGCCAAACAGAAAGAATACTCCTATGTTGTGGAGGTAGCTTTCAACCTGTCCATACAGTAGATGCAGCAGTACTATGCCATAATTAATTTGAATGCAAAGCCTTCCCTTAGACAAATCAATTGCCATTAAAAAACTAAAAGTTATTTGGTGTAACAGACACTATATGAATTTGTATACTAAGGTTCTCACACACTTAAGTCAACAAAAGGTTAATTTACACTTAAGCAATACAATCTAAACCATCTGGTAAACCAAAAATCTTTTTAAAAATACACTTTAAGCAGACTATTTCAGACACAAAGTGTCAAATATATATATTCTTACAAAACACTACCAATGTATCTCTCAGCCACTCTGATTAGTGCTGTACAGGCAAGGATAAACTAAGTTGTCCTAACACAGCCTTCACAAAGCATTCTGAGGGAGGGCAGCATATTCACAGCCCCAAAGGTGTGTGTATAAACTTCCCAATGAGTAGAAAAGGGAACTGTAACTTTTAAAATGGTGCAGTAAATATGCCTCCATGTCCATTGCACACCGCTAATGATGAATGAGTGCATGGCGGGGGCTTGTAAAGTGTTCTGAAATTCCAGTACCAGTGCAGACAGTTAAGCACAGACCAGTAACCCAATTATTTCTGCTGAATTATTTCAGACAAAAACTCTGCTGAAACCCAATGGCACCCAAAGGACATTCTGGAGGGAATGGTATTAAGTGGAGAAGTCAATATGATGTAAAAAAAAGAATAAAAAAAATAGTATTGAAGATAACAAAAAATACTTACTTCATTGTTTGCTATTTCGCTTGGTGTCGGCCAGTTTGTGATATCACCAAAATCGCCAGCCTGCAAAAATGACAAACAGTTTATACCACTTCCTAGACTATAATTTTTAATACCTGGAAGATGTCAGTCATCACTCAGATGGCCAGACTACTGCTTTGAGCAGAACTATCAGAAGTAGAATTTTTTAAAAACTGAGAAATACAACAGAAAAACATCAAACACACAACTTTTGAAAACTGAATATGATCAACTGTAGAACTACTCCTCATTGCAATTACATCCAAAACGAGGTCCAATATATCTTAGCCTGCAATTGCTATCACTTTCTAATGAATGTCTTCATGAATAATATTTTAGCCAAAATAAAGAGAGCAAGCAAGTAAAAATTTCTACATTATAAACAGCTTATGACTTTTGAGCACACATAAAAATTGTCATACTAAATATTGTCTGACAGATACCTTTAACTCACATAGGAAGCTATCTACTGCTTAAAAGTCTATTTGCTTTTGGAAGACCTTTGAGCACAGGTCCTAAAAAGAGCTGGCTCTACGAAATTTTAGAAACTTAATTTTTCAGTAAAAGGATTCAGTGCCACCTGCTGTCATAATTTTGTAACAGCACATAAAGCACACACATCACATAATATGCAAAAAGCATTTCCAAAACCCACATAGCATCAGTTGTGCTCAAATGATGTTATTTCTTTGCAGACCCTTCACATTTTCATATAATCCCATTGCTTTTTTAAACAAAAGTGCCTTTTCTTATTCCTCATACGTATGCCACTTTAGCACCTCTTCTAATTTCAAATTTTCCTTCCTTTTTTACTTTTCTCTCTTAAAAATTAACCATTATGAAGGCAAAACGTAACAATACTGGTTGCAACTTCTAAAATAAAAAGACAACAAGATATTTTGTAATATAGCTATTTACCATAATGAATATTTACAGCCAAAAATAGTCCTTTGAAAATATTTCATTTTCCTACCATATTATCAGTTGAGCTAAATGTCAGTTTAAATTAACAGATTAGATTAAGTGGGACTTCTATCACAATCAGTCCAGTAACTCTTAGCCAAACTTCCTTCTGAAATACAAACCTTGTTGCATTTCCTTGTCCTGGGTTTCGCTGCTTTTGTAACTTTAGTGGAATTTTGTAGTTCTGAAAAGAAAGAAAAATATTTTCAGGTGAAAAATTTGACTGCTCTTTAAAAGAGGAAGCAGGAAGGTAAACTTTAACAACTCTGGCTTGGGGGGCCTTGGTATCAAAGTCAATGAACATTTCCACAAAGTAACTAATAGTAGTGACATTGAAAACCTTATTCCTAATGAATTGAAATAATCTTGAAAACCAGGTGTACAGGATACTGTATAACAGTATTTAAGCATTTGGCTCAGCTGTAAGGTCACAATACTGGTACTTTAACTCAAGAAGTACCAAAGAAAATGAGCCCCTGAAACACATTATAAATACTATCCTTTTATATGCTATTTTTAGCACAAAAAAAAAAAACAACTTAGAAGCAATTACTTATTGACAAATTCCTAGTAATTTCCTTTTATAAGCATTACTCAAATGCCAAATGAAATTTAGTCACATTGCTCATAATCAAGCCAACGTAATACAAAACAACAACAACAACAACAACAACAAAAAAATGAGGAAAGGTGAAAAGAAAAAATTACTACAAAAACTACAGTTAAGCCTAGTAAGTTTTACTGCCCAAATTCCACAATGGATATGGTTATGATAAATATGAGCATTTGCAATGAAGCTGACAGTCATACATTTTCAAAACCATCCCAAGACCTAAACTTTGTAGTAATAATAATCCTACCTTATCTCTTGAAACAAGATTTCATTATACTTCTACCAGTAATATCTGCCAGGAATTAACAAACGAACTGGAAATAACTCTCTCTCACGCATACAGCAACATTATATCCTAACGATCTAGGATCTATAACCTACATAGGAAAAAAAAAAAAAAAAAAAGCCTATTTAAACTTACTACATCTTTTAATACATGTGCAATTACCCTCTGTCTGTGAATCTGATTTTCTTATTTGCAATTTTCCCCTGCCCATCTCAACCGTGTTCTACTTTTTGCATTGGGAATTTAGAGGGGAAAAAAAACCAAACAGTAATATCAGGCAATTTTTCTTGGAGATTAGAACTGTGACAGAGGAAACCACCTCTTAATTTCTATTAAGACCTGGTTCTGTTCTCCCCATGCTTATTTTCCCATAGAGAAGTAGTCACAACCTCTCCTTAAAACTTCTTCTCCAGTATCTTATTGCAAGACAAGCTTGAAACATTGAACATGACTGAAATCACTAGTGGTTTATTATTTCATACACGGATAACATCACCTCCTCAACCCTTCTCTTTCACATCCAGCAACTAATCTCCCTTATCACAGCTTCACACTGGGAACCCCACCCTCATGCCCCAGGGACTCTTAAAACCCTCTCTGCTTCCTGGAATATACTGCAAGCGTTACAAACATAACCTTATGTATACTCCATTGTAAAATGTATTAATACTGCACTATACAACTTGCACATCACACCAGACATATGAATTCAGTGAATCCTGATCAGCCTGAGACCTTTGCCACACCATTTACCAGCAGTTGGGTTAGGTTTTTTTTTTCCTCTTCTACAGATCTGCTTTTTAAAACAAAGACAAGACACACACACCTCTCAAATTGCATCTTTCTTATTATTTAGCCTCAATTAACTTTAGACTGAGAGCTTTCAGAAACACAGAGTGACTGTGCAATCCTAATTTTTACCTGCCATTCAACAGAAAACTAACTGCACTTTACAAAACAAGACAAACAGCTGTAGAGGTGGAGTAGCAAACAATTTGTAATTTTCTCCAAGAAAACTACCAATTACCTGTACAGGTAAACTGACGGGCCATAGCATTTGTCCTCCAGTAGTCTGTAAACAGTCTTTGGCTGTTCAATTACCTTACTGAAGCCCTTTTTCCATCTCACAGCACTTTTACTTAAATTGCTGCCTAAGGATTGCTCTGCCAGAACTTCTACTCTGTGTCACCAGGGCGTAGCAAGGGATTCAAAAATAAAAGACTCCATGTCGCTGCACTATCTTAGTCATGGGATATTATTCCAGGCGGCAGGAAAGGTTATCTGAATTGAGTAGAATGAGACCAAACTTGTTTTAAGGAATCTCTCTTATCTGTATGTAGTAATCCAAAACCTGGAAGATGCATTTGCACGCTAAATGAAGAGAAAATTAATATTAGGCAACACACCACCTAGTTGATGATGCCTTTTCTGAACTCAAAGGCCTGAGATCTCATCACAGAGTGTGGAAAAAAAAACCCACCAAACTCCACAGAGTTTCTGGCTCTCCCAAAAGAGCCATGCTCAAAACCAAATTTAACTGATCTTTCTTGATGGGCTTTCTGGGGCTTATCACGTGGAAGTTAGACTTTAGGGTGAAGCATGAAAGAGAAGATAAAGGGGAAGGAAAAAAGAAAATAATTGAGGGTAGGAGAGTAAAAGAACATCATCTCACTTAAAGGTTTTACCCAGGTCACATTTGGTGTGAGAACAGGCCTAGAACCACTGTTCAGGCAAAACTCACTGTTGAGCATATTTAGATAAAAGCTTAACATTACCCCAGTGGTTGGTTTCAACATCATGTAATAATGCTGAATAGCTAGAAATGGCATCTTTAGAACAACACTCCAGCAGAACCCATCAAGGCCTTGCAAAGAAACTATTTCACTTAATGTTAATTCCACCCTAACTGCATTAAAACAGTTTATTCAGTTGTATGCTACAAGGTAACCTGTCCAGTAACAGCATGCTGTGCTGATAAAATAATTCAGTTACCTTCAATTAGTTTACTTGCTGGGTTTCAGCTGAGTTTTGAGGGGTGATAGAAAAAAAGAAAAAAGAAAAAAAAAGAAAAACCATTGATGATGAAGTGTAATTGCCGATGATGATCTTTCAGTCACCGAACTCTATCTGGTAAAGATGCCATCCACATGAAAACAGAAGTCAGCATTCAAAGCCATTTTTACTATGGTTCTTTCAAGTCTTTCTGTACACCACATTCTAACACAATGCATTTTCTGCAGGAAGACAGGAGTGTACAAACATCGCAAGTGCAGTACCTCAAGGTACTTGGGACAATGGTTCTGAAAAGTGAAAGACAAACTTTGGAAGTGCTACATACAGCTACAGCAATCCTTTGGGACAGCAGCAACAGAAAGGGAAAAGGAGGCTGGATGCTCTGCAAAGACTAAGAGAAGCCAAGTTTGCACATAAAGATGTAGCACCAACGTACCATTGATTAGAAGGAAAATAACATTTTCAGTAGTAGTACTTAAGAATGTATGGCTTGAAGTTCTGTAAATAACTAGTAATTTGTTCTTGTAGAAGGGGAGGGATGACAATGCTAATTTCTTCTGGAATAAAAACCTACTAATAAAAGGTGGAAGACATTCTGATTTTGATACAAACACAGTTTATGTTGTAAGGATTTCCAGACAATATCCAAGTTTTATTTTTACTCAGGTTGCACATATATTTCCTTGAGTGAAGGAACAACATTGTGTAAATACCAGAAGTGCTTCTTCAGGAGGTGGCTGAAATCACCCAGCAGAACAGATCTTCAAAACTTCAGTGGAACATGTTTGTTGAACTTGTACAACATTTTCCTTTCAACACACAGTTTGAAGCTTAACAGTATAATCCATTTGTAAACTAGGTAAGCTATACTTATATCTATTGTTTTAATAGGTAAGTGTGAAAGTCATGCAAATGTGACAGATCAGTCCCTTGGAGTGTATCGTAATTTAGACCTAGAGCATGGATTTAGATCCGAGATTCTGGGAAACAGAAAAAACACAGTGACTACACTAACACCCTTTCCTAAAATAGTTTAGCATTTTATAGCAAAACTACATTAGATTAACCTTCTTCACACTATTTGAACAACCAGCCAAAGCAGTGAGTTACGACAACTGCATCCTTTCGCCTAGTTATATATTCAAAACCAGTCTGTTTTTTAATACAGCAAGCAAAAGGGAAGGTGGAAGGAAGGGGTAATACATGAATGATTAATCATTTTACTATTTGTTTTCCTTGCACTGCAATTCTCATTTCATCTCTTTTCTTAGCTTCTTCATAGCTTCTGCAACCTCTGACTCAATTTCTACAAAAGCTTTCATGGTCTAATGGGAGCATGTACTAGAGCACAGCAAGCCAGTGCTGTGCATTAGACCCCAGGCAGAAAGGGTGGATTTCTCTCCCTAACAGGTCTCCAGTTTAGAAACAAACAAACAAAACCTACCACACAAAATTACACATGTGGGTTTATACAACTAAAATACACAGCAGGTTTGTAAAGTTATTGTTTTAATCCCTTCAGGGTTGGGGTAATTGTCAATGTTGTAGTTTCTGATAATTATCCATTTTTAAATGCTGCTATTCAAACATCCAGTGAATTAGCAAGAAGATAGCATCTGCCTCAGATAAACAAAAAAAAATTGATAATCAGATCATTTACCCATTTACTAATCAAAAGCTTGTTACTCTTAGTAACACAGTATACCTTTACTAAACTGTACTTCTACAACCTGTTTGCTAACAGACTAAAGTAAATTAATTTATACAATAGTACTACAGTGAACTGGTTCTGCTACCAAAATATCTGTCAGATAAAAGGTGTTCTTTGATTTGCAGAAATAAAAGTAATGAAGAATGACAAACTGAGCACAATATGAAAGACTGAAGCGCGCAGTCATTTCAATTAACTGCGTCATTCAAGCACACTAGGAAGCAAACCCACTTCAACCACTTAAGCAGCACAGGTATTTTGCTTCATTGAATACTTTCATAAATTTCATTAAAATTCACCTAGTGAATCATTAGAGACCCTCATCAGCTACGCAAATCACATAATGACTAGAGAATTTGTCACTCAGATGCCCCTTCGCAGGCTCACAAAAAGGGCAGCACTTTAGGTTTCAAACAAAGAGGTGGGAGAACTTCTATAATAAAATTATTTCAACCACTCCATCCTAGACAAATTCTTTATATCAAGGAAAGGTAATTAGCCTCTTCTGTGAGGGCCCAGCTCTGAGGGGTAGCTGAGGAAAAACAAGACTCAAAGGGAAAGATAAGAAAAGCAGGACTAACACTGGGTTGTTCTGTAGCTTCCATGTGGGCACGTGCTGCTGGCTCAATTTAAAAAAAAAAGCTTATTGTTACCTTGTAAAAAAATATCTACAAGATTATACAGGGCTTCTTCCTCGCAACTGTGTTTCTCCTTTTACTCAGAGTTTCAACCTGAAAAACTGAAGCATTACTGCAATACATTGGCTGGGTGCGACAAGAGAAGGCGAGGAGAGGAAGATACAGAGCAGAAGGACTTTTCATCATTCAACAGCCTACGCTAAAGCTAACTCCCCGCGTTCACCATCACTGGGATTAGACAGAAGCCTATTAACTTCACTAGCAATTTCATACTGCTTTCTCCCCGAGTTAAATGCAGATTAGGATGTAAAAGTAGCTGTGTAATTCTGAAATTATTCTGTTTAAAAGACAAGTTTAATAATAGACTTGGTCGGAAACAATGAACTGTGGTAAAAAACATACCATGAAAAATTCAAGTATGTTTACACTAGGTATTTGGTTTACTATAACATGACCCAAACCTACTAACATACCCTAGACAAAAAAAAAAAAAAAAAAAAAGAAGAAAAGAAA
>VZRU01016562.1:0-11391 GCA_013398155.1 Pedionomus torquatus | reverse complement strand
CGGTCTTGGCTTTAGAGGTGGGTGCTGCAGCAAGGAGGATCTTCAGCAAAGCTATCTGCAGAGGAGGACAGAGGTGGTGTGGGGAGGATGCTCCCAGGAAGGGCCATTCCTTTTTCTTTTCCCACTCCTTCATTTGGTGAAACAGCGAAATCTGTAGGATTTCACCAGCCCAACCAGATCCACCTCTGCTTTTACACCCTGGACAAACAGGGCAAAGGTGGGGAGCTCGATTTTAGTTTTAATTTAATGCATCATCCAACCACTGACCTGTCTCCAGATCTATACCCCTTGATCCTCTAATTCCCTCCTCATGGACTGTACTTTCCNATCAGATAAATATCAGTGGGCATCACAACACGCATGGATTTGCACTGTGCTGAAACTTTTAAAGGAAAAAAAAAATAATATTAGGAAACACTAATTGTTTGAACGGAAAAAAAAAAACTGGGCCCGGGACACAGCTCAGATCAGTCCTCGGTCCTTTCTGAATCAAGGACAACCCTCACGTGGGAGCAGTTTCATTGGTGCTATGCAGATAAAACAAAGATCAGATTGCATCCAGGCTGTGGTGAAACTGGAGCCCCAAGAACTTGATCCTGCTGAGGGACAGAGGACCAGATTAACAGAGCTCGTGAAGCCCTACCCAGCACTATTTCTGGTCATTGGAGACGAGACAGAGCGAAATTGGGTCTTGTCTAACCCCCAGCCCCTTCCCCCTTCTGCTGGGGAAGCTTGTGCTTGTGGTATCTCCTGAATTTTAATCTGATCAGCCACAGTGTGACTTTTTCCAGAAATCTGAAAGCTTCTTCCACATGAGTGGAAACAATCCTGTCAAAACACAGTCGGAGATATATTGCAGGCAGGTTATCCCTGCTGGAGTAACCCTACACGAATCCTGGCCCGGGGTGAGGATTCACCACCACGGATAAAAAAACCAATCCTTATGGAAGCCCTTCCTGGAGAGGGGTTATCAGGACACCCCAGCTTCAAGATCAGCTTGGCAGTGGCCGACCCCTTCTCTGTGCTCACCTGGTAGATGTGATTCAGCTTGAAGTGCTTGAGGAGCAGCAGCAGCAAAGCCGAGATGCTCTTCACGATGATCTCTTTGTGTCTGTTCACGTCAATCCCCAGTTTCATGCTCTGCAGGACGGTGATGCTGGGTTGGAGGGGAAAGAAAGCCACAGCACAGTGGGTGTGGGAGCAAGGAAGACAAAGGAACCGTTAAGATCTTATTTATCTGGACAGGCTCTACAGAAACAGAGACCCTCACTTTCCCCCGGGACTCCCATTTCCATCCTTTCCTGTCTGGTGATGCTGAAGTGCNCGGTCTTGGCTTTAGAGGTGGGTGCTGCAGCAAGGAGGATCTTCAGCAAAGCTATCTGCAGAGGAGGACAGAGGTGGTGTGGGGAGGATGCTCCCAGGAAGGGCCATTCCTTTTTCTTTTCCCACTCCTTCATTTGGTGAAACAGCGAAATCTGTAGGATTTCACCAGCCCAACCAGATCCACCTCTGCTTTTACACCCTGGACAAACAGGGCAAAGGTGGGGAGCTCGATTTTAGTTTTAATTTAATGCATCATGAGCACCTGAGCTCATGGATAAAATAACGGGAGGGACACCTGGAGCTTAATACATTTAAATCTGTGTTTGTCTCTCCCTACGGACAGAGTGTGCATGACCCAATCAGCATCTTAGAATCACAGAATGGTTTGGGTTGGAAGGGACCTTAAAGACCATCCAGTTCCCCCCCGTGCCACGGGCAGGGACACCTCCCACCAGGTGAGGTTGCTCCAAGCCCCATCCAACCTGCAAACGTCCCTGTAAGGAAAGTCATAATCAACAGACGCTCTCCAATTTGAATAGCTGTTGCGAGCACAGCCAGGTTGGCAGAGACCTGAAGGTATTACCATCTTGTTTGCTGAACATGATGATGGTTTAGTTCGGTTCCTGGCCCAGCAAGCCATCACACTCAGACATTGACCGATATCATAACTGAAGGTTAATCTCAGCAAGAAGGACAAAGGCTCAAGGGACAATAAAGTCCATAGGTTGCTTCTTGAGGCGAGAAGTGAAGATGCCTGCACTAGTGTGCGATGACTTGCTGGTAAATACTACAGCTCACACAGCTCAAGAGAGAACACAGGGCCATCCCTGACTGGTTCCCTTTGCTGTCCAGAGGGCAGGAGCCAGTTTTGAGCTCCCAGTAGTGAGGAAGACTGTTCCTTCTTCCCAGCCCTCTACACACATCCTATTTTCCAACTACTGACCTGTCTCCAGATCTATACCCCTTGATCCTCTAATTCCCTCCTCATGGACTGTACTTTCCACCCAACTCTGCTCTGGATTCCCACCAAAATCTCACCATTTGAGTCCTGAACATTGCCCAGCTTGAGCAGCCCCGTGCTTGAGCTCTGAAGCTCGCAGATAGGCACCAGTCCCCACCCAAAAGTTCTTCTTTACTTTTAAGAAACACGGGCTTACCATATACTGGGGGAGATTGTACAACATTGCTCGATACAAGATCTCACAAGGGGTTTCTTGGACTTCCTCTTCCCCCTAGCACACAGAAACGTTAGAAACAAAGGAAAAATTACTTATTTCCCATCCACACACTTGATATACGTCAGTCACCTCCATGTCACCTCTGAGTGACCACTCAGACTGAGGCCATAATGATGGACATGGCTACCCGCTGACTGCAGAAAGCTCCAGGCCTTTCTCCAGTGGGATATCTGATCAAGATATGGGCTTCTAGAAAAAAAAAGAAGCATCCAGTGTGTGCCCTAAGAATCATGGAGAATGCATGGATTTCTGTGACACCTTGGAAATCTTCCATGAGTCCCTCTAGTGATGGGGTGCAGCAACTTCTTACCAGAGACATGGGGCACTTCTCCAGCTCCTCCTCATTCTTGATCTGGACATCTGAGATGGAAATGTACTTGTGCTGGCAAAATAGAGAGAGGCAGAGCGATACCACAACTGAAGGATGAAACACAGTCGGCCACGACAATGGTTGCTGATTTCAGTAGTGTCTCGTTAGGTGTATAGATCACAGCAGATACACCAAGAATTCGTTTTTGAGTGGGACATCCCTCTGTCCCTAACACCCCTCACACATCATGCCTTTGATTACTTCTGCCTACTCCTTCTAGGATCTTTCTAAGTAAACAGAGTAAGTAAAATTATCTCCACCAGACCTCAGATAGGGTCATTTGGCCTCTGGAGGTGCCTTGCTCCACGTGGAGCACTGCAGGAGGAACAGCACAGGTCTGGGCACATACGTCCGAATCCAACTGTAGAATTCCATCACCTTCAAAGCACAAGGTGGCAAATGCTTGCCAGGCCACAGCAGTTTTACACCCCAGATAAAGGGAAAGTCCGAGTGCCAGACAATCTATGTGGAATTGCAGTGAGGACTCAGTTTTCCCTTTTTTTTCCCCGATTTCTGCAAGAAACTCCAGAAGCTTTTCCTATGACAACTAATGAGAAGGACCCCCCTTACTCCCTCTAGTAACTGTGTTCCAGCTGGAGGTCAGATGTGAAGATCCCACACTGCATGTGGTAGATATCAAGCTCCTCTCAAGCTGTTCAGATCCTGACTGGATTCATCAGGTTAACTTCCCAAGGCAAAGAGGGTGAGAGCTCAGGCTGAAGGTGTTGCTGAGGAACAGAAGACTAAAGTCACATGAAATAGTTACTGTTGGCTAAGAATGTACATCTGGGGAACTTGAAACTCATTATAGGTGCTGTATCACAAAGTTAGACTTGATGCCCTTCCATTCTTCTATGGTCCTGGTGATTTTGGCCTATGATTTCCCCACCCTTGTGAGATGCCCATGGGCCTGATACCACCATCTGCTGAGTTCCACAGAGCAAAAAATAGCAAGGGATGAGGTTAGACAAGTTGACGGCCATTCAACAATGCTTTTTGGGCTGCTTCACCTGAGCGCTGTGCAACATCTCACCTGCTTCAGTGTCTTCACACTTTCATGGATGGGCCGTGGTAGCCCTATCAAGGTTTCGGTGTCTCTGTGAAGGGAGGATGAAAGAAGATAAGCAGGAGGCTGGGAGGAAGATCTGGGTTTAACACTTTCACGTCATATAAGGTAAAAGAGGGAGCTTGTGGTCTACTGAGTCTTACCAACGCACCCCAGATGGGTCAGGAATTGGGAGAGCTGTTGGCCTGAGCTGCCTGCCCTCCCCACCTCCTCCCCGGCAAAGCCAGTACAAGAAAAGGGTGACACTGGGGTGAAATCAGGTCTCAGCGTGAAGCCAGCTTGAGCCCACCACCGCACTTAAAACCAAATACACCCTGCTGGGCCCATGCCAGGATGATTCTGCCCACAGCTTGATTTATTCACAAACTGGGTAATTTGCTGTGGATACCAGATTGTCCCAACTCCTTCCCTCATGGAACCGATCGTTAGCTTGGGCCAGGGGTCACTTATTCTAGGCTAGGTCTGATTTTTAATAGAAAAAGGAGGTCCTTGGAGACCAGCATCTCCAAGAACATGTTTTTATAACACTGAGTGCACTGCTGCAGCCCCAGAGAAATCCAGCATCGCTTTGATCACGCCTTAGACTGGTTGAGTTGAGAAAACCTAAGCTCTGTGGACACCTCCCACCAGTTAAACTGCCCCGATGGGAGCCAGGGGATGGACTTTGTCGGATGTCATACTCACTGTCCTAGCGTGAACCCGATGAATTTGTTCCTGCTTGCTTCTAGGAAATGCTCGATGTCTTTCTGTCTGATGGAGCAGCAGAGAAACCAAAACAAGGAGAAGGTTGGAAAACAAACATATATCAGATCACAGCCTACGTTTCTCAGGAAGGACAGAACTTGTGGGACCAGCAAGAACCTTTGAGCTTTGGAGATGTTATTTCTCGAGGTCTTAATAGCAGCAGGATAGAGCCACCATTGCTCTCAGTGGTTGGGAGCAACGTGAACCAAAACCATTGATATTTGCTGTGCAACTCCATGGGAAGCTGCAGATAAAAGGAGAGGATTTCTCTACAACCAGCACCTTTTTACCCACTTTCTGTGCTCCGAGTAGGCGCATCTTCAAGGAGCATCTGCTCGCTTGGAGCAAACAAATGTTGTCTCCACAGTCTGGCAGAGCATGTGCTGCTCCGAGAGAGCAAGCTGACATCTTGTCCACCTTGGGCATCTTTCATGACGACTGCTCAGGGTCTCAGCACTTACAAGTAGGACACGAACCGTGAGCCAAGGCTGTCACAGGCAGAAAGGAACCCAGCTGGATTTCCAGGCACCAGCCAAGAAAAACAACGGCTGTTTGAATTTAAATCTGAGAGAGAACATTATGTTAGGTGCAAGAGACCCACGTGGGAAACCAGTTCTTGCCATGTCCCTGCGAGGAGCGCTCTGGACAGACACACTTGACGCTGTCACTGCTCCCACATTGAAAAGATGTGTTTGCTCCTGTGTTTTCAAGGAGCTGGATTAAATCGTAGAATCCTTCAGGCTGGAAGGGACCTCCAAAGGTCATCTAGTCCCACCTCCCCGCAGTCGCAGGGACACCCCCAACTAGACCAGGTTGCCCAGGGCCTCATCCAGCCTCACCTTGAATATCTCCAGGGAAGGGGCCTCAACCACCTCCCTGAGCAACCTGCTCCAGTGTTCCACCACCCTCAGTGTAAAGAATTTTTTTCTAATATTCAACTTAAATCTACCCTTCTCCTACTTTGTAAATCGAGCCTCAAGATCAACAGCAAAAACCTCACATGGATTAGAGGGGAAGGGGCAGAGGTTTTCACCCTCTTTTCCTAATGCTCCCACATACCACGTGTAGTGCAACTGGTCTTAGAAAGGGAAAGCACCAACTTCCTTATCCTCAGATGTTTTTTTCCCAGTTTTTCCTCAATTTTTCAAAGCTACTCAAGGAGGCTTCATCTGGCAACGCACAAGTAACACTCAACAAGAAAGAGGCACTGCCATTAACGACTTCCCAAGACGATTAGTCTAGGACCTCGCCCTACTGACATCCACCGGTCCCAGTTGGGAAAGCTGACCTTGTTCCTGCAGCACAAGCATCCTTCCCAGTACAACTTGGGATGTCCAAAATGGGATTACCACCAAGTGGCCAAGCTTGGCTTGCAAAGGCTGGGGAAGACCTCAGCTAAACCCAGTCCAGAAAGGACCAACTGAGGCAATGAAAGAACTGGAGTCGCTTCAGTTCAACTTGCCAACAGACTTGCCACAGCCTGACCTTCAGGCTGCAACGACCTCCAGGACAGGTAGGACTGGGGAAGATGGCAGTGAAACCAGTTGGATTTACCTGACTTTGGGGGCCCAGGGGAGCCCTTTGGGGAATGACACCCTTTCGATGGGTGGGCGCTGAGTGGGCATCGCGGGGATAATCGCGTCCCGTTCCATCAGGTCCAGTTCTCCCTCGATCCCACTGTCCACATCATCGTTCTCTTCTTCATCAACTCCTGCTTCATCATTCTTGAAGGGGTCTCTCTCATTGTAGATATCCAAACTGTCTTGCTTCACCAGGGGCTGCAGCAGAAGGAGAAATACTAGTCAGTCTGTGGATTTCATTTCCCTCCCAGCCACCGGCACCAGACCTCTCCATCCTGGAAGGATCAAGCTCCCAAATGTTCCTCAGGTGAGGATTTGCTCCCTACCTGTTGCTACCAGAGTCCAGACAAGGAATAGCCCAGCCTGTACCTCTAACCTTGCTGCTCTAGGAGGAGTAACCCCATTCTCCATCTTAACTTTTGGAGCCACCATCCAACATCTCTTCCCTAGCAGAAGAGGCATTTTCATCCTCAGAGCGTAATACAGCAATACCAAGAATAAAGCTAAAAAAAATGATGAGCTGGCTGTGAGCAGTTTGCTCCTGAGAGCTTATCAGCCCTTTGCCATTAGGTCAGGACGTCCTCTCACTTCCTCCAGATCAAGTACATCGTGGGGCTAATCTGCTGCAAGCGAAATTGATGGGTGAAAGCTGGCCGTGGCCTGGCAATGGGAGCTGGCAGCCCAGAAAGTGCCCCCCACCCTGGGCTGCATCCCCAGCAATGTGGCCAGCAGGGTGAGGGGGGCATTCTGCCCCCCTGCTCCGCTCTGGGGAGACCCCATCCCCAGTGCTGCCTTCAGCTCGGGGGCCACCAACATCAGAAGGACACAGAGCTGTTGGAGAGGGGCCAGAGGAAGCCATGGAGATGCTGGGAGGGCTGGAGCCCCTCTGCTGGGAGGACAGGATGAGACAGTTGGGGGGGCGTTCAGCTGGGAGGAGAGAAGGCTCCAGGGAGACCTTGGAGCCCTTTCCAGTCCCTAAAGGTGCTCCAGGAGAAATGGGGGGGTACTTTTTACAAGAGCACATAGTGGTTGGATGAGGGGTAATGGCTTCAAAGTGGAAGAGAGGAGAGCTGGGAAAGAACCTCTTTGCTGTGAGGGTGGTGAGACCCTGGAAGAGGTTGCCCAGAGAAGCTGTGGCTGCCCCATCCCTGGAGGGGTTCAAGGCCAGGCTGGATGGGGCTTGGAGCAACCTGGTGTGGTGGGAGGTGTCCCTGCCCAGGGCAGGGGTGGGGGTTGAACTAGGTGTCATTTCAAGGTCCTTTCCAACTCCAAACTAATTTATCATTCTATGAAACTGGAAAATGCATGAGCACTTGGGGGGAGGAAGGGAAACAGTGCTCCCAAGCACAGGCTGGCTCCTTGAACGGATGATAATCCCCGTTGGAAAAACATCCTGGGCCACGTGCCAGGGAGACGAGCTCGCTCTTACCCTCCGGCTGCGGTGACTGCGCTTCTGCTGCTGCTGCTGCTCCATGAGCTCGATGGAGTAGGTGGGGGGCGAAGCGGCACGCATGCTGCGCATCACCTGGATGCTGTCTTCTGGCAAGGGTGGCAGCCCCAGCTCCTCCCTCTTCCTCACCTTCATGGCCTGCAGGGCTTCAAATCCTCCCAGTGTGAACTGCAGAGCAAAAAGAGAAGGGAGAAAACAGCAATTAGACATCGTGCCTGGACCGTGTTGTTCTTCTGGGCTTCCAGGGCCATCCAACTGGAGAGCTGAGGATGAAAGAATCGTGTCGCTGGTTCGTTCTCCAGATTTCTCCCTCACCTCACACCCTCGGTATGGCTCACCCCACCCTCATCCCAGAAGAAATTGTTTGCCTTGTGTCAGCTTCCCATGCCATCCTAAATAACCTCGTTACGGTTTGTATTGAATAGTGAGGAACATCCAGGCTGCATCAGCGTTATTATTCCCAAGAGGACTGAGGAAAAGGGAAAAGAAAGGGTTTCCACCCACCAGCAGGACCTTCCAGAGCAGGAGCAGGACCTTCTTCATGGGGAAGTGTGGAGCGTGGCCACTGCAGAACTTGGTCACCATCGTGAAGAGCAGAAGAGCAAACGGCTCTTCAGTGTGCACCGGGAAACCTGGTGGAGAGAGGGACCAGAAGCAGGTTCAGAGCAGATCCTCCAGCACTGAGGTCTTCCCGCTGGTCCAGCGTGACAAAAGGGACGTGTTCAGGGCACAATGAACTCTGTGACTCACTCAGCTCCATCCTGAAGGTTTCCCGGCAGGTTTTCCACTCAGGGGGATCCGCCTCCTGCTCCACACGGATGTTCTCCACCATCAGGTACATGACACTGAGCAGCACCCTGCCGGGACAGCAGGGCAGGGAGATGACACTGCCAGGCAGAGACCGCTTTGTCCCCAGAGCCTGTCCCACAGCCTCCACCCAACGTCTTAGCGGGGGACAAAGGTGAGTACCTGAGCTCCGTGCTGTCGGCCAGCGAGATGGCTGGCTTCCTCAGGGCACTGCTACAGGCCTGGCTGTTGCTGTAGGGAAGGAGACAAACTCAGTGCCAGCCACTGGGCACGGGCTTCTTCTCTCCCCCAAACCCCCAGCCTATATCTGCAGTGGTGGAAACACCATGCTGTGGGACGTGCTGTGGCTGCAGCACCTCCCTGCTTCTTGGTGAGGAGGAGGAAGGAGAGAGAAGAAGGGCAAGGAGGATGGGCACAAAGAAGATGGACTAGATGATCTCAAAGGTTCCTTCCAACCGAGACAATTCTATGATTCTAAAAAAATAAAAAAGATGGCAAGGAGGACGGGGAGAAAGGAGATGAAGAGGAGGGTGGCAAGGAGGACGGGGAGAAAGGAGATGAAGAGGAGGGTGGCGAGGAAGACGGGGAGAAAGGAGATGAAGAGGAGGGCAGCGAGGAAGACGGGGAGAAAGGAGATGAAGAGGAGGGCAGCGAGGAGGACGGGGAGAAAGGAGATGAAGAGGAGGGCGGCGAGGAGGACGGGGAGAAAGGAGGTGAAGAGGAGGGTGGGGAGAACAAATAAGATGAAGAAGAGGACAAGGAGAGGGAGGGCTATGGGAGTCCTCTCACTCGATTTCCATGTTGAGGAGCTCCAAGAAGGCAGTGAAGGTTCCCAGCTGGTACAGGAGGAAGCTGTTGTGCCGAGACCAGTGCAGGACATCGCCTTCATTATCACAGTCTCCGAAGACACCTGGAGGAGCCCAAAAGGGAGGCACTCATTAGAAGGGAGCTGTCTTTGAAACCCTGGAGCACACAGCACCATCCGGGGAAGGAGATAAGGCTTCTCCCAAACCTCCATGACGAGGCCAGGCAGTGGGTGGGTGGACACATCCAGATATAGGGGATGTGGTCCTTACCCTGTGCCAGGTAGAGGATGGCCCGTGCTACTTTGAGCCGCTTGTCCCTGTTGACCACCTCCAGCCCATCCAGCAGGCGCATGACATAGGCCTTCTGCTGAGCTCCATCCAGCTCCAGCCACCTCCTGCCCTGCGCTGGAAAGGGGACACAACAACCAGCTGGGTACCTCCTCAGGGGTCCCGCTCTTGCCTGAGGAGGTTGCCCTGAGGTGCTGAGCCCAGAGATGGTACCTTGAGCTTGAAAATCCTCCTCGAAGCATCTCCTGTTGGTGCTGAGCTCGGGCTCCTCGGTGTAGCTGTACAGCTCTGGTGGAGAAAAGAGTCACCAGGGACCCAGAGGAGTTTCACCCTCCTCCTCGCCAAATTCCTTGTGGGGCTCTGAAGCATCTCTACACACCCGAGGAGACACGGGGCAGGGACCTAAACTTCTCCCCGAGCTCTTCCGTAGCTCTGAGGGGCATCTTGAAGCCACCCAGCGCTACCAAAGTCATCATTTTCATCCCCGTGGCTGGGCTGTTCCCACCCTCCTGCCCACAGCAACGGTGCTTGAGCTGCGTTTGCCATCTCATAGCGTGGGTTGGGGTTTTTTTTTTGGGGGGGTGGCAATTTTCTGCCCCAGTAAAGCCAGTTTGCCGAGGGAGGGACCACAGGAGCAACCAGCCAAGCCCTGCGCTGATTTCACACCCAGCGCCTCGGATATTTTGGGCCCCTGCAAAGAGGGGCTGGACTTGGAGGGAGATCGTGGTTGTGCCCGTTCCTATAGAACTCCTGCCGGTTCCTAAATAATTCCTATGGGTCCTAGAGCGCTGAGAAGCACCGTGAGGGGGATGAAAGGGTCCTGTGAGAGAGGAAGAAGGATCCCTCGAAGGAAAAAAAACCCTTGCAGCCGAGACACACGGGGCTAAAAATAAGCCCTTTGCTGGTGGAGATACGCTCGGGACGCCGAGGGTTACGGGGCAGAAGCAGCTGGAGTGGGACGATACCGGAGGAGGACTCAGCCCTTCGTGACACTCACGATAAAGGGTGACAATTCCCAGCCTCCGGCCACGCCACCCATCATCCCACCCCCTTGTCATCGCGTCCTGGATAATTCGGAACGCGGGGTTATCTCCATGCCCCCCCCCACCACATCCCTTTTCCTCATCCCCCGGGGGAGCGGTGACTCTCTATTAATAAATCCCTCTTGCTCTGTTACTGCAGGGATGATACCACCCGATATCCACTTCCCGAAGAATTTATTGCTTTTCCCACCCCGATGGGTGCCTATTAATAGCGACGCAGCACCCAAAGGCCCCTTCACCTGCTAACTCCGCTCCGTGGCCGTCGGCATCTCCGTACTCAAACTCCAGGTTGGGACAATCCACCGAGCCCTGCGGAGAGCGGGTCGGGGGGGTCACCAGCGGCAGAGGGATATTTCGGGAGGCAGGACGGCTGCCAGCGCTCTCAGCCTTCACCTTAAAGCTCCTCCAGCTGCTGGAGCAGCGAATCCCGCGCGGACGATCTCGACGGGGCGGGGGGGGCTCCAGCGGGTCACAGTGGCGCAAAGCTACTTAAAATACAGCGCGAATTTGGAAAGCGAGCGTGAAAAATAGCATTTCTCGAGTCACAGAGGAGGCCGGGGGCAGGACCCCCAAAGCGCCGGTGAATATTTGATGCGTTTCAGTGCTCCCGAATCTTCTTTAAAAAGCAAAGCCTGGGGACGGCTTCAAGCAAAAGTATCCGGGGAGGATGCAAACC
>VZRU01016561.1:76756-98166 GCA_013398155.1 Pedionomus torquatus | reverse complement strand
AAAAAAAAGAAAAATCTGAAAAAAAAAATTAAAATAGAATTGTGGGTGAACTATCTCACAGTTGGCACTATGTGGGAGCAGGTGGAGAACCTAAAATGACTCCTTTGATTGTGTCCTTGGCAGCCGCTGTAGTGTGCAGGTAGATACACTCCTGGAGACCGAGTCATTCTGCTAGACACCAAACTTTACTACTTAATTATGAATGGCGTGTTTCTCATCTGGGGATCTGGCATTCCATTTGTAGAATTCAAGTGAGTATTGCAATACTCCACAACTGCTGTCGTGGTCTCTCTGGGTTTCTGGATTAGAGGTTTCTGTGTGTTCCTTGCCAATCCTGCGGCTCCCATAGCAGGATGAGGTCGGTGTGTTCCTCGGAAGAGAGGGGTGACCTGGGCTCGTTTCTGGGGCCCCCACGTGCTGGCATGGCTTTGATCTGCTCTGAGCAATGAGCTGTGCAGGGGTTCGCCGATTGCTCGTAGTGGGAAGTGGATTTGGTGTGGGTTCGCTCTGTCAAACCTCAGCTGAGTGTGGACTTCGTGCTGTTTCTTCCTCTAGCTGGCACGGTTATTTTTGTGTGTATCTATCTCTGTCTTTAATATGTTATCTACAGACATGGATAGAGGCTGAGTTCAAAGAAACCGAAAGCAAGTGATCAGTCACTTGGAGTTGTATATGCTGAGTACTGTGGTGTAGTTTTGGTTTGGTACAGTCTATCCATCCACCTGTTGCCGTCTTCCTTGGTTCCCAGTCAGACTGGACTTGTTAATTGTGAATTGTAAAGATTATATCCACTGCTTGGGTGTTTATTGGTCTGGCAGAATTTAGGTAAGTGGAAGTGGAGCAGTCCTTTGTTTGCTGTACATTCGCCTGAAAGTCAGACAGTATAATAACTCAGCAGGAAAGCAAACATTTGGGGTGCAGATGAATTAACCCGTTTAATAAAACACAAAGAGTTCCCTCGTTCTAGTCTATTCAAAACACATGTGCTCAAAAGCAGCGTTGAAGATATTCTGATTTAGGTGATAAATTCTTTGGGATGCAGATTTGTTGGACATAAGTAGATCATTGCTACTCAAGATAATTCTCTTGAGTGTGCGTCTTAAATACAAGCAGCCATCCTGTAAATAAAGTTCAGGTTTCTGTCACCCCTACAGGCTGTACCCTGACTTGAGCTCTGGCCTGAGGTGCCAGGGAGAGCATCCTGCCCTCCTAAACAGCAAGATAAGCTTTGTGGTTAGGCTGTTGCAGTCTGAAAGCAGTGAAACTTGTCTTTCTTTTTGCACCAGGGGAGGAATTGTGGGAAATTCCTGGAAGATTAGTACCCTGTAAGTAATGCTAGAGCTGCGTCCACTCGGCCGGTTGCGCTGTCGTGTTAGTGGCTGCTGGTTTGCATTCACCCGAGCTTTATCTTGCAACCATTTCGATGCCAGCCGTTTAGAGGTGGAAGGACTGGTGCACTTGAGTGAAGGACATTTTAAGTGGGGATGAAAATCAGGTTGGTACAATGCTTCAGTTATAGCTCAAATCAAAGACTTTTTTTGTTTTGTATCTGCGTGCTTTTGGGTAGTGCGTTGTCTGGTGGTTTCTCAGCCTTAAATAGGAACTCTGATTAGAACAGCGGTGGAAATACGGGTGAAGAAGAAATAAAAATAGCAAAAGCATAGGTGGACTTGGATTTCAATGAAGAGCTTGCATTCATAGTCTTATTTATCTCAAAATCGTATGTTTAAATTCTTACTCAAGATGAATGGCACAAAAATGCACCTTGAAGCATTTGTAGTAGCAGAGAGTAATCCTTATCTCCTTATCAGTGGATAGAGTCTTATCGCTGGCAGGGCAAACGCAGCATGTCTCATCTCAAATGTGCAGACTGACTGTCTGTGGCAAGAAAACCAAAAACCAGATGTGTAGCTACTGCATTTTCAGAGTTGTTAGTTTTTGTTTGGTTTGATTTTTTATTTTTTGTGTGTAAGTGGCTTGGTCTTCTAGGACCTTCAGTATTTGTCTGCGTAGTCTGTTAGATTATACTTCTGGTGTGCTTGAATTGGGTGGTCTTCATGACCTGGCAGATACATTTAGGCTTTTGAAATTGTTTTTAGAAACCTTTTGTGTTCTTTTTAAGCCATCTGAACTCTTAAAATAACAAACTGTTGCCCTAATTCTGCTTTGGTTTTACTGGTGACAACCCTTAGATCAATAAGCTGATACAGACTTATACAAAAATAGAAACTGGCCCTGTTGTTTAAACAGAAATCAAAACCCAAACCAAATAGCTCAGAAAACAACCACCACCCCGCATTTGTAGGTTTCAGATTTGGTTAATGACCTCGGAGATAGTTAGGAAAACATGGAATAACTCAATACTGCTAAACCAGGGACTTACCACCAGTCTACTAGGTCATTAGCTATAAATGTCGTCAGTTTATCAGGCAAGTATAAGCTGGTTATTACTGCTATTTTTTAAGTCTTGCGTGAACTTCACTGCATACAAGTCCACCACAAGCTGTTAGTAGAAAGTCTGAATAGTTACAGGAAGTTGGAAATATAAAGTACTGGAGTGTGAACAGGAAGAGCTGTCTTGGCAGTACGTGCTCACCACCGAATACATACACCAAAAAAGAACACTCTAGATTTTATGGCTTTTCAAAGGATGAGCAGGGAAAGCCTTCAGCTTGAGAGATGGGCTCAGCACTGTGCTGTCCCGCTGCTTAATGCACGTGTTGAGGCCATAAGGTATTGCTCCCTTGTCTCGAAGTAGGCCTGGAGCCGTGGTTTGCTCGCTATGTTTCCCCTTAGTGAGTATTTTTGGATATCAAAAGTGACGGGGAAGTCACATACAGGCAACTGCTGTATAAGTGGCATAGAAATACTTCTGCAGAGCGAAAAGCTTTGTTTGCTGTTTTGACATTTTCAGAATTAGTTTTGGTCTGGCTAGGCTCAGTATTTCAAAAATGCAAAACTCTGCAAACGAGGAGAGGGATTCAGTCATGCAGAAGTGTTTCGTCTTGGGAAACAGTTCTTTCCATTTTTTGATATTTTTTTTTAAGCGTATTATGTTTATAGATCACTTACTCTAGAACATAGGATAATTTTTTGCGGCATAGGAAAAAAAAATTAAAAAGGCTTTATTTTAAGGAAATATCTGCTGGAATTCACTAGTTTATTGTCTTAAGATCTATTCTTTCTACTGGAATAAAGTTTTTTCTGACTTCTGTGAGCAGCTGAAGTGTGCAGCCTTCTTGTTCCAAAGGGTCTGACCAGTGTCCTCTGGAAATCTCCCTGCAGAGCATGGCAGCGTCCCTGCAGTGCTGTTTCTGGCCATTGCTGCCCCTGTACAGCCTGGCAGGAGGGAATGTGTCAGCCCCTCACTTAATCACGCTTATTGTGTAGCATATTAGCATGAGCTAACTGTCACTGGTAGACTGTATTAATATACCAGGCTGTGAACTGGGGCAGCTGGGGAGCAGGCGCGCAATCCCTTCCGTTAACCCTGTTAGAAGGAGCTGTAATTTCTGAGAGGGGAGTGAAATAAAGAACTGGAGCAATAATGCTTTAAATTGCTGTGTCGAGGCTCATGAGAACCTGCTTATCAGGACCTTGAGAGCTATGTTTATTTTCAGAGGATGCCAAAGTGGTGTTTTTTTCCTTCTGTTAAATTTTTGCTTTATAAAAACTTCATAAATCTTTCTGAAAGCACAAGAGATGGGGCTGAAAGAGGTAATGAGAAGTTACCTGGGCTGTCCCTTTGCCAAACAGAAAGAGTTTAGATGTCAGTGATTTCAAGATTAATATTTTTTTGTCTAATTGTCATTGCTTTTTAAATACTGTCAGCTAGTTTCATCCTTAAAAACTCCTTAAACTTTGGTGAAATCGTGGGTTTTATTGAGAGATAGTTTGTCTTTTTGTATCGGGTCAGTCAAAAGGCTCATGGGAAGGACACGTGGGGAGATGCTGAAGGCTTGTACTTTCTCAAACTCCACCTGGTGATGACAGTCAATTTAGATGCTTGTGATAATTTTCTCAGCAATCTCTGTCTTGTGTATTTTGATCAGTGCTTGATGCAGCTAATACCAGTTTGACATTTGAAATATCGGTTGGAATGAATGTTCCCTTCAAATGAATACCAACAATTTCTTTTCTTTTTAGCTTTGTTGCAGGCTGTCTTCTGACTCATACACCCTCACCCTGCCGGAGCGTTTATGAAGGTTTACAAGGTTATTGTTACAAGTTCTAGGCTTTCTTTGAAGGAACTATGTGAATTTTAAGTGCTAAAATGCAACGATGGCAGTAAAAGTGCCAGCTCACTGAAATGCTTGATACTGACCTGATTCTTATCTCTTATTAAAAGTCATGAGACATTTAATTGAATATAGTTGTCAGAACACCGACAGAAGAACTTATGCTAAGCCTGTGGTCAGACAAGAAAAATCTTAGGCCGTCCTTAGCTATCTGTTGGTCACAACTAGCAAATACGTTTCAGTAGAGCTTATTAAGAATGCTGGCACTGTTAATTACAGTTAAGAAATTAAGGTTGGATTGCATTTTATCGTCCTGTGCCTAGAACTTCTTTAGATTAGGAAGCAGTCATGCACATATGGAAAGAGAAATAGTTTTTTGAAACTGTAGCCGATGAATATATGAAAAAGTTAGAATTAATTAAAGTCAGTATTGTTTTGCTTCTTAGCCTTCATCTTCAGCGTGTCGCCACAGTTCAAAAAGAAGCTGTCAGTTCACACCCAATATGCTCAGAGCTGATTTTTTTCTCCTCTAACTTTCAATAGAGCGTGAGCTTTCATTAATAGCACTTGAGCGTTACCATCATAGTAGAAATAAAACCAGCAGATGCCTCAGGGCAATTGGGCAGCTTTACAGCAACAACAACAAAAAATAGTGTTTGCACGTTTAAAATATCTTGAGAGTGGCACCAGATTTGTTCATGTATTGATTAGTCAAAATGGAAAATGAGAAGGTGTGGTGTAGCCTGGGATTGATTTGACTGCTTTCTCTTTGGTGGAGAGCTGGTGCGCATCCTGATGGCAGCGTACCCGTCTGAAGCGCCAATTAGTGTGGGGTCTTATAATGGGCCAGCCTATTTATGTGTGAGGGACTCTTATTCTGAGGTCTGCCTGCCTTACGGAGTGTCCAAAGAGTCCGTGGGGCTGTAGCAGACGTGGATGAAGTCTGATTTGAATGCTGAGTGGAAAAGAAAATCGATTGAATGGCTCCCATTGATTGTTCAAAATCAACCAGTAAGAGTTGGCTTTTATCTTTGCGCTGGCATGTGTGTTATGGGGTGCAGGTTCATGCTTGTTGGGTAATCACCGTGTTTTGTTTCAAACTCTCAACAGCAAATGTCTGTTCACAAATGTAAGCCTTTCTAAAGAGGCTGCTGCAAATCTGGTTGGCATTTAACCTGAGAAAAAGCAGATGCTGTTTGATTTTCAAATGTAGCTTGGTCTGGATGAGGGCGCTGTAGACCTGTCCTTTCTTGTGGAGTTTTGGTTTTCTGTTTTTTGGCCCGGTGTAAGTACAGACCTTCAAGCAGTTAGTCTTAAAACTGCTCTGCGCATAGGGCTGCAATAGATCTACGAGCTCTTTGGTAAATCATGAGGGTTCTCAGCGTGGTCGGGAGAAGGAAGGCTCCTACTACTGTGCTCTATTTCTGAGGCACCACTGGTGAGACAAGATGTTAAAGGTTAGCTGCATAAAAATGCTCATAAAAATCTGTAACTGAAACCCTGAGCTATGTAATGGCTTGTATGGAAATAATATTTTTCTGAATTAGCTTTTATGAATTCTTGCATGTGGGATGTTTTGTTTTAGGGGAACTATCAGAGTGAGTAACATGAGTTTTAAACCAGCCCAGCCCTGTTCCAAGTATTCACCAGTGTTTCTACAGTTGCTAGCCCTGGGTAGGCTTTGTTAGTGATTGAATTGATGGTGAGGGAAATACAGGTTGGAAGAACTTTACTGGAAGTTGGAACTTTTAATTTTCACAGCAGAGAAAATCTCAGGGTATTACTCAGACCTTTATTCAGTGTCTGATGTGAATTAACTCCATTTCAACTCCACCTTTCTGCAGACTTCCTCCATGGATTTGAGGCTATAAACACTAACACTAGGATAAAGAAGCATCATCTATCCAATCCAGTTAATACAAGAGGAAAATTTATCTGGATATAAATGCAATAAATGCTCATAATAGACAAGTCTGAGGATAGATGATTTTGTGAAGCAATTAGTAGTAAAATATTTAACTGCTCATATTTGAGCACATGTTGATATATTGTGCTGACAATTAAACCAGGTATAAACCTTTGACAGCGTACAGCTGTCTGGAGGCAGTGAGCTCTATTATTTTCACTGACACAGTTAGGCTCAACCCACGTGTTACTGAAAAATAATTATTTCAATAGGATCCTGCCTTCATAAAGTCAGCGCTTACACAGGTGCTGCAGGGAAGGATTAATGGAAGCGGAATGGTTTGTAGAGCAGGAAACTGAGGAATGAGAGTGATGAGGGGTTATCTCGATTGGGGGGGGAATCCATGTTTGCAAACAGGGAGGTGTACTTTAGGCGCCACTGTGTTGTTTACATCAACTAGCAGTGTCAAATTGAAAATATTTAATTTAAACTTGGGGGAGGGGGAAAAAAAAACAACACAAGACTGTGTTTTTACAACACTGCCTGAACTGTCTAAATACTTAGTTAATTTTGAGGGCATGTCAAGTAATACGTATTCATGGCCCACTAATTTGGGGGGAAAAAAAAAAGAGCTCGACTCAAGGAAATGGAAATGACTTTATACAGAGTTCTGGATCTTGCTGAATGGCTTTTAATGAAATGTAGTGCAGTTAAATGTTTGCATATGCTTGTGCTTGGATTGTTTTAATTAAAAAGGTGAGAGCTCTGTGTAAACAAACACTTGTGTTTAAGATGGATTTTATTGATATAGCTTGGTCGTATACGTTTCATGGTCCACTGATGCAGCAAGTTTATGCCTTTTAAAGAGAGCACATGGCCAAAAAGCTGATTCAAATTGTTTTATTCATGAGTTTGAATGACACAACTGGATGTGTGTGTAGATGATGGGATGCGCAGCTCGAGGGGAGTCCCAACAAGCACCTCTTTCCCTGACTCCCGCAGACTGAACACAATTGCTAGTCAGTGGAGCTTGTGTCTTGACTGGTGATAAATGTTAGCTTTATTGAGTTAACTCCGAGTTGAAAGCCTTGATTTTTTTATTTTTCTTTCCTCATCAAGAGAGGGCATTGGTGAGGTACTTAGCTACAACATGGGATTTCTCTCAAAACACAGCCGTTTTTGCTATAACTGTGGAAACCAAATAACCTTTGCCTGAATCTGGCATGAGGTTGTCTTGCCATGATGGGCTGGTACTCTGCTGCAGCATCTCTCTTTGGTTTTCCTTCATTTTTCAGTGCAGACAAGAGACAACTGTTGGTGTCTGACAATTTCCTTTTCATTGGAAAATGTCCCTATCGCTTCTGATAGTTGCCAACACCTGTTATTTTTAGCCTGGACTTTTGCAGTCACTCAGTTGAAGTTCTTATCTCTAAAGTATGGGTCAAAGATAGTTCTTTCCTTGTGGCTGAATTGAATTAGTTGCATTGTTGTGCACCCCATGATCTGCTTTGGGATCCAGAAATAGAGTTACAGTAGGGATCGAGTTACTCTTAAATAAATGTGGTACTTGTTGGTGTGTTATGCTTAGCTTTCTGTAATCTAACAGTTTGTGTTTAGGCTTCTGCAGCACATGCTGCCCCTTGGCTATTTGGGAGCCTCTGGCTCAACTTTTACTTGCTGAATCAATCAGATACCTAGAAAAAGGAAATCTCGTGAGTGATTCCATACCGACTTCCCTAGTGAAAAGTGGGGGAGCTGTGGGCTATGGATGTGAGCAACTACCTTTGTGATCACTAGGATACACTATGAGTTATATGAACTCCTAAGCCAAACAAAACCTCCACAACCAAAGAAGCCCAGCTCCATGGATGTGTAATAAGTCTCTCCAACTCTCACTTTCTTTATTTGCCCTTAGACTGACATTGTCAAGCTCTAATGGAGAAGGGGAAATCTAACAGCTTTAAAATCACACAGTGCTGTCTGCTGTGTGACCTTTTTCCAGTTGATGGTTTAATTTATTTAGGTGATAAAGAAAACACTGAGGCATGTGAAGTCTATCTTCGTGACAGATATGAGCTTACTGAAACTTTTTCCTCATCCTTTTCTCCTCCACATTCACAGCCAGCCTTTTGTTTTTCTGAAGTGATCCATATGTTTTTCGTTGAGGTTTAAATGCTTTCTGATCTTTTCAAGGTTTACAAAACTGCACCTGGCTGTTGAACGTATGGAAAGGCAAATAGAGTTGTTGAGATGTATCGGGAGAGATGTTTGCATTTTATGTCAAGTGATGCAAAGCATATGAAAAAGCCTTGGTGTGAACCTTGAGAGTTTGATCAGGCCTGTGAGGTTATTTAGAGAAATGCCATTACATATGGAAAAGGGGGAAATATCCAATAGTGGTGAGCCACAGTAAGTGATAAAGATTACCGGTGGAACCCTGTCGGAACTTTTTCCTGAAATCAAGATGGAAACCTTCGAGATGGTTGTTAAAAGTGTTACTGTTCTATGAAAATGTATATTCAGCAGTGATTTGTGCGAGGCTCTCTTTCAATATTAGATGACATCTGAGATTAAGTAAAATACATTGTTTATTGAAACAGACTTAGTCTAACAACTGGTCTTGTTAGAGGGATGCTAAACGTTTCCTTGCAGAGGTTTAGGCAGGCTGTAAACACGGCTGCTGGTGTAGCCTGCAGCCATCAGCCGGGGATTGGGTTACCTTACCCCTAGAAATAAGGTACTACAACTCCTAAGAAGTTGGATTGTTTGTTTCACTATTTTTCTCCTGAATCCCGAGAAACCTTGGGAATCAAAGGTTATGTTCCCTGTCAGGAAGCTTGCTTTGCATTGAAATGCCAGCATTTTAAACAACGCTGTAGGAATGCTGGTATCAATTCCTTTCTCCAAAAGGATTTGGACTCTGTGGTGACTGGAAGCAATAAAAGCCTCAAGGTAGGCAACCTGCCGAAGTCCTTGTTAACGCTGAGAGATTCCTTGGAAAGCTAAGCCTTCTAGTAGTCCTGTTGATTTGCTAAGAGATGTGTAAGGGTGTTAGAAGGAATTGCCAATGCAGAAAAATTGAATAGCTATTCCAGAATATCCATTCTGGACTAATTATTTTGGATCAGCAGTGTTGTTTAAATCCCAGTGATTTTGTTGTTGTTTTTTTTTTCCTTCTTACTCTGAAATATCTTCTTTGGCTGAAGAGCTAAAGCTCCTGAGCAATATCAGAACTGTGTATCTTGGGTCTTCTCTTTTCTCTATCAGTAATGATATGTTAAACAAAAGGTGCATTAGTAGGATTTTTTATAGAGTATCCTGTTGGAATAAGTAGATTCTGTCATGCACCACTGACTCATTTCAATTGGAATACTACAGTTCAGTAAAAGAAAATAATTGAGTCATGGGTTTCTTACTTAAAGTGTGTCTGATATCATCTTCGGCAATAAAATTTTATGAGGGTGAAATGAATTTAGAGCGCTGATTAAATACGGGCGGCTCTTCCTCTTGTGTTAGGGTGGCTCTTTGTGCTTAAGAAGAAAATAGCAGTTTTGAAAATATTTTCAACAGATAAGCATTATTGAATAGAAACATCTATATCTCCAGTTAGATATTTTCTCCTGGGTTTTGCAGTGCCCTCTGCTTTGCAGGCAGTCTGTTGGGTAAGGACACCCCTTTACTTCAGATAATTTTATTAGCTCAAAACATTAATTTAACAGCTAAGCTGATGGTTTCTTTATTTATTTATTTTCTCGCTTAAACTCAATTAGGAAAACTTTCTCCAGGCTGCTGTCTGAAGTGATTGGTGCCAATAGGAGCTTCCAGCAAAGGAAAGCTGATGAGCAGCTGAAAGCAGGGATCTCTGTCTTCAGGCTGCAATATGCAGGAAAGATGTCTGTCTACAAGTGAGGTGACCTGGGACCACCTGAAACTTTTTGAAGAGGTCTGTGGCCTCACGCAGTCCTGTCTGAAACAACAGGACATGACGGATAGAAAAGTGCCAGCAAAACTCCCCTGTACTCCTGTGTACTCTCGTTCTGCTAAGAGAAGGCAGACAGGACTTAAATAAATGGTAGTGACAGAAGAGCATTTTCATTCCTGATAATGTTATCAGGGACTTAAGCCTTGGTTTTTTTTTTTTAAAAAAAACCAACAACCAAAACCAAAAATTTCTTTACTCTGAGAGTGGTAGAACACTGGAACAGGTTGCCCAGGGAGCTGGTTGAGGCCCCTTCCCTGGAGATATTCAAGGTGAAGCTCAACGAGGCCCTGGGCAAGCTGGTCTAGTTGGGGGTGTCCCTATGACTGCGGGGAGGTCGGACTAGATGACCTTTGGAGGTCCCTTCCGGCCTGGTTGATTCTATGATTCTATGAAAAACAACCAATCACTTTATTTGTAGATTTCTTGGTTAGATTTGCCTCTGTGGGCTCTTTTGGACCGTAACTACTACTAAGAATCTTTATACAACTCTGACCTTGTAATTCCTAATACTTGGAAGGCTGGACTTTACAGAAACAACCAGAGCCTGTGCTGTCTGAACACTGCCTGGGCTGCTTTCTCTGGGTTACTTTTCTTGTGACCAAAGAGCAACCAGAGGGCTGGAGCCCTCTGAGAGTGGCCAGTGCTTTGATTGTGGACCTGCCTGTTGGTGTAAAAGATGTCTGTAGTTCACATTGGTCTAAGATCAGATAAACATCACTGGTGCCAATCACTTAAGGTGGGCCTTTACAAAGGGTGCTGTAGCATAGTTTCATGGGTGTAAACACACACCCATGTGTAGGTGAAATCTAGATGAGAGTAGTGTTAGATCTCACTATTGTCCTACATTTACAGACAGTGACTTAGTCTGGATTAGCCAAACAATCATCTAATGGTTTTCTCTCTGATGTTGTACTGTTGCAGAAGATTCAGATCCTGTTTGGGAGCCTCCATGTTCTCTTTGAACCTGAAAGGCATTTTTTGCAGAAAGGGGATTGACTGGCAAGGAAGGCTGCGAAGGAGGGAGCTCGTCTTGGGACCTTACATAAAGATTTCAAATAGCACAAGGGGTATCGGAAGCAAAAGGGGGCCTGGCTTTGTATTATGAGGGCAACAAGGGTTTAGAAGAGTTAGTTTTAATTCTTTTGTTTCCACGTTCCTCAATATTGTCTTTCCCTCCAGTCTTCCTGATCCCTGTGTTACAAAAGCAGAGACTTGGCCTCAGTGCACATCTCCTGGTGATTTCAGGAAGCTTTGAGTGAGGTTTTAATGAGGAATTTAGAGCTCAGCTGTCTTCGTGCATTACCAGCACATTCTCCTGAATTGAGCTCACGCTGCTGCGTGTGTGACTTGCAGGAAGTTTGCAGCCCTGGACTGCGGTGTGGATGCAGGTATCCCCCAGTGCTGAGATGCTTGAGCGCTCCGGGTGTAAACAGAGCCACAAAAGCTGCAGCAAAGCAAGGGACCTCCACAGCAGCAGGAAATAAATGTGACCAGGACAAGGCACAATTGTTGCTTTTTAAGAATGAAGCTTCTAGGTTAGAGTTTCCTCTTGGTTTCTCTTTTTTTTGGGCTGGGTTTTTGTTGTTGGGTTGTTGTTTTTTTTTTTTTTTTTTTTTTTTTTTTCCCCTTTTTTTTTTTTGGTTTTTTTTTTTTTTTTTTTTTTCAGTGGTTGTGTTTGGAAGTACAATTTATTTCTTATTTTCCCCCTACCCTGCTCATCTTTTTTCCTGCTGTTCCCAAAGCAGTTCAGGGACGGATTCCTCCAGGGCAGAGAGGGAACCAGCTTCGATTACAACTGCAGATGTAAACACTTGCTGCCCTGCCCTGGAGAGTTGAGCTGCCACTGGCAATTAAAGACAGCAAGTAATTCCTGTGACAGCATCAATTCTTGCGGGCAGTAATTACTGCCCCTTCCCACAGCCCACCCCAGAGGAAGTGGAACTTCAGCAAAGTAGTATTGGGGTTTTTCTCTAATGCTTTGCAGCTGCTCTAAGTCTCTGGGAGTTCCCAAAGCTTAAGTCTAAGAACATCTCTTGTCTTCCTAGTGAAATAAGCTTTCATTTCCAGTAGCATCCATCCTGTTCAGCAGCAAGTTCAGTTCAGCCTGGGGACTTTGATCTACATTGTTCTGGCCAGTCTAGTCCTATTTGTTTAGAATTACATTTGCCTTTGTTTAGTAGAACTCATAAATGGTAACATTTCCTCCAGGAACATGGGTGTTGCTGTTTAAATTAATGTAGTATCAGAAGATCATGCCATGTGCTTTCCGCTTTTAAACAAATTCTATGGGTTTGAAAATACAGCATATAACACATACAAAAGAAAGTGCATGTAAAGTAGAGCAACATAGAACTAGTTAGTTTAACCCTTTTTTGTTTTTTTTTTAATAAATATAGAAGTAACTCCTGTATAAAAAGGGGCTAATAGTTCTCCTGTCTCTCATCTGGGAGCTGTAGAGTTTCCTGAGATCTTTACAGAGAGCAGTTGAGAAATGTAAGTTATCATTGCTGGATTTCCTCTTCCTGTACAAGCACAGTGTTTGGCTGATGTGCTGTGAAATCTGTACCAGTTATCAATATGTTTTCAGTTTCAAGGGTCATTCAAAAATTCCTTTTTTCAGCTGTTCTGGGGGGAAAAAAAACACATTACAGAGACCATTGACACCAGAAGAATCTGTCATGACAGTGTTTTCTGCATTTCTGTTTGGAGCTTTTGCAAAGAGGCTACTGAAATATTAATAGCTTTCTGCTTTGTGAGCCATTGCGTTGTGGTAGTGCGGTCTGTGTATCCTTTCTGTGTTCCCAAAACACATGCCTTTCATATATTTTAATACAAAGTGGCTGGTTGAGTGGTCCGTGTTCTCCCAGAGGAGCCAAAACTCGCTGCATGGATCAGGAAAATAAAGGGCTATAAAGCAATTTACCATTCAGGCTATTGTGGAGGAGAGGGATTTAAAATGTTGTAGTGGCTTGATTAAAAAAAAAAAAAAAACCCAAACCAAAAAAAAACCCAAAGCAGTAATTGAAAGGCTTTGAAATGACAGAGTGAATGTGCTGACTCTCCCTCTGTCGGGTCTGTTGCAGAGGTGATCGTGCACAGTTAATGTGTGGCAGAGCTCAGCGGTACCTGTTTGCAGGACTTTCTTTGAAATTAAGAGTGAGAGATCATTTATTTAATAGACAGCATTAAAGAATGAGTTTCTGATGAAGCAAGTTAGGTGTTAAACACTTTTCAGGTGAACCATTTACTTATGTGATTAACTCTCATTTACATTATAATAAATGTTTCTCCGGGGAGTTTAGCCAATCATGAAATGCAATTAATTTTCAAATGCTCTTCAGCAACAATTGACACGCCAGAGACTGAAATTCCTATTCAGTGTGTACGTTTTAAAACTCTACTCTAAAGGAAAGCTGTTTTAGCTCTGTTCATCGTGCAGTTGTTATATTTTACGTTTTTTTAACAACGTTTCATACATGCCTGGAGTGTTGGGCTTGATACCCGGGTTGTGTAGACCTGATATCTCCCCTCAGAGCAGTGAAGAGGTTCAGGATGCTGTTCTTCAAATTAAGTCCAGAACTCACTTCAGTGAAGACGGAGGAGTTTAAATGCTCTTGGTTTCTGTTGCTGACTCTGATTGCTCTATGAGGCTGGTCAGGGTGTGCAGCCAGCTGTTTGGCAGTTTCTGCCTATGTAAAATGGGAGCAACAGAAACCTCGTGTCTCTGAGGTGTTTGTGGAGTTGTATGGAAGGGTCCTGGTTGGTGACTGCAGTATCTCTGGAGAGCAGACTGTGTCATGCTGCTTATGTTTACTTAATTCACTTTCTAACCTAAGTGTCGTTACAGTCACTTTTGTTCTAAGTCTTATTAGCGTGCTGATAAGATAAAATAATCTGTGGAATTCCACCTTTTACAACTGTACTTGGTCCAACAGCTTAGAAAGCCATTCAAGAATGGATTAATTTTCCTGCGGCGTTCAGTCGTCAGCGGAATTGCTGCTGTGGTAGGAGTGGGGATCTCCGTCTGAATGGAGCTGGCTTTTTAAAAGTGAAAAGGAACAGAGCGATTTGTTAGCCCTCGCCTACTGCAAACAGACCCGTTTCTGCAGTTGGCTCTGGGTTTTCTGATGGTAAGCCTTGGGCCCCAGTGCAGATACTGTTCCGCCCGTGCTGGATTGAAGGGGATGGATGGGCTGGGGTTGCAAAGGGCTCACAGCAGCTGCGGAGCCTCTCCAGCCCCCAGCATTTGCGCATCTGAAGCAGTGGAACCTGCAAGTCTCGTGTATTTGGAGGCTGAAGAGGAGGAAGAGCTTTTATCCTTTCATGCGTGGAAAAAATCCAGTGTTGGAAAGCTCTCGCCAGTGATATTCTCTCGTTGTAGCAAACAAATAAAACCACTTTGGTTGAATTTGTGCGTTTTCCTGAGGCTTTCTCTTCAGCCAAGGGTAAAGAGGAGGTTTTATTTACAGATGTTGCTTTCAGAATGAATCTAGCATGATGATATAATCTGTAAATACATCTTTGGGCATTAGACATCTTTTCATTTATTTAGAAACACGATAGAAAGATCATCTGATATGGGAATGAATACTTGCTGAATTCTTCCACTCTGCTTTGTTGCTGCGGAGTACATGCCTTGTTTAAAATGAGTCTGTATCTGCTGGCAGATCATCCTGTTGCTTCCAGCGGAACGCCAGCAATTTGAGTTTGACTGACAAATTTTGTTGCTTGCTGTTTAAACTGACCTCTGAACATAAGAGACCAGAATGTGACTCGTTGCGGGAGGCAGTTGCCCCACAGCTGCTTGCTCTGGGCTGTCTGCGATGTTCTCGCAGTTGACTCTGAGACTCAGCCCGGGGGGATTTGGGTCTGAACTCCTCAAACTCTTCATATGTTCCCCATAAACACAGGGCGCATAGTGGGTTTCGGGCAGCGTGGATTTTGTAAGCACCTACACACAGATCACAGTCAGATCATTATCTTGATCTAAACCGTTTTGTAATCCTCTACAATCTGGGTTTAGAGACTGTTATTGGTGTCACAAATAAAAGCTTGTGACTTCTTTAGTTCTCAGGATAAAAGAAGACATGTACTTTCAGAGAATTACATATTAAAATTTAAGCAACACAAACATGTAGGAATTTGAGGATAGTTATCCCACTTCTCAAGACTTGTGTCCTGAATTCACAAGATTGCGAGAGAGAAATTGATCTATTTTAATTTCATAGTTGACTGTGTCCTGAAGGAGCTGAGTTAGACCAGCAGGACAAGGCATGAAGGAGTCTTTTAAAACTCTTCTCTCAGTAATTTGAAACTTTAAGTGTGGCTACAAGGAAGTGTATCTTCTTGTGTTGGGGTTTTTTTTTTGTTTTTTTTTTTTTTTTTTAACTGAAACTCCTTTTTGCCCAGATAAATCTCAGATTTAGAGATAGACATGGATAAAAAGTTCCTTAAGAGTTCTGCTTTCTCTCAAACTATTTTCTAATATTTTCTAATATTTTTCTAACTATTTTCTGAAAGGCACAATAGAAAGTTATTGCAGCTGGTGTTCGCACTGATGTTTGTGACCTCCTAACTGATATATCCCACTTACAGGCAGCCAGCAGCTTCCAGCATCTGTTGTTGAGAGGGAAGGCAGGGGAGGGAGTGGGAAGGCCAGCAGGCATCACGGTGATGTATGTGGCTGGGACTGGCCTGGACTCTGTGGGGTGGTTAGATATTGCCTCTGACCAGCATCCTGGCCCTAATGTCCTGCTGTTGGATTCCTTCTGCAGTTACCTGAAGGAGTTCCGTACGGAGCAGTGCCCTCTTTTCGTGCAGCACAAGTGCACTCAGCACCGGCCCTACACTTGCTTCCACTGGCACTTTGTCAACCAGCGTCGTCGTAGATCTATCCGCCGCCGGGACGGTACATTTAACTACAGCCCTGACATTTACTGCACCAAGTATGACGAGACCACAGGAATCTGCCCAGAAGGAGATGAGTAAGTAAAGGCTGTGCGCTGCTTTTCAGGCATTAGGCTTTTGGGATCGGTCCAGGTGATGATTCTAGCCAGTTCTTGTAGAGATGAGGCAAGTCAGCAATAAAGCAGCTTTGTAGCACACAGAACATGAGAACAGATGTAAAATCTATAATAGCAGACCGTGAGCTCCAGGCCTGCAGCAGAGATGGTGCTGAGGGTGATTTAGATGAGAATTCATCGTTCGCTGTCTTCCTGAACCTCGGCATCTTCAGTAAAGTGGAGGTGAGTAAAACAGCTCACTGGACTAGGAAAGCCTCTGTTCGTATGAGTTCCTGACTGCCAAATAATAGGTCTTCCTCGCTAGCAGGGTCACTCTGTTTTTAACAGATTGCTGAAAGAGGAGGAGCTTTGTCATCTAGTCTGCCCACTGAATTGTTTGTCCCCAGCTNTTTTTTTTTTTTTTTTTTTTTTTTCAATCATACTGGTTACTTGCCAGTTAATTTTTCTTCCTGAGCTTTTTTCCTCCTGAACTTTTAAGAGACCAGCAGGGAAATGATGGGCAACCAGAATAAGGCAACACGAGGAAGAGTTTGTTCTATTGGCACTTCTTTCCGTGTGACTGCAGTAAGTTTAACTGGAGCAGAGATGGATTTGACAGACTCCAGCAATTATAGGGTTAACTCAGTAATAGAACTTCAGCCCTGATAAATATGGAAGAATAAATAGTGTAGCCAAACTGTGGTCAAACATATGGACTGTTTTATATAGAGATGTTATAGAAAGATGGAATTTGAGTTCCCTTTCATGGTGCCAGTGTAAACACACAGAAAAATGCTATTTATCAGGAAAACAATTTTTTTTTTTACCCAATCAAGTAAAGATCTTGTGACTACAGCAGAATGGAATAATGCCCCAGCTTGAAACCTCAGTTTCAATACTTTCTTCTGTGTTAAAAGAGAACTGGAAGTGAGTGGAAGTAGGATATTTGAGGGCTTTAGCTTCTACATGACTAGTTTGTATCTAGCTAAAACTCAGTGAATGAAAATTGTTGCCATCTCAGAACTCTGCTGATTTGTACTTCTAGCTTGATGCTGTAGTGTCTAAACTTCACCCATTCCATCTTGGTGGTGGTGTTGGTTTTTTTTTTTCTTTTTTATTTCTCAGTGTGGATTGTTCTTTTTCAGCCTAGGAGAGGAAACAAAAGATAAACTAAAATAGCAGTGTCGCAATTCTCCTTTCTTGTCCCATGCTCTGCATGAAGGATGCATCTGGCCATAGATAGACCGTTGCAGCCCTGTAGGAGTACATCAGCAGGAAACAGTAACGGCATAAAGTCTAGATGGGCTGCTGAGGAAATGGTATGTGCCATGTGATGTCCCTTCAATCATGGCTAGGATATCAGAGTGCCTTGACAGCGTCCTTGCTCTTTTCCAGATCCCTGGCAGTCACTAGACTAGAATAATAAACTGCTGCTGGCTTAATAATCCAGTTATCTTTTTAGGAGGGAAGCTATTATATACTGGAGTGACAGGTTGAGGGGCTCTGTGTAGCTCTGGAAGGTGCAGCATAAGTGAAGGGACAGAGTTAGCGAAGGTGATGTCAGCTGCAGCATCCTGTGTTGGCAGTATGTCTTCTGGTAGTGGTGAGGCCATCAGCTGAGTGACTAAACTTTGACTGTTCTTTCCCTCTTTCTGTACCTCAGGTGCCCCTTCTTGCATAGAACTACTGGAGACACTGAGAGGAGGTATCACTTGCGCTACTACAAAACTGGAATCTGCATTCATGAGACAGACTCCAAGGGCAACTGCACCAAGAATGGAGTCCACTGCGCCTTCGCTCACGGGCCCCATGACCTGCGTTCTCCGGTGTATGACATCAGGTTGGTAAAGGTCGAGGCCCTGTATGGAAAGGGTAATTTCTATCAGGTGATTGAAAGACAGTGCTGCTTCGATGTGGAACACTTGGTGTTAGAGTAATGGTGATATTTCCCTTCCCAGTAAGGCAAAACCTCCATGGAAGATTCTCAAAATGGAGAAGGGGCCCACATGTTAAACCAGTTGTGCTGTGGTTTGGGATCTGATGGAGGGGGTCCCAAATAATGCATCTGGAATTCCTAGGGAATGAAGAACAAATTTCAGCTGCTGTTTGAAGAGGTTCTGACAAAAAAAGTGCACAAATAAAATGCACACACTTAGGAATTGTTACCAGGCTCCAATATGTCACGTTTTATGCCCATTTATCTGTCTCTTCATCTGCTCAGTCTGTATGTTCATTTAACTCTGTCCACGAAGGGAGCTTCAGGCAATGGAGGCTTTGCAGAATGGTCAGACTACATCAGAAGGTGGCATAGAGGGTCAGTCTGCAGTCGCTGCTAGCCATGCTATGATAGAGAAAATACTCAGTGAGGAGCCAAGGTGGCAAGGTGAGTGTCACTTGGTGTCTGTGGGGTTGGGAGTCTGGTGTTTGTGAAGTGCATGCTCCTGTCAAAATCTTCTGTATACTGAGTGTGGATCATTGTCATCTCCTGCTCAATGGTTGCTTCTTTTGCAGATACGACATATGTGTTGGGAAATTACAAGACGGAACAATGTAAGAAACCCCCCCGTTTGTGTCGCCAGGGTTATGCCTGTCCCTATTACCACAATAGCAAAGACAGAAGAAGAAGCCCGAGAAAACATAAATACAGGTACTGTAGTCCTAAATATTCTATTTCCCTGCTGAGTGCTGAGGTATAGTAGAAGCCTGTAACAAAGGATCTAGCATTTTGTCCACTAGATAGGTTTTTAGTGTCTCCCAAGGCCTGTACTGACAGTTGTGATGGACTGTTATTTCTGCTTAGGAGAGAGAGTAACAAATAAACAAGAAGTTTTACTGTATATAGGAACCAGTATAACAAATGACTGTTGCTAAATCATGTTACAACTCTGATTTTATGGCAAACAGGACCTGTGTCAGGCTTCCTCTTGCTGTATAAACTCCTGCTTTAGAAAGGAAAAAGAAAACAAAAGCAAGTTTTAATCCCCATCTAGAAACAAACTCACACAGCAGTGTTTTCATGGTAAAGGATTCGGAATCATCAAGCTGCTTGTTGTGTGTGCCTGGTGATGGGGATCTTGAGGCGCGGTGTGACCAGCTCTGTCGCTGGACGTGCATTCCTAACCAGCTGCTAAAGACTCTGCTTTTGAAGCTCCAGGGTGTTCTCGTCACTCAGCTGTTGCTGGATTTTTTCAGCATGCTGCATCTCCCTCGATGCATTTCATCCACGTTATAGGCCCCTCATTTCCTCTAACACAACAGAGCCTTTGTTGTGGTCTCAGTGGGACTTTTCCTTAGTTCCTTTTTGGAAACTATAAGAGCAGACCAGAAAACCAGGGGAGAAAATGCCGTGGATGTTCTCACTTCTCTTCCCCACCCCCAGCATTCACAGAAATTTTGGAATTGGCACTGAAATCCCATAATTAAAAAAAAACAAAAAAAAACCCAAAGGAACATTAATCCTAAAAATTCAGGAGAAACAGAAATACTAGGCCAGTTTTCAGGCAGCAGCCACGTGCTTTCTGCCCATACCTGGGCCCTTTGGGAAGGGAAGAGGGGAAAGCTGCTCTTATCCTGATCTCCACTCATTTCTGTCTTGCTTTCCCCACCCCCAGCTGATGTGGCTGCCTTTCATGCAGGCTCTGCTGCTGCTATCTGCTTCCCTCTGCTGTTGTGTGAGGGAATGGTTAAGAGCATAAAGAGCAGGGGAAGTAGGTCACGACAAAAATTCAAACCTGGGAAAAAGAACTGCTCCTGTCTGGGAGAAAGAAAATGGGACTTCCCTTTTCCCCAGTGACCTGACTCAGCTTCTTTTCCACATGGCCATACTATAACCCTGGAAACATACCACTGTAAGGGTATTATGTATTTTAGGATTAGCCAATTAGCTTATTAACTTTCTATGAATGTACAGTTCCAAAACAGAAACCAGACCCAGCATCTCTGACACTAATCACATAATATTGTTATGTTGCTTCAGGTTGAATTCAGTTTTAGATGGAGAGCTAAGCCATGCTTCTTTCATTGGGAAATTGAAAGAGGGGGAAGAAGATGCAATAGCAGCAGGGTGGAGGCTGGGGAAGCAGCAGCCAGCCAAACAGATCGTACAGGGAAGGGTGAGCAGCCAAACCTGCCTTCTGAGTGAGGAAGCGAAGTTCAAAGCACGTTTCTCCTGCTACCTTGTTTACACAGATCTTCGCCGTGTCCCAGTGTGAAACATGGAGATGAGTGGGGAGATCCCAGTAAGTGTGAAAATGGAGACTCATGCCAGTACTGCCACACTCGCACAGAACAGCAGTTCCATCCAGAGGTATAGTAACCTGCTCACTCGGTTTGGTAGCTGTCTAGAAGAGCCAAAAGCGTTCCAGTCTTAATGAAGTAAATTAGTGTGCCAGCTGGGAGAGTGTGTGGGCTGCTTGCAGCGTGGTCCTGGGATACCGAGGAAAACTGCATGTTCAAAGTAAGCTGAAATTTAGCTGGTTGACAGGGGTACCTTTTTTTAGGTAGGCCACATGGGAGGAGGTAAGAAAAGGAGGGGGAAACTCCAGCGTAAGAGCCCTCTCATGTACAGAGCTCCTTTTGAAAGCATGATGTGGGTTTACAGGTGAGCATCCAGCACTTGGCTCCTTGATGAAAATATCTTGGTTGATGATGATCGCTCTGAACCATAGACAGCCATGAACTGGTACTAAAAGCCATCAGGCTCTTAGTTGTGAGCATGCCCAGAGCATTCCAATATCCGTACAAAAAGTGTAATTAAGACCTTGTCCTAGTCTGCTTCATGTTACAGTGTTGAAAAGCTTTGTTGGGCCTGTATCGGCAAAGTAACCATTGTCACCGCCTGTCAAACTGGGGGGAAGGGGAATAATCCATTTCCTACAATCATTGTCAACGGTTTGTTATTTTCCTTGCAAACATGTGGCTGTAACTTTTCTGTGCTCTCATCTGTCACCTGTTTCCTACCTTGTACCATTTTACCATGGAGCTTCCAGTGAGACTGAGGGACTTTATGGCAAATGGTGACCTTTGGGTGAGCTGATGTGTGATGGGTTGAACTTTGGGTGAGCTTAACTGTGATGGGCGTATTCTGGTGTTTCTGTAACTCTAGTGGGATTTCCTTTCTTTGAAGCAAAGCAGTGAAATTGTCACCCTGAGCTCTGCTGGCCTTTGCGCCTTTTATCTGTGTTCCTATCTTGCTGTTGAGTCTCTGTAGTACTTTTGTACCTGAGCTGCTGGTCACTGTTTTTTCCTGTTCATGTCTGTTTTCTCTCTTTTTTTTTTTTTTT
>VZRU01016561.1:56707-76715 GCA_013398155.1 Pedionomus torquatus | reverse complement strand
GTTTTTTTTTTTTTTGTTTTTTTCCCCCCATTCTTAGATCTACAAATCCACCAAGTGCAATGACATGCAGCAGTCTGGCAGCTGTCCCCGAGGACCCTTCTGTGCCTTTGCACATGTAGAACGTACGTGGGCTGCTTCTCTTGTCTTTCATGGATATTTGGGCTATGGAGAGCTTCTGGCCAAAATACATCGTTTAAAATATAGGGTCATTAAACTAGAGCTTCTGTGGAGGATTTTCAAAACTAAAAGTATTAACTTGGATAATTCCTATAAAACCTTGCTAGCGTGGGAGGTGTTGGCAGAGCTGCAGGCAGTAGGAGTCTGTAGGTCTCAGCCCTTGGCTCTCACTGCACTGTCTGTTGAAGCAGCTCCCTGTGTTCCCTCTCGCTCGCTTAGTTCCCTCTCGCTCTCCACTTTCAGAGGACTGGAACAGAGTGAGCTGCTTCTGTTCTGAATGTGGATGAACTGTGCCTAGCAAAGTTACAAAGTGTTATATTGTGAAAAGCTGAGGATAAAATTGCTATTTATAGCTAATATGTTGATCTGATTTAAAAATCAAGTACTGTTTTACTATTCATGAAGTTTTGCTTAGAGTTTAAATCTTAAAGTCAGGCTAGAGAAGAAAAAATATGTAGCTATTTTTGTCTGCTTTTCCTCAAGATCTCTTTTCTTGATAGCTCCTCGATTATAGGGCATTATTTCAATCCTCACTTTTAATCATCTATAAACCAGCAATGCTGGTTTTGTTGTGAGAGTTCTATATTCAGGTGGGTACTAACATCCATAGATTAGTGGTTGGCTCCCGGTCCTATGGCTCCTACTCAGTTTCTCCACTCCAGTCTCACTGATGAATTTGCAGCAATTAGAGAAGGTTACTCAGAAGTCAATAGCTTGACTCTGATACTGACTCACTACGTGGCTTTGAGCAAATCTCTTTGTTATTTGATTATCCTTTGCAAATAGTGGAATTAGTAATTGCTGCCTTTGTCAAGGATCGGTGAGAGTAAATTCCCTACAGGTTATGCAGTTCCTTTTATAGGAAGCCTTGTCGACACGCAGTAATTACAGCTGGAGCTGTGGGCTGTAATGGCCCAAAACACAACAGTGCAACTCCACAGTATGATCCAGGAAGCTTAAGGGAAAACGAAATCTTGATAAAGAAACAGTGTTTAGCAAACTCCCATGTGAATAACATAGGACTTTTGTTTAGGAGATGCCTTATTGCTAACAAAATTACTGTGCTTGATACAGAGTAAACTGGCTAATCTGTGGCATTTAGGTCATTCTGACCTGGTTATTTCTTGTGCTGGAATTGAATCTTTTAGTACTTTCTTAGCAAGGTGAACACCGAGAGCTTAATTCCATTAAAATAATAGGCATCCATTTCTTGTATTTGCTCGTCTTTGCTTCTATTTACTCGTCAGCACGAGTCTTGCTGATTATTAGCAAGAAATATGTTGAAACCAGTAGTTTAAAGATAATGTGCTACAGGCATAGTGTTGGTTTATATAGTTTTTGTAAAGATGCTGAGCAGTGTAAATACTAGAAGTTTACAGCATCTTTACTTTACCTTCCAAACCAACAACACTTTCTTTCTGTTGATGCCTTTTCAGGCACATTAGGTTTTTGGGTAATGTTTTGTACTAAGTGCAGGTGGAAATGTATCTCCTTCAGCTAATTATAATGCACCTGTCAGCTTCATGCCAAGCAATGAAGGAAGCTCTGCTTAGTTCAAGACAGCTGAGTGAATAACACATAATTCATGCAGGGGAGATAATTTTGGTCCAGCATTAATGGACTAAAGAGCAGCACATTGTACAAGTGATGACAGTAATAATGTAAAGAATATTAGATAAGTAATAGCCGTTTGCTAGATAGGATTTCTCCTTGTTCTAGACTTAGAAGTAGATGCTTGTGGAATATTTCTTCTTTTGAGATTATCTAAGTGTTCTTGTTTTTAAACATCTTGTCCTCCATTGCAAGTGTACAGCTTTGAGTAACATTCCATGTGCTTTCATTTCTTCCAGAGTCCACGCTCAATGAAGATTTACAGCAATCCTCGACTGTGTCCAGCCCGACACAGACAGGCCCTGTGATGTACATGCCGTCGGCAGCTGGCGATTCTGTTCCCGTCAGCCCTTCCAGTCCACATGCCCCAGACCTTAGCAATGTATGTAGCACTGCAGGGAAGCTTTCTCCGTATTTTGTCTGGGTTTCTCTGAGTCTCTATACTTCTTTCTCCCAAGAAGAGAAATCTTAAGAACCAAAAGCCCAAAGGATATGGCATTTTTCTTTGGAATCTTAACTCTGCACTTTTTAGAGGGATCTGTGTTTGGAACATAAAGTTCAATGGCTTTAGTATTGTCCTCTCACCTATAAAATTTCTAAGCCTTCCTTTCTGTGCAGTTTGTTGATGTACTTTCCTGAAAGTGGAATACATCCGCACATGAAGTCCAACTCCTTCCTGTCTGGAGGTACATATTGGGCTTAGTTTCCAAGTACTCTAATTAAAGGCTGTGAGCCAATAACGTCTAAAGTACATAACCACAATTGAGTTTGTTTACAGATGTAATCTTGGAGGCTTAACTTGTGCATATTGAGCGTTGCATTATAAAATATCCTCGATTCCCTCCCTCTCCTACATCTGGAGATAGCTAAACTCTGTAATGTGTTTAAGGAACGCCCCAGTTTTTTGGTTGTTCTTTTAGTTGTGCATACAAGAAGGGAAACGCTGAACAGATACACACAGACAGATAAAAAGCCTGTGGAATGCTACACCACTTCATTTTTGCTGAGATTTTTTTGTTTGTTAAGTCTTTCCTGTTTGCAGTACTGTTGATAAGGTGTATAACCTTCTCAAATGGAAGGTTGAGGTTTTGAGACGGTAAGATGACGTGAGTTTAACTCCTTTGAAACTGGTCAGAAGTTTTATCTTATTCCTCCTTATTCCTCCTTTTTGAGAAGAGAAGCTGATTGATTTTTATTAGTGCCAAAGCCAGCCTGACAGTTCGTAGTTTTGAATTTGATTGCAGCTAGAATTCCAAGCAAATCTTGAAAAGCCTGGACATAATATTTTCTCTCACTAAATAACTCTGTGGAAAGCCATAAAAAACAAACCCCCTTCATCTTAGGGATGTGTCATCTAAATTCTTTGAAAACTTGAAATGGAATGGAATGAAATGGAAGATACCTTCCTTGTAATAGACTGTTTAGGTCTTTTTTTATCCCAAGCTCTTAGTCTTTTAAACAGTCTTTACTAATCCTTGGACATGTGCCAAATGGCAACACATGTCTTTCTGTGACTTCGTCACTCCACAGGGCATCTGAATGTAGCTTGCAAACAAATATGGCTTTGCTGGTGATCATTTTACATGATGAATTAATCAGAGAAAAAGGTCCCTCTAGCAGCTAGCCTCACGTGGCTTGTTCTGTTTTGTATTTGTACTGTAGGTGTGGAATAAATCAGGAACTCTGCCAACTAGCCCCACCTCCACCACAGTGAGTAGTATCTTTGTGACTGTAGGGAAGCATGGACAGCAGAATGTCTGTATAAAAATAAAATCAAAACATTGTAGGATGCTCTGTCTTCCTGATGCCAGCCCAGACTGTGCCACATTGGAATCTGTGGTAACAGGAGCTGTCTAAATGTTTTGTGAAGCACAGTCACGCTTGCCAGTGCAGGCAAATAATTTCTTGTCCCAGAGGAATGGATCTCTGCATTGATTCATGTTGGTGCTTTCTCTAAAAGTCATCTTAATATCCTTTGCTGCTGTCTGTGGCTTCGTCTACAGTGCAAAACTAGCCTTGTTGCATGTGGTTGTGATCCCTGGCTGTAGACCAAAGAATAGAACTGTTGGAAATCCTTGGGTTTTTTTAATGCAGTTGTTGATATTTGGCTTGTGCCTGCATTAAAACTTTCAGATTTCCAACTGGAAAGCAAAAGATACAGTATACATGTAGCTCAGATATGCTTGGTTGTTCTGACAGCCATAGCATGTTTCCAGGTTTCACGCTGTTACTCAGAGTGCAGACAGGATCCCCTGTAGCTTAAGGAAAGTGAAGACAATTTTGGACAGGTTTGGAAACTTGATCGGTTGCGTCTGAGGCCTCAGAGTAAATATCACTAGAGCTGTAGGTTGGTTTTTATAAGACTGCACTCCAGTACAAAGTAATGACAATAAAACCATAATTGTGGGACTATATCAATCCAGTATCTACTTGGAACTTTTTCCTGGTTTTTTTTTTTTTGTTAATTACTGTTTACCAGAAGCTTGTATGCTTGTGGTGACTGTCAGTATAATCGATGCACAGTGAAGTGAATGAGCTCTTCTGTGGGATGCCTGTCCTCTTCAAGTCATTGCTGCTGGCTGTACTTTCCTGACATTTGTTCCTTCTGTTAGATCCTTTGTAGGAACAGCAGTCTCGGAAGCCCATCTAATATATGTGGCTCTCCTCCTGGCGCCATTGGAAAGCCACACAGCTTGGAGACCATTGGTTTTCCTCCAGACTCAGTAACAGCAGCTGGCAGCTACAAGAAAGCACCGGGGTTTGAGCGAGAAGATCAGGTGGGGGCCGAGTATTTGAAGAGTTTCAAATGCCAGGTTAGTAGGGAAGACTGGCTGGAAGAACTGGGGGGATGAGGAAGAATGAGGAATTTCCCAGTCTAGTCTGAATGTATTTTTATTTTTCACGGAACAAAAATGAGAAAGCACTGTTCTCATTAGCAGTTCTCAGATCTTTGCTGTTGCTTTCAACCTTCCTTCTAGTCTCTTCCATCTTACGTCTGTTCTTGTCTGCCCAGCTGCCATCACACACTCAGTTTGTAGAAGTCAAGCTGCTGCTCATTTTCCTAATCAATCCTTCACAACTTCTGTCCCGTGTTGACCCTCGGTAGCTTCCCACGTATCACTTCTTGCTCTTTCTTTTTCCATATTCAGGTCCTTGCCAAGAGTTGCTGTTTCTCTTCCTGTATTGTCTCATGGAAACTCATCCCTCCTTCTCTGTTCTCACCCCAAACTCTTACCTTGACCTCCGTGACTTGGTTTGTCTTCTGTTTTCACTGTTCATTTCTTGGGTGTATTCAAAATGACACTTTGATTGTCTCTTCTCTGCCTGTATCATTCTGATCCTTGACTCTCTCTGTGGCTTCCGTATTAGATTTTTTAATTCCTCATTCTGATTTGAAGAACCCTCTGCAATCTTACCCAACCTGTATCTCTAACGATGTTCCCTTTTACCCCCTTTGGATGTCCCAGTTCTGCCTTGCTGCTTCCTCAGTGTTCCCCTTCTTGGTGTTGTGCCTTATTCAGATGCTTCCTAAGCCTAGAACAGTCTCTTCCATCTCTTCTGCCACACATGAGCTTTTCCACAGTCAATTTCTTATTGTGAATTTCCTTTCTTGATGTTACAGGTCATATTTTCTCTGCACCATCCCTTCTAATTCAGCTGAGTCTAACCCAGAGCTTGGGGCTCGGTTTTTATTCCTCACTGAATTTGTAAATGTAGTAGAACAACACCTTGATTTAAAGAGAGGAATTTTTATGGAGAGGTCCCTGCAAAAAATATTTCCTGCAAGTTCTTTTACAACAAAAAATATAAAAAGGAATAAAAATACCTGGTCTACTTTGCTTGAAAACAGAGGTGACAAGAAATGCTGCTTTCAGCCTTTTCAGACATTTAGGCTCTTGTCTGTAATATTGAAGAAGCTAGATTTAATAAGCTTATACTGTGGTGTTAGTATTGCACTGCTGTGAGAAAACAGTGGAAATATCCCGTCCAGACAAGATCTTGCATAAAGTAGTTGGGTTTGGAAGCAGACTCTGTGGGGTTTGTTTTATTTATTTTTACAACTTTGGGAAAATATGACCAAACTTTACAGTCTTGAACACTGTTTAGTCTAATTAAAATGATTTAGTGACAAATACAGATAAAGCTATATGTATGTACGCTTTCTTATAAAAGCTTCCATTGTCTTGTTTAACGTGGAAGTGGCTTAGGAAACTGCAAATTGATGCAACACATCTTCAAGGGTAAAGAGCAGACCATGCTGTGATCTTGGCACTTCTTGTGGGCATGGCAGCTTGTAGCAGTTCTTTAGAAACAAAAGAAAAAACATGTGCTTGTTCTCTATTGCCTCTGCTGCAAAGCAGGAGTGAACCCAAAGCCCAAGGACTGAGAGAACCCCTGTTTCCTGCCAGCGGAGGCAGAGTGCCAGGGAGGCCCTGCTTTGGAGAAAATGGGCAGCAAGCGTAAGCCAAGGAGAAAGGGGATGGAGCGTGAATAGGGCTTTTAAAAGGAGGGCCAGATGATGAGCGTTTATGTCTGAAGTCCAGGATGTGCTACAAAGATACTGTATTCAGGTAGCTTCTTACTCATGTGGCTTTAATTAAGCAAAAACCTGTGTTAAATGACTGGCATAAATAGCTGTTAAGATACAGATGGAAGTAATCACAGTTGCCTTTTGCTAGGCTACAACAGACAAAATTAGGTGTCTCATAGGTGTCCCAATTTAATTTTCTTTTAATTTATAATTACTTACTTTTTTAAATCCTCTGTAATTCCCTTTGGTTGCAATAGGCACCAGAGGTTCTCATATACCCTGTTAATTAGTCCAATAATTAGGCATTTAACTTTGTTCACTCTTATTTGAAAACTTAAGAGATGCTCTGGCTCAGCTCTGCAATTCACTTGTCATTTTTTATCTGTAGAGTTAGTACAAATGGTTTCTATATCTTATTAGAATGAAAAATGCACCTTCTGTATTAAAAGGTTCCACATAGTTTGTGGTAAGGCTGAGCCAGCAGTTAAAGCTAAAAATACTTTTCCCGAGTCCCAAAAGATTTAGCAAGCAGGAAAAATGCTGGCTTCACTGGAAGGATTTGAGTGCCACGACCAGGAGGTGTTCCCAAGTCCTGACACACAGTACAGTAGGTTTGTTCCATGCTGGTCAGAAAACACTTGGTTTCACTCATAATTTATGTCCCCTGTTTTCTTCCCTGAATGCAGCAGAGTCAGCTGGAGAATTTCAGCCTGCCCTTTGAATTTTTGTCTTGATGTGTGCCCTTTTTAATGATATTCAGAACTAAAGGAGACTGGCTTAGTGGTGACAATTGGTTTGCTCCATTTTTTGCTTGTGTTACATGAATTCAAGACAGTGGGAATTGGGACTAGCTTAGAAATGTATTCACTTTTTCTCCTCCTTAAAGGAAAAAAACAAAAACAAAACAAACAACACCCTTCCAGTAAGACTTAGCTGCAGCAGAGCCAGCTCACTAAGTTGGCAGGAAGCCTCTCGGCAGGGGGGACACAGCTGCATATGTGCCTTCACTTTGGCTGCTGACGTGTGTCGATAGCACATCTTGTGTTCAGCTGAGTGTCGAACAGGGTAGGGATGTGTTGGATAATCTTGCGGGCGTGTTATCAGACACACACAGATCCACTAAAGTTACTCATCTATTGCACACAAAGGAAAACAACCCTGCGTTTGGTTCCGTGCTTGTTCTGCTGTGTGAAAACGCCCTGCTTGGCATTCAGGGAAGTGTGAGAGAATGGTACCCACCACAGAAGCATCTTTGCATCCATATCTCAACTGCCTGTTTGCCAGGCTTTGACCTCCCCATGTGCCCATAGGCATACAGCTGAGCAGACATAATGATTTAATTAAGTAAAACCAAGGGATGAATTCTTCCGCTGCTTTTTCACCTGTCTGGTTATGTCATCCCTCTCCAGCAATCATTTATCTTTTCTTTAAGACCGTTTAAGCCAAAAAGCCGAGGCGTATCACTTCGGGTCAGTGTGATGTCTCACGTGCCACAGTTGGACATTGTGCCTGAGTCTCCCCTGTAGAGCTGGTGACTGCCTGCATTTGTGATAAAAATGATTGACTTTATGCCTGGAATGTGTCGCTGATTCAGACTGGGGGGGGGTTGAAGAGCAAGTAAACAAGCAGCCCTGACTCTCAGGGCTCTTTTTTTGTTTGGTTGTTTTTTTGCTCCCCCTCCATGCCTGGAGGGTGCAATTGATCTGCCTGTGCCTTTATGCATGTAGCAGCAGGGGAGGAACAGAGCAAGGCCCCAGAACAGACCAGTACACACTGACGAGCTCATGAGACTGCTTCCTTCCCAGCTCTGGTTATTGTGGTGCAGAACTGACTGATGCTGTGAGGCAAGAGGATTCATACCTGCTAAGGATACGCTTCAGCTGAATTTTTAGGCTGGGTAGAAGAATTCCAAATGTGTGTTGGCAGTCATTCGATTTTGCAATGCCAGGCAGCCTTGACCTCACTGATGTTTTATAGCTTTGAGCTCTCTCTATGAATGGATGGGGAAAGGATATTTTCTTTTAAAATCAATTTTGATGATGTTGTATTTAAAAATGGTTAGTATTTTATTTTGCAATCCTAGCTGGGAACTGGGAAAGTTTGAGGGAAAACATAACCCACATGCTTTATTTTTCCAAAGCTGAAAAATGTTTACATAATTTAAAAATCTAGTGTGCCTCCCACCATTTCTGGCCCTTTTTTTTTTAGATACTGGCAGGGCTAATGAGATATTTCTAGCAAGGCAAAATAATTCAGTTTTGGTCTTGGTTCTTAAGATGTCCATTATGCTAGTGGGAGACTTTTACACTTGCCTTCACTGATGCTATTTGTGACAAGTCTTTGCATAACTCTCGGGGTGTCTTGGTATACAGAAAGCAAATTATTTGGGGTGTTTTCAGTTTGCTGTGCTTTTGCGCTCTCTTAATTCTCTAGCACCCAGAGCAGGCTGTAAGAGAGCAGGAGAATGTTTCTCATGGCCTTTCTAAAGCCATTTTTAATTTTACTGCTAATCCCTCTGCTTATCTTTTGTTCTCTTTCTTTACTGCAGCAAGCAAAAATGAAGCCCCACTCACTGGAACACAGGAGCCAGGAGCAACCTTTGTTACAGCCCAAACAGGTACGGTACTGCTAGCAGGGCTCTGAACCTAGCTCAGTGCTCACACCACCACAGACAAGGACACAAGAAATCTCTGGATCCAAACAACTCTGCAGGGACTAAATGACAGCCCAGAAACCATTAGGGATGCTCAGCTTGAGGGATTCCTTTACAAAGATGAGATGATTTGCTGGAGGTGTCATTTGTGAATGGCTGGACCTGTATGAATTCAGGATAGATTCATAGACCTGGACTGTGCTGGAGAGAGTCTCCAAATTACAGAAAATTGAGTTGGAATTGATTTCTGGAGTCATCTAAGTTCAAGGATTCAGCAAAGAGAATTTAATATTGGGTTCTAAGTTGTGTGCTGAGCTAAGTCGGAGTGAATGATTGTGTGACCCATCCCTATGATTGCATGCAACCTGTGGGTCACAAGAGTAAATTCTGGGGCAGCCTGAGGGATGTTTGTGATATGAGGGGGGACTAGGGGGTGGGGATAATGAACAGAACAGAAACAGTCGGCAGAAATTAAAGAAAAGCTGTTAATCTCTCCCCCACCCCCAGCCCAGTAGTAGCACCAGCCATCTGTCAGGTTGGAACCAGGCAGGAACAGGTTTGTTGCTGATCCTGCATGTTTCTGGAGGGATTCTTCTATTTTCTACCTCTTTGCCTCTTAAAACTCTTGTTTCAGGATATACTGGGTATTCTCCCAGTGGGGAGCCCGCTGACATCCAGCATCTCCTCTAGTATCACCTCCAGTCTGGCTGCAACACCACCGAGCCCTGCCGGCACCAGCAGCATCCCAGGCATGAATGCCAATGCCCTTCCTTTCTACCCAACCAGTGACACCGTTGAGTCTGTCATAGGTAACTTTGCCTTTTTTATTTATAGGGCTTCCTCAGATGTGGATGAGCAGGTATGAGAATTGGAATAGCATGGGTGTTCCAGTGAACTCCAGTTTCTCGTCTCTGTCAGTGTTGGCAGATTCCTGAGGCTTTTTCTGTGACTGTGACACATCTGATGTTTTCTGCAGGTTATTATGGATGAAATTCACCCACAGGACCAACAGAAGGCCTCTGAGCCACTTACTCAGAATGTCAGATGGTGTAAAGAGCCTTAGTTTTAGGTTTGTCAAAGTGTCAAAGAGGTCTTGGAGGAGACAGGAAATCACAGGAGTGTTTTCCGCAGTTGCAACTCCCTTACATTCTCAGTGACAATTTTATAGCGAGGGCTCCCACCAGGTAGATTATAAGGACTTGCCCTTCACAGAGTGTAGGACAGAGGCTGTAAGAAAAAGGGAGGGCAGGAGAGTCCAGAGTAGAATCACTCTTCTTAGATAACTACAGGGGTTTTGGTCACCTGTTTTTTGTTTTTGTTTTTTTAATTCAACATTTCTGAGGTGATCTCACTGATTTGTTAAAAATAATAATAGAAATGAGTGGGCAGGTGTGGGATGGAATTACTTTGATCATGATTAGTGATGAGGCATGTTCAAATAGATAAACTCGCAGGCATTCATAAGCTTTCTTTATTTTACCCTATCTTTGAACCTCAGAGATGTTTTTTGAGTGTTCCCTTCTACTTGTATTTCTTTTCTGAGTGGCTTTTCGACGAACTAGGGACAAAGCACAAGCCAGACCCAGACATGTCATAAGCCAGCATATTACGGATAGACTTTAAAGAGCAGTTTGGAGAAGACTTATGGGAACTGTTGTTATTTCATCAAATGTCTGTTTTCTTACAACATTTGGGAATACTTTGAAACCAAAAAGAAATCAGATCAGGCAAAACCTGACCTGAAAAGCTGCCCATTACACTTCTGCCAAACCATTTAAGAACAGCCTTGCGCAGGGCGGAGAGTTAGGGCCATGCAGACTGACAAACAGTGAGCGAAGGCTCCGCTGCATGTAGGCTCTTTGGCCCATCCTATCTCTTGAAGTTGTTGGTCCTTTATAACATAATTGGTACCTCTGTGTCTGGCAGAGTCTGCCTTGGATGACCTGGACCTGAATGAATTCGGAGTGGCTGCCCTGGAGAAGACATTTGACAGCAGCACAGTGCCCCACACGAGTGGCATCATGATAGGTACATGAAAGCAACAGAGCTTTCTTTATCTTCTGCCAAGCAGTGTTGCCCAGTCACCTCAGTGGAGCCAGCCCAACAATGCTCTAAAACCAGTGCGCCAAATTACATTGGTTAAAACAGTAATTATAACAAACTGGCAACTGCTGAGCATCTTTGAAGTGAAAGCTTGCCCTTATTGACTAGCAGAGCTGAGTTCTTGCCATTGGGCCCAGGTGTCTTGGGGATGTTTCTTGAGACTGATTGGGACTTGCTTGATGGTTTGGTTTTTGGGTTGGTTTTTTAAGTGTGTAAGGAGACTCTCAAAGGCATCTGATACCTGTAGAAACAGACCAAAATGTAATGATTTGCATCTTAAGCAGAAGACTCTCCCTAGCAGTAACAGGAAACTCACTGACCTGGTAATGCTATCCATCTGTCACAGAGTGTCATCAAGGTCTGCTGATTTGATTCCCATAATGTCTGTCTCATATTGATACGTGGAAGTAGGCGAAGGCCTCTTCTACCTGTCTCTAATGAGCATCCAGGGAAAACTAAAATGTCTCATAACTTTTGGAAGGGGTTGTAGTTTCTGGCCACCTTTGCTGCGTAAAACAGGTTTTTGAGTGGGAGCTAACTCTGGTTTCTGAAGGTTTCCAAGGGAACTATTCTGCCTGCAGTTGTACTGAGGTAGGAAGGGACCTGTGGAAGGAACCCTAAAGAATTTCACTTCAACTTCTCTGCCAAAGATAAGAGCCTGGTGGGAGAGTTTACTGTGCACGTCTGCTGGTAATCCTGCTTCTGCTGCTACCTCTCTGCAGTGGTTGAGAGATCCTCCACACTGCTTTTTCCTCTGTTCGTGTCAGGTCAGGGTGGTACCTGTGGTCTTCTAAAAAGGGAGATCAGGAGAGAGTTGGGAGCAGGGCTGAGATCTCCCTCTACCTGTGTGTGGCTGGCAGAATGACTTTTGCATAAGGGAAGCATGATGTCTTTTGAGGTTGGGCTTTTGTTTATTGGGGTTTTTCTATTACTAATAGATAGAGGCATTCAAGTAAATATAAAATGACTAAAGCTAGTCACTGATTTTTAGTGGTTAAGATCATGACCTGACTTGGCATGAGTGTCTTCTCACTACAGGTTGTTTGGAAATAGTAATGGCAGAGGCACGTGTTTTCATAGGTGAATTTTTCATTACAAAGTATTTCACTAGATACCAAACCAAATGAATCTTCTTTAGACTGAAAGGGACTGAACTCTGCACAGAAAACCTTTTGTTGCTTTGGCTGCTGTTAGAGTAGTCCATTGAACTCTAGAGGGTCTTAACCAACATAATTCAAGGGACGGCAACTTCAGAGCTCCTCTTAAAGACCAAGAGGGGAATGAAACGTGATGAGAAGCAGAGGGAATCCTGAGGGGTTTAGGGAGGAGGAAGGGAACCTAACGCCTTCTGCTGTGAACTCCTGCACTGTGCCCATGCTTCACAGTCATACATAGCCATCTTCTCTGTGTGTTCTTTGTCCAGGTGGGAGTTTGCTGCAAAGTTCTGCTCCTGTAAATATCCCTGGGTCCCTTGGAAGCTCTGCCTCCTTTCACTCTGCCTCTCCTTCTCCACCGGTCAGCCTCTCATCGCATTTCCTTCATCAGCCCCAGGGACACTTAAGCCAATCAGAAAACACGTTCCTGGGGACATCAGCTTCTCATGGATCATTAGGTAAATGCACAGTGTGTGTGTCCCATGTACATGCCTGTCTGTGCCATGTAAGTATTTTCTTTTAAGTTAGCTTTAATTTTAATGTATTATTTCACTGCTACCATTTGTATCTTTTCTTCCCATGAGAACAGCAACAGTACTAGAAGCTGCTTTACCAAAAATCAGCTAATACCTTGTGAGCAAGGCAGCATTTCCCTCTGCTTCCCAGGGATCTGGGCTAAGAAAAAAGGACAGATAGGTTTAAGTGACTCACTCTGATGATGAATTTCAGGGAAAAGAGAATGTTACTGCCACCAGTGCTGTGCCAAGACTTTACATAAAACTCAGAGTTGGGTCCTTGGCTTTGCTTAGGTAAGGACTAGTAAAGGTTGCAGTTTACCCTTGGAACTACTTACAGGTTAGATTGGCTTCTGGGAGCTCTAGAGTGGACTTGGGTTGTTGTACTTTTTTTTTTCCTCCTATTTGACACTCTGCACCCAGTTTCGTAGGATGGACTTTGCAAAAAGTTACAGTGTTCCAGCTTTGTCCCCTTTGCTCCTTTTTCTTTCACCCTCTTGACGATCTGTTTGCTAAACGAGGGTCTGTGAAGGGAAGAGAAATTGCTTTGAAGCTTCATCTGTATCTGGCAGAACTGGGAAGGGAGGGGCTAACTATTTTATTATCCTGATTCAGGATTACCTTGAGAAATAAAACTGTTTGATGGGCTCAAGGCTAATACAGTGAGACTTGCTCTGCTGATATCTGTGCTAAGTTCCCTCTATTGATGCTAGGTGTAAATGCTTCTTCAAATTTCAGATACACTTGAATATTCATCTTAAGTTAATAAAATGATTACATGCTTTTGTAATCTATTTCTGCATGCACTGATCTGTGTAACTGCATTCCTTGTTTGCACAGGCGAAAATCATGCTTCCGTGCCTTGCAATTGCTGTATGTTTGGCTTTCACATCTTTTACAATTATTGTAATAAGAAAAGAGACATTGAAGGGCATCTCTGCCATTACTTAATGTTGAGGCTGGCTGTTCATCCCAGTTTCAGTATGAAAAAGAAAAGCTAATAAGGCCTGCTTTTAATTTCAAAAGCAACAGGTTAAGCAGTTACATTTGTCTTGACTATGTCATTAATACAAACAAAGGTAAAGAAAAGTAGGAAAATAATAATAAAAAAAAGCCTTTAAATAGCTTATTTTTAAGAAAAAAAAGTTAGATATCTTGTTGTAATGCAACAATACCATTTTTGCTGAGGTTTAGGTAAGGTATTTATGTAGTAACCTAGCAGTTGGGAGTCTAGAATCTGTCTGTTCCCTGTGACTTGCTGAATGTACATGAGTTAGTGTGTGTAGTTATTGCCTAATTGTATTGTAATTAGTTTAAAAATACCTAGACCTGGGCTAGTTCCTGCTGCGCTAGATGCAAAATGTGCAGAGAAGGCATTCCTGACCAAAGAGGCTTGCTATTTCGAATGTGAAATAAGAACAGCAGGGGGAAAGAGAAAGTAAAAAACAAATGAGAAGATAAGCTTGGTCAGCATCACAGCAGAACTTGTGGTTTGCCAGCATCTTGCTTAGTGCTAGGTTCCCGTTCAAGAAATCTGGAGTTCTGAAAACAAATTGTGAATTGGAATTCGATTAAAATTTCTTGCTTTCAACTGAGCACACTTCAGAGCACCTGAAAGGGATCTATGGTAAGCGGCTTGAGCCAGCACAGATCCTTTGCTGCTCTGCTAAATGACTTGTTAACGCACCTAAGCCCTTATGCAGACCTAGTGCATGAGTTACAATTTTTCACCTATATTTTTTTGTAACTTGTTTTGTTTTGGCTGGTACTAAATGGGGCATAAGTGGTGCTGGGTGAGCCCTCAGTGGGATGCCGTTGGCTTGCTTGCAGGTGCAGTCGCCTTGGCTGCTGTACAATCAGAATTACCAAATACTAGATTTAGGCATGTCCACAGCCAGTGGTGAGCACCACTAAAAGGAAATGACTCCTGCATCAAACTGGTTTCATGTCTATTTGTCTAAGAGTCCGCATCACTCAGTAACCCTGCTTCAGTATGAGCTTTTCCTACTAGTTCTCCCCCGAGCGCAAAGTGTGGATGCTTATTTTAAGTAAAAATATTTTTGCTATTAAAAGAGTACAGACCTTGGAGCCTGTGAAAAATAGGCAACTGGTTTTCTACTGCTTTGTCTCCTTTTGAATTTATTCCTGAAAATAATAATGATTTGACCAACCTAAAATAGAGAAGTGGTTAGTTAGTAGTCTCCGGTGCCAGTTGCTAGCTTTCTGCCTGAATTCTGCAGGGAGTGAAGCTGATGTGTGTACTGTTGCCTCCACTTGCTTATAAGCAGGGTTTTTCAGTTAGTGCTGTTTCTTGCATATGTAAATGGTAATGACGTTAGTGCATTTTAGTCTCACTGTTTGGGAGGTGAGACCAAGCTGAGGAGACAAAACCACAAGTTTTCATAGGGTGTAGTGTGAGAGGAAGCACCACCTGGGTTGGTTTGTGAACCAGTCTGTTCACCAGTGCTGGTGGCTGTGCTGCACAGAAAGGTGGGAAGGTAGTAAGCTGTTTAGAGGTTCTCCTGTGAGAAGGGGGATTCAAGCTAATTGTCAGCTCTGCTCTAAAACTGATGCTTTTAAAAACAGCCTGGTTCAAAGGCTGCCTCCACTCAGTTTCTTGGGTCCTCCCTCTATCATTAATGGTGAGAAACTTCCCCTATAAAGTTCCTCTGTGACAGACTCCTGGGGACAAAATTAATTCTTAAGATGATCTTTTTCCTATTTGCACATTTTTGAATCCTGGATTTCGCAGGGGTAGGGAGGAAATGGGGAAATTGCCAGCACCTGTGACATAACCCTCTCTATTTCCCTGTGAAACAGGTTTAAATGGGATGAACAGCAGCATATGGGAACACTTTGCTTCGGGGAGTTTTTCGCCCAGTACCTCACCTGCATTTCTGTCAGGTCCAGGTGCTGCGGAGCTGGCAAGGCTACGACAAGAACTGGATGAAGCCAACGGCACAATAAAGCAGTGGGAAGAGTCTTGGAAACAAGCCAAACAGGTACTTGGGCAATTCCTGGGAATAAGGAGTGCAAAGGAGTAGGAGGGTGCCAGCCTTTCAACAGGAGCTTTGCAGACAGTGTGAAGTGATGGGAAGAGCTGTGGGTTTTACAAACAGATTCTCCTAAACATTCTTCTTATTTCCTCTGCCTTGGAAAGGGGGACTTGAGTCACTCTACTTGATGTGTTGAGGTGCTGGATGTGCGAGGCCAGGTATCGTAACAGATGCACTGTGGTGCTTGACAGTCTTCTAGACCTGGCAGTTGCCTTAGATCCATGACAATTTGCAGACATCCAAAGTTCATCCTCTTAACAGTGTGAGGCAAATATATAGAACCACAGCCCAACCAGATGGGGTAATGGGAATGAGCAGTGCTTTGAAGTGAAGCTCCAAGGATATTTCAGAATTTGGGAAGAGGGCAGATTGATGAGAACATGCTCTTGGTGAGGAGTGGATGGAAAGCAATAGTTTTGCTGGGGATTCTCTATTGGAGTCCGGCTGAGTTTTCTGATTCTTTCTCCCCTCTTTGTTGGAACCTGTAGGCTTGTGATGCTTGGAAAAAGGAGGCAGAGGAAGCAAATGATCGCGCCAACACAGCTAACATGGAGTGTGAACTGGCCCGGGAGCAGAGGGAAGCCTTGGAGCTGCAAGTGAAGAAACTGCAGGAGGAGCTAGAGAGGATCCACACAGGCCAGGACCCTCAGTTTCTGCGTTCCTTCTCTGACCTGGAAACACTCTCACTGTCTTCACTTTACACCCTTCAGAAACAGCTGCGGGCAAACCTGGAGAAAGTCGATAAGGTGAGTGCCAGGGATTTGCAGGGCAGGGCTTTGCTCTCTCTGCTCCTGCAGATCCCTTTAGTACAGCCAGAAATCAGCAGCCTCTCAAAGCATTTCCATTTGGATGTAGCCAAAGTGAGTTTTAGCCACCTTACAGGAAAGCACCTTAAGTCTAAAGTACAGAGTTTGCCTTAATCAAAGCTGCTCTGTCGAACCTAAAAGGTCCTAAAGGACATCATGCTGTGCTGCTTTGCTTTTGCTTCCGAAGGTGAAACAGTGGATATTGCAAGTCCTTCCCCTGCTGCCTCCTTGCTGTTCCCCAGACTGCGTGGCATGGGACGGCAGCCCCTTTGCGTTGTGACTTCGATGCTTATGTTTCGCCCTGTCCCCCTCTCTTGCAGGCGGTATTTCAGATGCAGTCAGTGAAATGCCTTAAGTGTCAGGAGGAGAACCGGGTGTTGTTACCGTGCCAACACGCAGTGCTGTGTGAAACGTGCGCCGAGGAGGGCGAGTGCCCCATCTGCCATCCCAACAGGCCCCATTCTCTCCAGTCGTGACCTTCCAAGGACACTTGTTCTAATCATATCGTATAGGACTTTTTAACTTTATACATACGTAGATATCTATGTATGTGTACATATATATGTATGTGTATATATATATATGTATATATGTGTGTGTATGTGCATGTTTGTGTATGTGTGTAGACATGCACACACAGGCACATACACACATAAAACAAAAATTAGTTGCAGAGCACTTTTTAATATTTTACATCCCGTATCTAAACTGCCCCTCACCCGTGCCCCACTAATTCTAACTCTTGAGGAACTTTGAGAGCTGTTTTTAATACAGATCAAAGGGCCATTTGCAAAGAGTCTGTGTTTCTCCTCTTTTCTATTTAGGTGATAACAAATTTTTGACTATTTCCAGAAGGATTTAGAGTGGGCAAGAGGGGCTTCCACATGCTTTCCAGAGGAAGAGTTGAGATCACAGTGAGGATCAAGGTGGATTGAAATGACTTGTTTGTGTCTTCAGTCTCCCTTCTCTTTTGCTGACCCAGCTTGGTTAAAGCTGTCCTCCCTGATGGAAGCTCTGCTGGGTGCCTGCCTGGTGGGCCTCACGTTGCCGATCTCTGAATGTGCAGGAACTTTGTCTGCCATTTAATCAGCAAAGTTCGCTTTTTAAATTTTTTTTACACTCTTTGTATATTTGTATGAAAAGAAGAAAAGGGGGGAGGGAGGGAAGTGTTGAATCTAGACCAATCCAAGCCCCGAAATTCAGTGACTAATGTTCATTGCTTGATACAGCAAACACGTTCCAGGTCTGAGCAGCCTTAGAAATACCGTCCTTGAGTCAGCTAAAGCTCTTTATGAAAGGAATATGGATGCATGAGCTGGTTGTCTCCAGGCACCCCTTTGTCTAGAGACTTTTGACTGTTTCAGACCAGATTAATTTTCTTTTAGCCACAGGGACCTGTTTCATAGTCCCTGCTGAAATGCATGAAACAATTCCAGGTAGTCAGGACGCTTTTCTTGAACAGAGTTGATGTTTCCTGTGAGCACGTCCAGGATGGGTTATGGACTGCTGGGTCCAGAAACCCTCATGCTTCATGATCACGTATGCCTGTGGTGACAGAGAAAGTCCAGTGTGAAAAAGAAATGCTACCAGCTTAGACCTTACCAGTAGCTGAGCTTTCCTGTGACTTTCTTTACCGGTGTGTCCATTGGGCTTTTACATCAGGTGGATTGCAGTAACCTGCTGGGATCTCAACCAAAAGGCCACTCAGTTGACTAAACGTTTTTATTTCGCACAGGGAATACTGCCTGTGCCACCCCTCCCTGACCTGGAAAAGCACTGGAACCTCCAGTAGCCCACTGTTGTAGGAAAACTGAATTTTTACAAGAGCCTCTCAGAAAGCTTCATATTTAATGCGAAGACATAATTAGGTTTGCTTCCATGATTCCACCTTTCCTTTACATGGAAGGGGTTAATATGCATTCCCAGATGATCTCTTAAGTGCAGCTCTGTGTAGTTCTTTTTTATGTTTTTCCCATTAACTTGTTTTTGGGTTTTTTGGTAAAAATGCTTTTTTTTTTTTTTCCTCATGTGTATTTTATTGTAACTAGCATCATTTTTTTTAATTTTTTTTTTTTTTATGGAGAGACACTGTTGAGTGACTATTGTGGCTATGTTGTTTGGTTATAGCCTTTGAATGTCTGTGCCATGGGGCAGCACACCTGCCTTGGTCTGATCTTAAGGAAAGACCTTTTATTAAAATACATGAACATTTCTTTTTCTAGGAAATAAAAAAATGAAAAAAAAAAAAAACAGAAAAAAGTGGGAGGAGGAGGAAGAAGCCCAATTAAGATAAAAAATTTACTAAAAAGTTTTTGTAACTAACTTAAATCATAGGAAATAAATGCTTGAATCAGGTCTTTAATATTTATAAGAACCAGAGCTGATCGGCCTTTTTTGGCTATTGGTTTGTAACAGTTTTTGCTAGTGTGGTGGTTTATCTGCTCCATGCAACTGGTCGGGGTGACGCTGCCTCTGACCGACCCTCAGTTTTTCAAAACTCTATGGCACCTGGCAGTGTGGCTGCATTTCATTCCCGTGGGGGCTCTTTGCTTTGTCCCTTCTCTTCAGATGAAACTTGTCCCCCCTGTGGCAGCTCTGTCTCTCTGGGACATCCTCTCCCCCTAGGATGTGGGGCTGTCAGGTCAAGGGGAAATAGATATTTGCCCACAGTTTCTGTGGGGGCACACTGCTTAGGCAGGGGCGGGGGCACAAGGAAAATTCCTGAGCATGTTTTTTCCCTTTTGAGTAAAACAGTTTCTCTGTTTTAAAACTTATACTGAAGGACCAAAGAATTTAAGACTTTCCCCGTTTGTGGCCCTTAGACTTTAACTTTCCATTGCCCGCTGCGCTCATGGCAGAAGAGCCTGAAGGATTTAGCACTAGCCCTTTCCCTCGCCCCCACCCCCATGGATCTCAGCACTCTCTTTGCACAAGCACACAGACTGTTTCTCCCTTTCCTCTGGTTCTTTAAGAAACGCTTTCTAAATTTAGATTTCTATCCATTTGTTTGCTGCTTTAAAAAGAAAAAAACAAAATAATATCTGAAATGTGAATTATTTTCTTAAGCATCAGATGGAAAAGAGAACTTCATCTTTGACTATTTTGTGAATAGTTTGGGGCGGAACCACGTATGTGACGATTCTGTAACCCAGGTGATAGCAGGGGGCAAGGGCTGCGTTTCTGACCCGCTCCAGCAGGTAAGGCTGACCTGCGTTTAAGGCCTAAGAGCCTGGGGTGGGCTTCTCTATGGTGTAAAAAGAGTCTCGTTGAAATAAACCTGGTGCTAATATGTACAGCCCCTGCAACCTGCTGTCACGCTTCCTTCTGAAGCGGTTGCTCCGTTTTACAGGACATGCAGGAACACGTCAGACCGAGGAGCGGGGGGGGGACAGCACCTTTTTT
>VZRU01016561.1:35110-50383 GCA_013398155.1 Pedionomus torquatus | reverse complement strand
GGTGTCATATTCAGCAGAGAATAACAAGAAGAGAGGCAGGTCAGAGCTAGTACAGGGGGGTCCAGAGGGGCTCCCTCCCACAGTGAGGACATGGAGATCCTGTGCTTGGTCTGGTCCTAGTGCCAACACAGGCATCAAACAAAGCAAAGGTCTGGGCCCCATTGCTAGTGTCCTGTGCCCCAGGCAGGAGGCAGGGCGAGGTGGGGAATGGTGATGGGGGCCTCCACCGGGTAGGCAAGGATTATGCACAGCTGCCTTAAAAATGTGGTCCAGGAGGGCCCAGGCCAGGTACTTACATCCTCAGGCTCCTGGGTGTCTTTGGAAGATGAGAGCTCCTGGATGTGTCTGGCGATGCCCTTTTCCAGCTGCCAGGGAGAAATGCATGGAAGAACTTGGGCTTTACCTTTTGCACCAGCCTCCCCATGCCTGGGTCCACCTTGTCTCCATCTCAGGAGCACTGTGGGCTCCAGGCCCCCTTGGATGAAACCTCCCCACTTTGGGCCAGTGGACCATGGGGGAGGGTCAGTGGCTGGTGGTCACCTTGGTGGCTAGGGCTTTCACCACGTCCCGGACCTCGTGGTCCAGGCAGGAGTCAGTGCTGTCGAGCTGCTTGTGCAGCGTGTGCTGGATCTGCTGCTGGTCGATGATGGCCTCCATGCGCTGCTCCAGCTGCGCCCAGTTCAGCTGCAACGGCAGCTTCTGGATCAGCAGCCGCAGCTGCTTGATGTTGTTCACCACAATGCAGAGCTGGGAGAGGTGGGTCTGCTTCAGGGTGTTTCACAACCCCTGGTGATTCCCCACCAGCTCCATCCCCATTTTCATCCTCATCCTCAACCCATCCCACTCTCCCTGTTCACACCATGTCCCTCTTGGTTTTCCAGGAGGTCAAATGGTCCCCATGAAAGCCAGACATAAGATATCAGGTAGGTGCTCAGCAGCTCATGTCCTTTTGTACCCAGAAACCATGGCTATATCCTGTCTCTCCCTCAGCAGTGGGCCCTGCCTTGATACCAACCCTGTTGGCTGCTTCAACCTCATTCTTCTTGCTCAGCGACAGAGCCTCAGCCCTCTCCTTGATGAGCCGGCAGTACATGAGGGCAATTTTACACATGTCCTGTGGGATAGAGAAGTCAACAGGACTGAGCTGGGCAAGCATAGGGACCACTATGGGGCCAGGGGACCCCAGCACATTGAGAGTGAAACACTGGCCCCATTCATGGAGATGTGTCTCCAAGAGCAGGAGAGGAAACTCCAGCTGCTGATTCCTGGTGTACAAACCTCCACGAGCTTCACCATGATCATGAAGGCTTCCTCGGGGTCTGGCCAGTTGAGTTGCTGCCAGGTCTTCACGATCTGGGCATAGCAAGTGGACAGGTCGACTGTGGACGTGCTGTGCTTGTTGTGCTCCCCGAAGGGTGTCAGCTGGGAGGGCAGAGAAAGTAAATGTCTTCCTAAAGTTGAGAAGTGAAGGGGATGCTCACAGCATGGCCCATATGCAGGGTCATCAGCTCTCTTGGGCTGCCATGGAGCAGGAAGGGGCACAGGGGTGTGGTATGGGGCCAGGGTGGGATCATGTAGTCCAGTAGACCACGTCCTTTGTTATGTGGGCTCGTGGGCTGCAAGAGGCACCTAGGTGATGGTCTCAATGCTGTGAGCCAGGCACAATGGCAAGGCTTGGAGGGATCTGGATTGTCCCCAAAGGAAGGAAGGAGACGTTCTGAGGCTACCTGGTCCATCTGGATGGCTCTCTGTGCCCTCTCCAGTGCGATGGTGTAGGTCTTCTGCAGCCACTGGGGCACAGCTTCCTTGAACCATTGGTGGAAATTGCTCAGAGCCAGAGGTCCATCCCTGTGGATGAAGTCAACAGCTTCTCTGACTGCACAGCACCAGCATGGGGCCATCACCCCTCCTTGCTCTCACATACAAGAAACTGGCCCACACCAGTATGTAGCAGCGTGCTAAGGAGAAACCTCCCCTTGTCGGGAAGTTGAGATCTCCATCAGCCCCACTCAGAGACAAGCCTGAAACCCTTCTGGTGATGTCCACTTTGACACTAGTCACCATCAGCCTGGTCTGCCTTGTGGGTAATTAATGATGTAGGTGAATGGGAAGGAGTTCCTCTCAATTAAGTTGTTCCCTTGCATCTTTGCTCTCTCTGAATTGGATACCTCTTCGGGACAAAGTCCTTCATCTGGTAGAGCTCCTGCAGGTTCATGTAGAGCTGGAAAAGACTCTCAGCTGTGGGCTTGGACATGCTGCTGTCGACCTCGTGCAGCTCTTCTTGAACACGTTCTGCAACCTGGCAGCGAGCAAGGGAAGGTGGGACAGCTGTTAGTGAGAGTCCAGTTGGGAAGGCTTGATCTTCTGGGGGCTCTCTGGAGCCATGGTGGCTCTCATCTCAGGGGATTCCTCTTCCTTTTGGGTGGCATTTCAGGACATTCATTGGGTCAAGTAAGCAGATAGTCACTTTACGGGCACACAGGGAAGATGGGGAGTTTCCCTGGCTTGCTCCCTTTCTAGGCCTGCAACATCCAGTTGCCTCCTGAAGGGTGGCCAAAAACATCAGCCTGGCTTCAAACCAGCAACAAGGGGTTACTCACCAGGTGCTCCAGCTCCAGGTAGGCGATGGAGAAGAGATTCAACTTCAAGGTGCTAGAAAAAAAAGGGGAGTCAGAAGCCTGCCAGCCCCAGCCCAGCAAACCCTCCCTTGCCTTAAGGGGCAGGACAGTACAGCTCTAAGAGGCAGAGATGGGACCACAGTTGCCATGTGTGGAGTCCAAGAGCCAAAGAATGAAACATCAAAATGCCCTGTTGTTCTTCACCCCAGGGAAGGTGGACAAGGGGGGATTAAGCTCTGAAACTTACTTGATAAAGAATTTATTCCAGATTTTCTGGCACTGCTGGAGATCTCCTATCACCTCCAAGAGCAGTCTGGTTAAGGCTTTGCCATTCTCCTCCATGCTCTGCAAAGGAAGGAACAGCTTGTTTTGGATGCTCAGTGATTTTGCAATGACTTGGGTTCTATTCGATCTGATTTATTTCAGTGTTTTTTCTCTCATGGAGTAGCTTTAGATCCACATTAGGAGCACCAAGTTGTCAGTAACTGTCACCCTGTGCTTGCATGGTTGGACTGGGGACCACCTCTTGTTCTCCTGAGCATTACACCACTGTCTTAAATTTTAATGCACCTCGGCAGCTGCAGGTAACATGGCTTATGGGATTTTTCAGCTGGAAACCCAAATGCCATATCTGTATCAGAAAACTGGAGAAGCCTCATCTCCAGCTTGTATTCCCACCCTCCCCAGGTTTCCCACCCTAAGCCCAGCAAGTGGCTTCTTATAGTGCCAGAGAGGCAGAGATGGGAACTGACCTTTACCATGGGCTTGAGATGCTGCTTCTTCATGTGAAACCACTCTGTTGTGCCTGACTAAAAGACAGGAGTCCCAGTGTGACGGCAGGGAAGCAGGAAGAGCAAGGCCAGCTCTGTCACCCCCTTCCCCTTCTGTCTCCCCATCCCCTGGGTATAGGCAGGACCCAGGTCCATGTGGTGGGAAGCACAGGATTGCACCACCAGGTTGAAGAGGGGCAGGTATTTGCTGTGCTCAGGGTGACCTATGTGGCGTTGCAGTGGCTGAGGAGTGGTCATTGGGCAGGGGACAGATGAGGAGGGAGGGCCACAGGGTCCCAAATCCCAAGGGATGGGGAGGATGAGACCCCTCTGGTCCCACTACCTTCAGTGCTGTGGAGACCAGCTGAGGGAGGTCAGGGCTGAGCGTGCACAGCTCATGGAAAGGTTTCGTTTTGCACATCTGCACCAGGACCCTGCAAAGTGAGAAGTTCTGATGATACCCAGCACCAGCCTGTCAGAAACAACAGCCTCTGCCCACCAGAGACCCTGCCCAAACAGAGCTTCCGCTCCCAACAACATCCCCCACAGGGAGCCCAGGACCAGGGACAGGTCAGGACAAGTATCACAGCAGCCCAGAAGGAGGTGGAAAGAAAAATCTTTCATGGGTTTTTGCTCAAGCTCGCAGGCTTGTTCCTTGTGATGGCCAAGCAATACAGCCCCATGAGCAGTTGGCACCAACGCTTGACTCACCGGAGTAGGGACTGGAGCCTCTCCGTGGACTTCGGGGCAGAGAGAGGGAAAATGATGCGGTACCTCCGGATGAGGGAGACCCCATAAGTCAGCAAGGACTGGAAGGACTCAGCCAGCTCTGCTTTCTGGGGAAAAGGAATAAAACACGTGCTGCTCTCAGCACCAGACAGGGGTGCTGGCAGGATCGTGGCATCGTGGTGGAGGGAGCTGGTGGCTCCTGCTTCTTTCTAGCGTGCTCCAGGGATGGGAAAAAACCTGATGCCTCAGATAATTTCTCCCTGGAGAGGCTGAACTGAGCTTTGCACTGAAACCTCATGGCTATGCATGAAGAATTGAGAGTCTCTGCAGGGCGAAGGGATGCCCACAGAAAATGGGCAGGGAAAAGTAAGAATTGGGTCATATTTAAGTTTTGCAGGGGGTTGTGATTGACTTTATGGCAGTGATGGATGCAGGGGGATGTCAGTGCAAAAGGTAAGGGCTTCTTCACGGAGGAGGAGACCAAACACCCAGGGCAAAGGTTCTCCCTGACTTTTGGGTTGTCCTGGTCTTCATGGCTAGTTCTCGCCCTCCATCTGCCCCAGCGTCCTTATACCCCACAAGCTCCTGCCCTTCCTGAAATGTGGGGGCAGAAAAATGTCCCCAGGAGCTGGAAGGAGAAGCTGTAGGTTGTGTGCATGGGCCATGTTTCCCTGATCTCTGCTCCCAGTGTGGTGCTGCAACCCCCTCACCTGCTCTGGCCTCAGGCGCTCCTGCACCCACTGGTACTCGATGCTGGTGATCTGGTGGAGCAGGCAGTTGCTGTTGAACTCAAGGCTCTGGTAGAGCTTGCTGTAGGCCAGCCACTGCCTGGGGAGGAGGGAGAGGATGAGCTGAGCCCCCAGGGGCTGGGGGACACCCAGGGGCTAGTGTGTGCCTCTCCCACCCATGGCTACAGTTGGGATTACAGGGGCAAGGCCGAGGTCTCCTGGTGCTGCTTGGGGCAGGGGACCATACCAGCCACGCTGAGCTCATGGAAGAGACTGGCTGTGGTCAGACACCTCCAGAGAAGGTTTCAGGACCCGTGTCCCCTCTGTGATGCTGTGCCATGCCTCTCTGGGTGTGGGGTACTCACGCCATGACCTGGTGGAAGTCAGAGAGGTCCTTCTGCGTGGCGTGCAGGTAGAGCACGGTGCTGGCATGCCTGCTCAGCTCCCCATCCCAGGTGATGCTGCCGGCCTGCCATGATGCAAAAGGAGGGTGACGTGTCCTGGGGCCAACTGGGCTGAGCGAGGAGGGACACAGGCACCAGGGTGGGGGGAATTTGCAGGATGAGGGAGGGAATGACCCTCAACCNGTATCCTTGCAGCAATGTGTCAGGCATGGTGGGCCCCAAAGGAAGCTTTCACCCAGCCCAGCTACTGGAGAGCTGCTTCTCCCCCTCAGTACCTGGTGCTGAAGGATCTCGTAGGACACCAGCTGCTGCAGGAGGTGGCGATGGACGGTGTAGCTCGGCTGTGTCCGGCTGCTCGTGGTGGCCCTCTGAAAAAAGACAAGGCATAGGAGCAATAATCATAACTTGCCTGAACATGCAGGGGTGCAGTCAGGGAGGAGACACAGGAATCCAAAAAACATGAGGCCAGAGATCCCTGTTTGAAGCTGAGCCAAGTTCACCAGGAGCAAGGCTCCGATGCTGGCATGGAGCTCNCGTGGCATCGTGGTGGAGGGAGCTGGTGGCTCCTGCTTCTTTCTAGCGTGCTCCAGGGATGGGAAAAAACCTGATGCCTCAGATAATTTCTCCCTGGAGAGGCTGAACTGAGCTTTGCACTGAAACCTCATGGCTATGCATGAAGAATTGAGAGTCTCTGCAGGGCGAAGGGATGCCCACAGAAAATGGGCAGGGAAAAGTAAGAATTGGGTCATATTTAAGTTTTGCAGGGGGTTGTGATTGACTTTATGGCAGTGATGGATGCAGGGGGATGTCAGTGCAAAAGGTAAGGGCTTCTTCACGGAGGAGGAGACCAAACACCCAGGGCAAAGGTTCTCCCTGACTTTTGGGTTGTCCTGGTCTTCATGGCTAGTTCTCGCCCTCCATCTGCCCCAGCGTCCTTATACCCCACAAGCTCCTGCCCTTCCTGAAATGTGGGGGCAGAAAAATGTCCCCAGGAGCTGGAAGGAGAAGCTGTAGGTTGTGTGCATGGGCCATGTTTCCCTGATCTCTGCTCCCAGTGTGGTGCTGCAACCCCCTCACCTGCTCTGGCCTCAGGCGCTCCTGCACCCACTGGTACTCGATGCTGGTGATCTGGTGGAGCAGGCAGTTGCTGTTGAACTCAAGGCTCTGGTAGAGCTTGCTGTAGGCCAGCCACTGCCTGGGGAGGAGGGAGAGGATGAGCTGAGCCCCCAGGGGCTGGGGGACACCCAGGGGCTAGTGTGTGCCTCTCCCACCCATGGCTACAGTTGGGATTACAGGGGCAAGGCCGAGGTCTCCTGGTGCTGCTTGGGGCAGGGGACCATACCAGCCACGCTGAGCTCATGGAAGAGACTGGCTGTGGTCAGACACCTCCAGAGAAGGTTTCAGGACCCGTGTCCCCTCTGTGATGCTGTGCCATGCCTCTCTGGGTGTGGGGTACTCACGCCATGACCTGGTGGAAGTCAGAGAGGTCCTTCTGCGTGGCGTGCAGGTAGAGCACGGTGCTGGCATGCCTGCTCAGCTCCCCATCCCAGGTGATGCTGCCGGCCTGCCATGATGCAAAAGGAGGGTGACGTGTCCTGGGGCCAACTGGGCTGAGCGAGGAGGGACACAGGCACCAGGGTTGGGTGTATTTGCAGGATCATGGAGGGAATGGACCTCAACCCTCCTCCCTGTATCCTTGCAGCAATGTGTCAGGCATGGTGGGCCCCAAAGGAAGCTTTCACCCAGCCCAGCTACTGGAGAGCTGCTTCTCCCCCTCAGTACCTGGTGCTGAAGGATCTCGTAGGACACCAGCTGCTGCAGGAGGTGGCGATNGGGTGTATTTGCAGGATCATGGAGGGAATGGACCTCAACCCTCCTCCCTGTATCCTTGCAGCAATGTGTCAGGCATGGTGGGCCCCAAAGGAAGCTTTCACCCAGCCCAGCTACTGGAGAGCTGCTTCTCCCCCTCAGTACCTGGTGCTGAAGGATCTCGTAGGACACCAGCTGCTGCAGGAGGTGGCGATGGACGGTGTAGCTCGGCTGTGTCCGGCTGCTCGTGGTGGCCCTCTGAAAAAAGACAAGGCATAGGAGCAATAATCATAACTTGCCTGAACATGCAGGGGTGCAGTCAGGGAGGAGACACAGGAATCCAAAAAACATGAGGCCAGAGATCCCTGTTTGAAGCTGAGCCAAGTTCACCAGGAGCAAGGCTCCGATGCTGGCATGGAGCTCAGAGGAGGACTGAGCTAGTTTCCAGCACATGCAAACCCTGGTGTTGGCACCTCTGGTCCTGAGGCAGGGATCTCAAGAGACAGCTACCATGGCCTGCCAAAAAGTCAAGGGACCCCCTTGCCAACCCCCCACACCTTCTTGTGAGTCAGCAGGAACTGCAGGTGACACTGTCCTCGGTTGGGGTATGTCTCCGTCCGTGGCTCCAGCTGGTACCATTGGTCAACCCAGCAGTGCAGGTCCTGCGTGCACAGAGACAATGGGGAAGCCCTGGTCACCCTTTCCGGGTGAAGGATCCTGTGCAGGAACCATGTCCCACTGCATTAATGGGACAGGAAGATGCTGTATTGGACAACTCTGGTACAGGATTAAAAATGAAAGATGTATAAACATTGAGCAAGTGTGCTGGAGTGGCTGGGGCAGAGAAGTGAGTGATCAGGAATCAATTTGTGGCTCTGAGCTGGGATCCTGGATGGGCTCAGTGCTGCCTCAGGGCTGGGATCCTGCCTGGACCCTGTGAGGTTTAACTGGCACCTGTGGAATTGCTCGGAGGAGAGGATTGACTGTGGTGCTCACCTTCAAGCGAAGGACCACGTTCCCCAGGAAATCATCCTGCCCTTTGTCTTTACGAGCATCTTTAAAGATCCTGAAAGGCATGAATGAAGGAGGGGAGTGAAAAGGTTTCCTGTGACCATGACCCAGCCACAGTCATAGAACCACACAGAATGGTTAGATTTGGAAGGGACCTTCAAGATCATCGAGTTCCAACCCCCCCCTGCCACGTCCAGGGACACCTCCCACCAGACCAGGTTGCTCAAAGCCCCAGCCAGCCTGACCTTGAACACTCCCAGGGATGGAGCAGCCACAACTTCTCTGGGCAACCTGTTCCAGTGCCTCACCACCCCCACAGCAAGGAATTTCTTCCTAATATCTCATGTAAATCTCCCCTCTTCCAATTTAAAACCATTAACCCTTGTCCTGTCCCTCCACTCCCTGACCAAGAATCCCTCTCCAGCTCTCCTGGAGATCTGATCTCCTTCAGATCCTGGAAGGCTGCTCCAAGGTCTCCCCGGAGCCTTCTCCAGGCTGAACAGCTCCAGCTCTCTCAGCCTGTCTTCACAGCAGAGGCACTCCAGCCCTTTCAACATCTTTGTGGCCCTCTGCTGGACCTGTTCCGACAGGTCCATGTCCTTTCTCTGTTGGGGACTCCAGAGCTGGATACAGGACTCCAGGTGCGGTCTCATGAGCGCAGAGTAGAGGGGCAGAAAGGCGAAGGTTAGGGCGATGCAGACCTCCCTCCCTGCTTCTACAGGTAATTTTTAAAATCCAGCAGGTAAATAAGTATTTTTCCAAACCCTCTTTCCCCGGCAGCCATTAGGGTTAGGCCAGCACCAACCGTTTGAGGCCATGGAGGTCCGTCAGCTCCCCCAGCTTGTGCCGCACCGACTCCACCACGTCCGAGTCCCTGCGAGGGTGGGCAGCGAAACCCACCATGGGAGGGAAGGAGGAAATTCCTGAGATTGCAAAACATTTCAGGGGGCTGCAGCAATGGTGGAGAAGGAAGGGAGGGTGCTGAGGGGGGAGGGGAGGTGGCCTGAGGCCACTGAGGCCACCCCCAATACTGGCTGTGCAGCCAAAAATCTGCAAGCACACAGCTTCTTGCCATAAATAAAGTCAGGGCTCTGGATCAGCCCTGCCTGGGCAAAGCCAGCCTGGGCTCTCACTGGTCACATCCTGCTCCAGCAGAAAGTGTTGGGGAAAGGGGTCTCCAGCTGGTTTCTGGGTTTTTTTAAAGGGTGCAGGACACCCTAGGGACCCTCCCAAGGGACAGGACACCACTCATGATTGGGGATCAAGGTCATTGGCTGGGGATGCTGCTACTCACCACATGTCCAGGTGGAAGCTGGCTGTCTCAGTGTCTTCAAACTCCCTGCAAGGCACCAGCAGGATGCTGTTAGTTGAGCAGCATCCAAGGGACTGGCAGCAAGCAGGCAGGACAGCTGGGGATTACAGGCAGGCAGCTCTTCCCTGGGGAGACCCCAGGCCACCCCGCACAGGCTGGGGAACTGGTGAGAGAGCCCCAAGGGTGGGATTTTGGCCTCGCTTTTGTTTTCCATCCCACTGGACCTGCTGCATGGGTCAGGCCAGAAGCCTGGTAAGCCCCGGCCCTGGCAGAGCCCCAGCTCCTGGTTGGGGTGGGTGGTGAACCCACCCATGTACCCCTGAGTGCCCTGGTCACCGCCCCCCACTGCCGATGAACACCCACTAAGGGGTGGCAGATTACAGGATAAATGTCTCGTCCCACACTGGGTTGAGGGTCTGGCTTATGACTTGTGTGCGATGGATCTGGTCTTCAGGGATGAGGTCTTTGACCACAGCCTTCATCCGCTTCTTGTGGTCATGGTGGGCCAGTTCCTGGCTCTTGGCCTCGATGCCCAGCAGGCAGTATGGGTCGCTGAACCCTGTGAGGGCAGAGGTGGGCAAGTCCCCATGGGAGCAGTGGCTGTCTCTTTTCCAATGGGACACCCACCCGTCTCCACTTACCACTGACGTCTTTACCCAAAATCCCCTTGGCTTCCTTCACAGTTGCTTTTAGGCAGAAAATTGGGCTCTGGAAGAAAAGAAAAAGAAGTAAAATGTTTATGGTGGAATCACTAACCCCAGGAGGAAGGATGGGGCTCAAGGAGTCACTAACCCCACAAGGAAGGGTGGGACTTGGGAAGGATTTGCATCATCGGCTGCTGCTCAGGCCAACAAATTGCTCCTGAGCAACACCCCAGCACATCCCAGGGCACCCCATAACCCAAAGCCTGAACACAGGGGTCAGGAGGCACTGCAGCACCCCAGCATCACCCTGATGCAGGGACCTCCTGGGCCACAGCATACTGGCAAGATGCTGTCTTGCTGCATACCTCCAGTTTCTTGACCTGCTGCATGATGGTGCTGTGCTCCTCCTCATCCATGTTGAAAGCCTGTTGTAGATATCAGGAATGGTTAATGGTGGCTGGAGAACATCCAGGGGCTTCCCTCTGCTCCCTGGGAGCCAGCTGTAGCTCGAGGGGACGTGAGAGGAGCAAAGAGCAGAACAGAATAGCTGGGGAGCAGCTGAAAGCTCTTGAGGGGGAGTCTTCTTCCCTCCATCCCAAGCCTAAGATAAATATTTCTCCCTAAAGCTATTATTTCCCAGCTGCAAGCTGACCCAGCTCTCCAGCTGGACGCTGCTGTTATATATTTCAAGGTGCCCATTAAATGTTCTAAGTGCTCCCCATCTCCTTTAGAGGGATGGGTGAGCATGTCAGGGGACAGGCTTTGGGGATCCTGTTGGAGAGGTGGGGAGTCACCTTTTGCACGTAGGTGTAGAGCTCCTGGGCATCCGCGACATGGTGGAGCTCAGGCTTGCCCAGGCGGTGCTGGATGGTGTAGAGGACCTCTTCATAGATCAGGGTCAGCTGTAGGGGGACGCCAACACCTTGCATGGGGCCAGACCAGCAAGGACTTTCTCTGTGTTTCCCCTAGGATTAGCAAGGTGTTTCCCCCCACAACAGCTCCCAGAGCTCCCCACCAGTCCCTGCCGCTCCCCTCCCAGCATCCAGCCCTTCCTGGCCACCACTGTCTGTCTCTGGAGAGAATCTTCAGGAGCTGAGCCTTGTCCCCAAGCCCCAGCAGTGCTTCCATCCCCTCCAGTGCCATCAAGGGAGACTGTGCTAGGACCATGTTCATACCTCTCTCTTGGAAAGCCGGTGGGACAGATCCATCTAGAGAAAGAAGAGAAGTTTTCCTTTAGGTCTCATGTTAGAAGGTGGTTTCAGGAGGAAACTATGTTTGGGTAGGGCAAGGCAGCTGGGATGGGGCAGCATCACCCACAGCCCATCAGGTTGAGATACCCTAAAGGATGCCATGACACCCTGCAGATGTCCTGCAGCCAAGGGACCGCTTCCATCATCACCCACCAGTGGGGCAGCATGGAGGCTTCACCCCCAAGCCAATTGAGGAGAGCACAGCAAGGATGGCAATAGTAATTTGGAGTGACTCATAGGAGGCTTTAAAAGCTAGCCACCTACCTTTCACCACGCAAAGCTGCTCACTGGCCTGGCCAGGCCCAGAAAAGCCAGGCTAGAGAGCAAAACAGCCAAGGGAGAGGACAGGTTGCCAAGGCACAGGGAGGAGCTGCAGGCTGGGCAGGGCAGCTATGGGCAAAGAGACACTGAATAGCAATCAGGATTTGTGACTTGAGTCCCCTTGCCAGAAAGCAAGATGAGCACTGCTGTGACTGTGCATTGCTTGGTGTTGAGCCGAAGGTCCATTCCCTGTTTGAAGGATGACCAGCAATAGCATTTACTTTCCAAAAGGAAATTGAATTAAAACAGTGCCACTTGATGAGGCACAGCCTGGCTTCTGTGGCACTCAGCCCTGGGGCTGGCCAGGGGGTCCTGCTGCCCACACAGCCCCCATCATCCCATGTGGGGATGCACCTCTGCCAAAAATATAATTTTCCCTGGTAAACCCCATCTCTCGGCCCATCCTCACCCCCTGTTCCCTCCCTGATCCTGAGGCTGAGCCCGTCCTGCATCAGCTCCTCTAACCATGGTCTGGGTTTGGCCACCACCATGGCTGAGCAACTCCTTCCTGCTGCAGAGCCTGGCTGGGTGACAGTGACTTGCCACCACCATGAGCTGGGTGACACAGCCAGCAGGAGGGAAACCGGTGCCCCTGTGCTGTGGCTCCAGGTGCTGGAGCCTTTTGGTCCCTTTCANNNNAAAAAAAAAAAAAAAAAAAAGAAATTTTTTTAAACCAGTTTGGCCCTTTCTGTACCGAAGGGCGTGTGTTGAGCATGGCCCCAGCTCAGACAGACCAGCCCTACCTGTGGGTCAACCCAGGCCCCAAAATGACCTTAGGATCCCCCTAATAGAACAAAAAAACCCAACCCTAACAACAAACCATCCCTGACCTGGAATATTAACATTTGCTTATGGCAAATCTAGGGCTGGCATAATCTCCTGGCCATCTGGACTAGATTCAACTCTTCCACCCTCGGCTCATTTAACCCTTGAGCTTCTACTCTCCCACCTTCCTCCACGTCCCATCTTTTTAACCACTGGTTGGTGCCAGGAGCTGTGGTGGCTCTGCAGCCCCTGTGAGAGGGGGACCTATTGCACCCAGGAGGGTCCCTGCCTGCTCCTGCCTGTTGCTGCCCATCCCTGCCCAGGGGACCCACACACACACTTTTTTCTGCTGCCAGCACCGTCCTGCCTACTCCAGGGCATGGCCCCATCCCAAATCCGTCAGCATCCCCGTGGGCAGCGCTGCCCCACAGCAGGGTTGCAAGGACAGAGGGGAGAGAAAAAAGGATTTTCTTTCTTTGTTGCTGTTACTTATCAACAAGGCACAAGCATCTTCTCCTGGCCCAGCAGTGCAGTAGCACAAAAGCACAAAATCGTGGTGGATTTTGGCGAGGGGGCCAGCTCCCTGGTCCTCCCTTCTGGCATCAGGGACGGTTTCTGCAGGACCTGCTCTGTGCTCACCCATATGCACACGGGACTGGTTAAGCCAAAGATGAGCTGAGCCATCAGCACGTGTTTACTGCTGCTAATCCCCATGCCAAGACCCCAGCTCAAATCCAGGAGCCATGCTTAAATCCGGATAAAGCCACCGGCATCCCCCCACCCCCGGCCTGGTTAGCTGTGGCAATGTCACCGGTGCAGGAGGCCAGCTTGGTGCAGAGACAGTGGTACACAGGAGGGAGGGCAAGTCCCTTCTTGAGGGACAGCACCCGGACAGATTGGTCCGGGGTCCAGCGCAGGAGGTTGTGCCCACATCCTCCCAGCAGCCCTGGGCAGAGCTGCGGGTCCCATCTCCACGGGGACAGATGCAGTGACGCCATCTGTCTGGCCACTGCAGAGGAAGTCGGTTGGGTTGGGTTGGCCTGGAGCAAGGCTTTGGGGGGGATATGCTGGCAGCAGGGAGCCCAGAGGGGCTGGGAGACACCAGGAAGATGTAGCTGAGCTAAGAGCTGACCCCCAGTGCTAGCACCAAGCTGCAGCCAATCCCTATACAGCCTTCAGGTGCATGTTTGCAGGGGTACCCCCACATCCCCACTCCAGCTCCTTCCTTGCCCTTGCAAGACAACCCGACCGGGACATGGACTTGGTCCCTTTTTCTCCTGTTCCCCTTTTACAGCCCCAGCATCCAGCTCTGCTCCCCGGGGTCCCCCCAGGCACAGCAGCCCCTACCCTCTCCCTGTGGCCATTGCACCCCCCAACAAGCCCCCCAACACCTCGGGGTCAAGGCCACCTACCTCGGGGCGCTTGTCCCCATGGAGGGTCCCCACAAGGGTCTCACCAGCAGCATCCATCTCTGGGGGAGGCTCAGTGTGGGGCAGGGGAGCGGCTGCAGCAATTTCTGCCGCTGCTGTCTCAGCCCCTCGCTCACATGCTCAAAGGAAACCACAGACCTTATCTTGCCATGACCATTTTAACAAGCGGAAACGTGCACAGGCCTCCTTCGAGAGCAGCTTGGGGACGCAGGCGCCACCGCTCTGCTTCCCACACCCTGTCTTCCACAGCCAGCCCCTTGGCAATGGGGACCTCACAGGGCAGACAGGATGGGGGCAAAAGAAAGTTGTCCCATCCTGTCTCTGCTGCTATTTATGAGCAAGGAATTGGGAGCAAGCGGGCAGAAATAGTCCTAGGAAGGCAAAGCTCAGCAGGGAAAGGGGGTGGTGGGGAGGATGGGTGGGGGCTACGTGGAGGATCTGGGCTCTGATGAGTCTTTGGGACCCCTTGTACCTTTCAAGCACAGACGGGGACCCTGCAGAAAGCAGAAGTCATCTTCAGCCCTGAGGCACGGAGGGAATTTGAAAGCCACTGTGAAAGCTGCAGGTAGGAAATCCCTGCCATACCCCTGGGCACTGGACAAGGCTGGGCTGAGAACTGGTGCAGTTAGTACATGTGCCAGGAACGGCCTTTTCCCTGAATGGGCTGTCCAGGCAGAGCTGGTTACTGAGAAAAAGAGCAGCAGGAAAGAGAGTTAATAGCTTGTGCTTGACTGCCAGTTTTCATTCTTGTAAACACTTTATCTGATTGCAACTCCCAAGGCAGTTGCCTACCACAGACGGGCAGCAGCACCCGCCCCTCCAAGATCCCTATCGGAACACCTGTGCTGGTGGCAAAGCGGGGAGCTGCAGCCCAGGAGATGACCCAGGGAAGAGCTGGTTTGCTCCTGGATGTTCAATGTACTTTCACACGCAGCTGAGAGCAGCCTCGGGCTGGGGTTTGGAGGGGCTGTTGAGCTCCACAAGTATTTGCTACTCAGCAGATGGACCCACAGCCTGGGAAAGGACAACAGCCTGCGCTCAAGGCTTGCGTCACTGCTGTGGCTGCTGAGCACCCTCGGGCTCTGCAAAGCAGGGCTGTGACCATGGCTGACACTACTGTCTCCACTGAGGGGAGTGTTTGTCCTTCTAGCCTTCCTATTTCTGGCCCCACAGACACTCCTGGGAGCTGTAAACAAGAGGCTTCAGACACAACACGGGGGACAGAGGCTCCACACTGGGTTCAGTGATGCTGTGTTGGGGATTTCTGCTTAATCCAAGCCGGAAACCACTACTGTGGGAATTGCACTGGAAAGCCTGTCCCCTTAACTATTGTACAAGGCACCGCGAAGACATGACTCCAGTAGCATGGGGGTACCTGCATGGTGGTACTCTTAAGCACACTGGCTCCAACCAGAGATGCAGGAGGATGCTGGCAGCAGCATCCATCCCTTGTGAGAGGCCCGGGGGGGGTGGGGGTTGGGG
>VZRU01016561.1:18823-30513 GCA_013398155.1 Pedionomus torquatus | reverse complement strand
GGTGGGGAGTCCTCGCAGTCCCCAAAGGAAACACACACACACACACACACACAGCTGGCAGGTGTTGGTCAAGTCACAGTCCCTATGATCGCTCCACACATCCCCCCAGCTATTACTGCAAAATAACAATTTGTTTTAATTATTGTAGTTTCTTTGGGTTGTTTTTTTTTGTAATAGGGTGCACAAAGCAGGAGCGCTCCAGGTAAAATCTGGGCAGGATGGTGCAGAGGAGGAGGTAGTGGTGGTGGAGGAGGAGGAGGGCTGGGTCTCCCCCTTCAGCTGGAGGCAATCCACTCATACCCCATCCTTACAGGGTAAAGACCTTCCCCAGCCCCCCCAGGACACCAGCCGAGAGTAGGCAACCTGTCAGTAGTACCTGCAGTGACAGGATTTTTTTTGCATAAGATCTCGAAGCTCTTTAGAAATACCTGGTTACACCACAGCCCCGCAAAGGAGGGAAGCAGCCACGTAAGAGGTGCAGGGGGAGACTTCTCAAACCGAGAGCCTCAGTCAGATTGAGGAGACAGAGCTGGACAGGCTGGTAGAAAACCTGTCTATTGCCAACAGAATAATGGCTTCAACCCTAACTCTTCCCCGTGTCCTGTCTTTTTCTGCAGTAGTATAACACCATCTGAATATTGGGGTGTAACAGCACCGATGTAGCTTTCACATGACAGCCTTTCTGCTGCACGGCTGGTTACTCAGGCAGGAACCAGCTCCGGAGACACATTAATGCACAACATTTCCTCTTGCCCTACTCCCACCTCATTTCCACAGCAGAGGCAGACTTTCAAATTGCACTTCCCCTCTTTAATATTTAAAACCTTCCAGGTGGGCAGCAGGACTGGCTGGTCTTTCCACCCTCTCTAAAACCCTTTCCAAAGCAGAGCACAGCTCCCAGACTCCATGGTGGGGGAGACGGCAGCAGGTGCTGAGTATCTAAGCCAAATCTGGGCTCTCAGATTTTAATGACGGAGGCAACATCTATCTCCCAAAAACCTGCACCCTCCTGAATGGTGCTTCTCCACTCAACCGAATACCTGGATGAGCCATGTCGACTGTGATTTCCCTGGCTTTTTGGCCCCACAGCTTCAGCATTCCCCAAACGTGCTTCACTTCCCACCAGCCAGCTCCAAACGCACCTGGAAGCTCATCATCAATCTCTTTATTTTGGCTTATTCCTCCTCACCTCCCCACAGACTGCACCGAGCTCTGGCCCAGAGGAACGGGGACGTTCACCAAGAACTCACAGCTGAAAAGCTGCCGATGTAGCTCCTTCTCCCTAATCCCCACGTGGAGGAGAGGAATATTTCATTTATTCCAGCCTGACTCACCCTCCCAATGTATTTTCCTTTTTCCAGGAAGCACAACTCATGGTCTCTCTGCATGGTCCACAATCAGCTTGAGCCACAGAGCCAAGTTCTCCTCCAAGAGAGATTTCCAAGATCTCCTTGAGCGGATTATCTCAACGTCTCTTCTCTCAAGCACACTCAATTCGAGGAAAGATTTAAAAAAACAGAATGAAACAAAACAAAAACCTCCTGGGTTTGTGCTGATCATTGGCCTGAGAGCTGCAGGGCAAATGGTGCTGGACAAGAGACCTGGAAACTTCCTGCAATCTAGGATTATCTGTCCGGGAGTAGAGGGTAACTGGGAGGGGAGCCATTTCACAACAGAACATTATGTTTCTCCAGAATCTTAGTTGGGACTGATGTGACTTGGGAAACCTTGAATTAAATTAATTCACAGAACAGGATTTATTCGGTACCTTCTCAGCTGTAACATTTTCTCTCTTAATACTTCCCTTCTCCACCCACCTCCTGCTACAGAAAACAAACCCAAGTGGCTCAAGCAGCCTTAAAATGCCACCTGGGAGGATGCAAGAGTCCAAAGCGATGGAGGAAGTGAGCAGAACCTGGGAAGTGTCCACCCTGGTTGTTCAGGGAGTTCCAGGGAATGAAGGTGACCAGTCCCAACTCATAGAATCATAGAATGGTTAGAGTTGGAAAGGACCTTGAAGATCATCGTGTTCCAACCCCCCTGCCATAGGCAGGGACACCTCCCACTAGACCAGGTTGCTCCAAGCCCTATCAAGCCTGGCCTTAAATACCTCCAGGGATGGGGCATCCACAACCTCCCTGGGCAGCCTGTTCCAGTACCTCACCACCCTCACAGCAAAGAATTTTTTCCTAATATCCAATCTAAATCTCCCCTCTTCCAATTTAAAACCATTACCCCTTGTCCTATCACTACACTTCCTGACCAAGAGTCTCTCTCCNTCTCATCCATGAGCACTCCCAAGTCCTTTTCCTCAGGGCTCCTCTCCAGCCATTCTCTGCCCACCCTGTATTTGTGCCTGGGATTGCCATGTCCCAGGTGCAGGACCCTGCACTTGGCTTGGTTGAACTTCATGTCATTTGCATTAGCCCACCTCTCAAGCCTGTCCAGGTCCCTCTGAATGCTATCCCTTCCCTCTAGTGTGTCAACTGCACCACTCATGACAACCCATATCAAACTCAGAGAGGAATGAAATCACACTGGGTTTGAATGTTCCCTGTAGAGCAGCTTCTGAATTGTCTCCAAATTGGAAAGTCATGGGTTTGATAGATGGACCACTCGGTGGGTAAGGCACTGGCTGGATGGCCACACTCAAAGGGTTGTGGTCAATGGCTCAATGTCCAAGTGGCAAACAGTGATGAGTGGCATCCCACAAGGGTCAGCACTGGGACCTGTGCTATTTAACGTCTTTGTTGGAGACATGGACAGTGGGATTGAATGCACCCTCACCAAGTTAGCTGATGACACCAAGCTTGGTGGTGCCGTTGACACACAAGAGGGAAGGGATACCAGCCAGAGGATGGACAGGCTTGAGAGGTGGGCTAATGCAAATGGCATGAAGTTCAACCAAGCCAAGTGCAAGGTCAAGAGAGAGCTGGGGCTGTTCAGCCTGGAGAAGAGAAGGCTCTTGGGAGACCTTAGAGCAGCCTTCCAGGATCTGAAGGGAACTCCAGGAGAGCTGGAGAGGGACTCTTGGTCAGCAAGTGGAGTGACAGGACAAGGAAGAATGGTTTTAAAATGGAAGAGGGGAGATTTAGATGAGATATTAGGAAAAAATTCTTTGCTGTGGGGGTGGTGAGGCACTGGAACAGGTTGCCCAGAGAAGCTGTGGCTGCCCCATCCCTGGGAGTGTTCAAGGCCAGGCTGGCTGGGGCTTGGAGCAACCTGGTCTGGTGGGAGGTGTCCCTGCCCATGGCAGGGGGGTTGGAACTGAATGATCTTGAAGGTCCCTTCCAACTCTAACCATTCTATGATTCTACGAATCACTTGCTTGACACGTCAATGCAACCCAGGACCCTGGGTTAAACAAAAATAAATAGATTCTAACTGCAGATTCTACTGATTCTAACTACAGACACGTTTTAGAGGCAACAACTACGCTATATCCCTCAACTGCTTCTTCTAGCAATAGGCTACAACTTTTACAAGGACAACCGGTCTGAAAAAAAACATCTGGGTGATACATCCGGGTAAAGCATTAACTTGTCGCCTCTCCTACTGACAACAGGAACTGTGAAATAGACGTTTGTTAAATGATTTTGAGATCTTATTTTAATTTCACAAAGTCAGCCAATCGAACTCAAGCAGCTAGTGTCCCCAGTGAATAGCCAAAACCAAAATCCAAAGCGATTGTGCTGTTTAATTCTCCTTCTCCCCACACAAAGCTAACACGGCACCAAGTTCGCCAACTAATATGCACATAAATACACAAACACTGAGTTTGAGCTGATTTCTCTTTATTTCACAGTCTTGGCAAAACAAACCTGCATTCAAAAGTAATTTCACATTAATATATTAATCAAACATTTTCAAAATAAATATATATTTTTTTAAAATAACCATTTCTTTACATCACTGCAGTAGCAATTCTAGAAAAGTCAGTGCACGGACAGTAGCAATTTGATTAACCAGCGAAACTCAAACAAAAAGAAAACAGGAGGTGGACCTTTTTTTCTCTCCAAGCAGGCTGCATGCAGCGAGTCTCAGGGGTTTCCTAGCACACCGGCTTTCTTCATGCTTGCCGGGAAGGATTTTCTCTCTCTCAGCTGTCAGAAGTCAGCAAAGTCTGATTTGTGCAAGGTTTCACAACCTGGATTCCCATCGGTCCTGCAGAGGTTCTGCATCTTAGAGTCATCGTTAATGAGCTCGATCAATCAATGCTACGGAAGGGAAACGCTTGCACCCTCAGTCCAAGGAGCCCACGTTCAAGTTACTGGGAAGTAAATTCACAGCTGACCCAGGAAGAGCATCAAACAACCTTCAGGAGAGCAGCTCGGTTTTACCTAACAGCTTATTCCGACTTCTTGCATATTCTCTCACGTGAATCCAGGGCAGAAAGCAAGCAACTATTTTCTCCCCAGCAGCTATTAACAGTTAAATCACAGCAGTAAAATGCTTCACTGGCCAAAAAGTGTAACACGTGTTAGAGGAAAGAAAGAGGGGGGAAAAAAAGAAAAAAAAAAAGTGCATTATCAACTAATAAAGAGACTATTCAGGACTTAGTGATCTCTCAAGCCCACATGTCTAACCAGAAAAGAGAGAACAGAAAATTAGTGTTCCCATATGATCTATAACTACTTAGAGGCTACTAATTAACCCTGTAAAGAGTAGTATGTTTTCTTAAGAAGAAGTTTCTTAAGAAGTTTTCTTTTCTTTCATTAGCATCATCATACACAGCAGGAAAATTTGGAAGGCTACCAGATTATTTGCTGCAATTATCAGGAATGACTTAACCAAGAACAACCTCCAGGAAGTTTAATAGATATCTCAAAGAAGTAACAGATACCTATTTCCTTTGAGATCCCAAAGGTTCCCTTTGAAGCCCTTTCTCAGTAGCAGGGGGAAAAGTTGGATGTGACACTCTGGGTCAAGAGGAGTACCCAGAGACACCCTGGGCTGCACGCTAAGGTAAATTCAAGACACTCCCAGCTTCCCCAAGAGCCTCGTTTCGATGTTATGAGCACATTAATTATCAGTTTGGAGCAGTTGTTTACTGTGAAGAGGTATAATTTAAGTATCAAAAAAAACCCCAGACCTAAAGGAATCAATCACAGGTGAAGAGAACCTGCAGTTCTAGCACAGGGAAGAAGGGAACACCGCGGCAGGACAGCAACCCCTCAGAGCTCTGCGAGGAAACCCAAGCTGCCGAAATCTCTCCCCTTGCTCTGCACACATCTACCACTAGAGTCCAGGAAAGCTACGTGCCTCGGGGGAAGGCTCTATTCCTCACTGCTATGGACCACGCCCCAAGATTCTGCCAAAGTGGGAAGGTAAGAAAGCAATGAGTAGTAGAGAAGTTCTCTGTTAGCTTATTGATTTTTCTTGTCCTCTGGTGGGAAGTACGGAGGAGGGGGTGGCTGGTCCTGAAATAAAGACAATAAAAGAATCTCAACTCATGGCTAAAGAAAGGGGAAAAAAGCAAGCACCACCAATGACATAAAACCCCTACAAATAATTCAGAGAAACTTTGCTGTGTCACTGAAAAGAAGGGCTGCTAAATACAGAGTTGGGCTCACACCGCAACACCAGAATACTACAAGAACTTACTGTGGGCATGTAGACATTATGTGGGTTGACAGGGCTGTAGTAAGCACTGGCACCGGCTTCGGCAGCCTTCGCTTCAGCTGTCACAGAAAGAGAAGTTACAGAGTTGGTGACACACAGAGAATTTTTACCATCAGAGGAAAACTCCACATGTTCTTGGCCATCAAGTGTTACTAACAGAGCACTAACAGACCAACGCTTGAGTTGCAAAATAGCTACAACAAACATGATTGAGCATTATCTCCTCCCAAGTACTAAAGATTCGGACGTCCACAGAACTGTCAGGTCCAAATGCAATAGTTCCAAGATTTGGTTTGGAAATGTCACCTGGGACTTGCCTGTTGGCCAACACATAAATGCTAATGGCTGTTTTGCTTAAATACAGACAATACCCCTTAAGAAAAACAGTGAATAAACCATCCTTGGGAGTGAGAACGCAAGACCAAACAAAAAAATCAGCACAAGTTTGTAGCAGCTCAGGGGATTCTTGTTTAAAGATGGCTAACTTATTAAGATCTTCATTTCTGAAGAATAGAAAAGTTTTGTACAAGCATCTGGATCAGTGCCACTTTCCAAATCACAGTTTAAAGATGACTGGCTGTTTATTCAAATGAAAGAGAGAAGTTAAAGATATTTGTCTGGATAAGAAGTTATCCTTGAGAGATCTATGGTTGCGTCCAAACACAAAAACTCTTTTTTTCTGGGTAGGTTCCCGACCCTTTTAAGACCATGTTCAAAATACTTTTGACAAATCCCAAATGAGTGAAAACGAGATTGACTTTTCCCCAGCTCCCTTCTGTTATCTATTACTCTGTTTAATATTGTTTAAGCAGAAGTAACCAGATTAGAGTGAAATGGGGGAGCAAATATCAGCAAAGCCACATTTGCTAACTAAAATGCAATAGAAACGTATTTCACCATCAGTTTATTTTTACTCATCTAACAGAGCAAGTTTATCACAATAGGAGAACCATAAACTGTATTTTTTTCAGCCACAAGAATAAATCCAGCTGCAAAATATCTGCTAATGGTATCCACCTTGGAGAGAACTGGGCTGACCTCCAGCCTGAGCTGGATATACAAGTCTGGAGATTAGAGAAGCTCCTTCATCCCTCTCTTAAACAATTTTAACTTCTAAATGAAGCATCTAAAATGACTCTAAGTTCCCTAAGAGGTAATAGACAAGAAACAATGTCTGTTTTGTGGGTAATAAAACTGTTGTGAGCTAATTCACCTGAACACGCTTCTCACCTGCGGGAGTGGAGGGCAGGTCTGGGCCGCTGATGGGGGGTTCCATGGGCCCTGGGTATGGTGGGGGTGGAAGCTGCATGTAACCCATGTCTCCAGCTGCCACGGGAGGGCCGGGATAGAACTCTGTCAGGGAAGGAAATAACACAGCAAAAGACTTAACTCCTTTGGGTGGGTCACAGCACACAGACAAAACAAGCTACAGGCAGATATAATTCAGCTCAGAAAGAAAAGTTGCACCAGGCACTCGATCCAATCTAAAAGACTATGCAAAATTAGTGTTTCTTCCCCTTTTTGCCTATTTTAATTGTTGCCAACTAGAGTAGTCTCCAAACTCAATTCCCAGACTTACCAGGAGGAGGTGGTGTATAGGGATAGCCTCCATTAGCCGCAGCTGGCGCAAAAGCATAGGATCCATTCGGCATATAGGAATAGCCGTAAGCTCCGTTGGGTATTTCACCTCTGGAGACTGGAAAAGTAAAGATAAAGCTGACCTCATGAAAACATCAGCCAGCATCAAACGCAGGAGAAGATCTCCAACAAAATTAAAGAATATGAAAGCCAAATAAGCTCCATCCCAATAAATCTGCTGTTACTTGGATGTGAAAAAAGTATCATTTAAAACAAGCAAATTCCAGATACAGGCTGGAACTCACATGGATTTTAATTCAACCTGTTGTAACCTAAAATTGCCCTTTTTGCAAGACAAAGGCAAGGCCTCCTGAAACCACAGAACTGTGCAACAGACACAGCCTGACTCCCGTACCTTGAGATGCCACTTGCAACATGCGCTGCCCAAACTCAATCGCGCCCCCAGCTGAAAAGGTCATCTTGAACGTGGCAGACCCTTCCCAGCCACCTGCAAGGAATACAGACAGAATTCAGATGGAAGGAGAGGCTGTTTCGATGATGTTTAGTTTCCATGCTTTATCTCTGTAACAGCCCTGCATAGAATTCCTTAAAGAGTTTAACTCTAATATCTAAGTAAAAAAAAGCAGATACTGTGGCAGAATTATCAGAAAAAAAAACCACGCTGGGCAATATTTTCAGGTCAAGAGACACCTGAAGAAACATCAATGAGGAAGAAAGACATTCAGAAGCTTACTAAAGTTGTGCCTGTTTCCACACTGTCTGCTGACAGACCAGGCTATCAGGAGCGTGGATTTGCTTTGTATAAGACTAGTGCAGAAGACAGGGATTTTGTTAATCCCGTTTGCTAAAATGCCTTTGGAACTACAACTAACTGTCACCTATAAATGAGTTTGGGAGTCTGAATGCCCAATGAAGCAAAGAACTTCATGAAAAGCACGGTCCACATAAATCCATCAGAGTCCATGGAAGATATTTCAAGTCAGGATAATAATAAAAATTTAGTGACATCTCACATTACAGACTGAAAAAGAAAAACATGCACAGCCCAGAGTCCCGACAATGCATCAAAGCAGAAGCCGTGTCAGTGCTGAAACAGGGACATGTAGACTAAAGAGGCTTTTGAGCTAAACCACACTCTCATGGCTGTTAAAGTGACTTCTCATTAAAGGAGACAGCCTCTGGGGAAAACTCACAAAGATTTAGCTAAAGATGTTTGCCTTTCATGGAGTTTACAGGGTTTGTCATTACTGCCTGGCCCTCCTCTCGCGCTGGATGGTCCCACTTTGCTCCCATACAGAAGCTACGATGCTGATGCAGGATTACAGACTGAAGTCTCCGAAGCACAGCACCGTCACCTCAGTGCCACAACCAATAGACTAAACCAAGGGGATGAAAGTTTACCAAACTACGTGCCTTTGGTAAAAAGGGGAAACGTAAAACAGTGATTAAAAAAAGTTCTTGAAAATATCTACCACAGCCTCCTCACTTAACACAATACAAAACCGCTCCTTGAAGATTCCCTGATTTTAAGACAGCCCATTTTCTTCCGAGTGACATTTTTACTGCTAATACGCCCTATAGCAAAAGCATGCCTTTCTATGCATTGCTCAACAAATTGGTAACGAAAGACAGAGCTCTGGAGATCTGTACCTGAAAATGCAAACAGATCCACAAAGGATCACGAATCTTTGGCACAGGAGGACCTGGATGCAGAACGAACAGGTAACCCCAACTGACCAAAACAAAATGACATCTTTGCTCCCTGACTGCTCTGGTGTTCACTCAGTGAGATCACTTGACTGCGTGAACTTAGTCTTTTGCATAGAGGGCAGGAATGAGATCAGTTGCAGAACAGATCTGTTCATTGTAACTGTAAGGGAGCAGATAAGGAGAATATTTTTAGCTGCTGGTTTCAAAGAAAGAAACCTATTTCAGCAGAACTGTAAAAACCCACTTGGTCAGTATCCAGTTTCGGTTACAGCAGATACTTTGCTATGAATTGTGTTGCTGAATTAAGAGAACACAGATCTGCACTATACATACCTCCTGCCTCTGCTTTCACTGTACCCTTGATATAATTTGCTCCAAAGACTGGCTGCTTAATCTCGCAATCTTTCAACAAATAAAAGGGCATCACGAAAGACTGCATTGCATCCTTTCCCTTCGATACAAAGATAACCTGAAAAGAAAATAACATGACAAAGGGTATTTAGAACAAACAGGAAGCGCAGCCCCGATTTATTATCTGAAGAGACTTTTTGATGGACTGAAACTCCCTCCCACATCTGAAGCTCTGTCAGTTCTGCAAGGCAGAAGCTACACAGAACAGCCACAAAGATAAACTGAAGCCTCGAGGCAATAAAGCCTTTCAGGAAAGCTATCCATGCTCAGATAACACTCCTCCCAGCTCCTCCCAGCTTCCAGAGAACTCACTGCTCCACATGGCTATGATTTAGTAGGTGTGCTGTTGCATTCGGCATTTCCAGACCATCGCTAATTTCCAGTCTCAAAGATGCCTGATAGACTCAACAGCTGCCTGTATAAGAACTAATCAGATTCATTATCTTTTGACAAATAGACAGGATATGCAATGAATTCATAATGTTCCCCAGAGGGAGAGAATGAGCCATACTTCAAGGGGTAGCAGATTATCTTGACTTTTACGCATTGAGGATGTTTAAATACAGCATCACAAAGAGCCCTTATCTCCTTATACAAGATTAAGCCTTTTACTACTTACTCGGTAGGGAGTCAAGAAAACACTCCCTTTCTTGGTCCCTTTGAAGGCATCTGGCATAGGTTCGATATCACTGAAGGTAATTTCTACATGATCATAGGTCATCAAAACACTGCAAACCAAGATGAGAGAAGAGACACAGTGTTACAGCTCAAGGCAGAAGCACAATACACCTGTAAGTTTCCCTACCTACCAAAACTGGTTTTATTCTCAGGCCAGCTCTCGGCAGACTAAATCAGTCTGTCTTGCATTTTTCTGTTGTTGGCAACAGCAACTTAAGTAGTACTGGTTGCTTGTTCTCAGCCTTGTGTTCCCTCCTCAGTGTGTGGGCACACGTACCGCGGTCTACAAAGCCAGGCACTGAATTTAGTCAATTGATCTGATCGACCTCTCGAAACATACATATACATAAATTATTTTTTCTTAAAGTCGTTGCATTTCTGCATGCAAGTGTGCAGAAATTACTGTGCACACGTTACTGTATCACAAGTAACACAACAGAGGAAGGACTGCTAAGCAGGAACCGCTCAGGCTGCCTTATGCAACACGGCTGCTGAAGATCTAACCACCGCTTAGGCATCTCTGACACACAAATGTGATCAAGAGGAACTCCCCTTTCTTGTCACTAGCCTTCACTAACCCGTGTTGTCCGCACTGACTCCTTAATTCTCCATCAGAAACCAACCTGATTAAAATCAGTGCAATACCCTTGCATGGATACAGAGGCTAACTTGTATTGACATAACAGTATCCACATTAGGGACTCTAATCCCTAAAGCTGGAGAAACCTCCACCACCGTTGTCTTTGGCAGCTTACGTGATACCATCCTCACTTACCCTTCCCTTCTGCCTGCAACTACCCGTCCCACCAGCAAAAGCTCTGGATGGGCACAGGGGCCAGCAACTCTCTTCAGGCTACATCAGCTGAATCAACAAGCAGCCTGCACTACAGCACAAGAGGTAATCCCTGATCCAAGGCAAACTGACAACTGGGAAGAGTAACACGTTAAGCTGCCGCTGCTGTTTGCTTCCGTGAATGCAAATTTAAGCCCCAGAACTGATCTTAACTAAATTCATCTAAGAATGGGTGACATCCCAACAGAAAGCCAGTTGCAGAATTCCTGTATCAACATATCACTGGCCTCGTGGAAAGAAGCCCTGAAGAATGAACTTCCCCTTTGTCCCAGAAGCAGGTGATTGCCACGTCAGAACCGAGACACGCTGACAGACACAGAGGGCGAGGACAGCCCATTTGCCATGCAGACAGAGGCAGCTCTGTGGAGGCTTTCTGTTTCCATGGTTATAACCCAGCACATTTTTCCAACACTGCTGCTGCTTCCCAAACACACGGCGGGGGTGTGTGCACGAGGAACCCAGCAAACTGAACCAGGCAGGAGGCCTAACAGTTCCCAAGCAGGCAGCTTTTGAACGCAGGCACGGTGCAGGTGCAGCATCCCAGCTTTCCTGCAGCACCAGGTGGTGAGGGAAGGATGAGGCTTGGGTCCAGGCCAGAATCACCTAGATGGGGACTGAGCTCTGCCAACCCTCACCGAGCACTCGGGGGGGAGACTGGGGGCAGCAGTAGGAGGCAGCAGCAGGCAGGGGGACGGGCAGGCTGCAGAGGGGAGCGATGTGAGAAGGGAAGGCCCGCGGCTGCGGCCTAGCACCGCTGCCCCCGGCGGAGACCCCGGGGCAGGAGGATACATGCAGCCCTTAAAACCGTACGGAGAAG
>VZRU01016561.1:6636-18775 GCA_013398155.1 Pedionomus torquatus | reverse complement strand
CCCACTCCTGACAGCCGCTGGGAGTGTCGTGGCGGCCGGTGGGGCGGCCCGGGGATTGCTCGCTTTTAGGGGTGCTTCCCACTCCTCTCAGCCCCAAATCAGGTCCTCCAAACACCTCCATCGCCTCTCACCAAAGCCCAGGCATAAGCATCCCCTGAGGAGACCCGCAGCCTCCATCCCCCCTGCCTTGCTCCTGCCACAAGAAGGACATTGGAGCAGATCCGGAGGAGGCCACGAAGATGCTGCGAGGGCTGGAGCCCCTCTGCTGTGAGGACAGGCTGAGAGTTGATGGTGGGGTGGGAGAATTCAGCCTGAAGAAGCAAAGGCTCTGGGAAGCCCTTGAAGCCCTTTCAAGTCCCTAAAGGATCTCCAAGAAAGCTGGGGCGAGGGGGACAGGACTCTTGATCAGGGAGGAGAACAATGAGACAAGGGGTAGTGGTTTCAAACTGGGGTAAGGTAGGTTTAAATGAGATCTCAGGTAGAAATTCATTACTCTGAGGGTGGTGAGACACTGGCCCAGGTTGCCCAGAGGAGCTGTGGATGCCCCATCCCTGGAGGGGTTCAAGGCTGGGCTGGGTCGGACAGAGCAGAGGTGATCTAAAGAGCCAGTCTCCTTTTTGGGGAAGCCCTCCAGCATGTTTACAAACCTATTAATCATCTGATTATGTGTCCCGTTGATCATATATCATGAAATGTTTTAAGTTATTTAGAGCTCGCCTGATCTTGGCAGCAGTTTTTCTGGTTTTTTCTGCTCACAAGGGCACTTCGGCACTCCAGAATAGTGGTGCTTTGTGGGTGGGAGTTCTCAGAGCACGCTGATGGCATTCAAATCAACATTTTGTTTTAAAATGCTCTATTTTGCTGTGGTTCCCACCTCATTTTTTATCCTGAAGACATTTCCTGGCCACCTCGCTAGTGGGTAAAACATTTTCCCTCAGAGGCGGTCCAGTGTTGCATGCAAGAGGGGGTTATTTGCACATCCCATACAGCCACAAGCAATTTTAACACTGCTTGGCAGGGTCTCCCCGGGAAAAGCCCAGAATTAAGTGAAATGGAGGCAAAATTGGATGTTCAGGAGGCAGGCAGGGCAGATGTTGGGTAGAGCAGAATAAAAATCATCCCAATGTATGTGATAGGGCTGTATGTAAAATGAGGCATAGCCCCTTAAACAGCGGAGATGCCTGCTCCATTTCCAAGACCTTTTTTTATTTCACATTTGATGTTTCATGTTTTACACACTTGCAAACAGATTTTTTGAGCCCAGTATTGGCTGCTCTCCATGCTGGAATCAATACCATCTTAAAACTACCCCTTTTTATATTGGAGAGTGTTAAGCTGGAACTGCCCTATAAAACAGGAGGACCCTGTCTGTCTGCCTGGAGGGAGGGAATCTGGGAGCAGAAAAATACCTGTGGTGTTGTCAGCGCTACAGAAAGGGTCTCATCTGCTGCTCCAAGGTGCACAAGCAGGAGGAACTCTTAAAAAATTAATGATTGCATAATTTCATTAGAAGTAGAAGCCTTGCGAAACTGGTCATCTCTTTTGATGGGCTCCTCATATCAATAACTGACAACGCTGTTTAAATAATATACACATATGTATTAAGAGCCTATAGTACCCTAAAATACATCTTTTTGTTTGTTTGTTTTTACCCTAAAGTATATCTGTTTCTATAGATGTTGCAGCTTTTGCAGCCCAGCCCTGTCTGAGTGCCTGAGGACCAGATGGGGTGCTGGGGGGGGGGGAGAGGGAAAGCAGAAAAGCTCCATAATGGAAAAGAGATTTAAATAAATGCAGTGACATAATCTGTGGAGTTCTTGGCAAGAAAAGGGCAAGTTTGGGCTTTGCATATCCGCTTTTTTCAGTAAGCTGTAAGTTTCCCTTTTAAGAAGTGATTATAACAAACAGTCCTGATTCCTCTCCTATTAAAGTCAGTAGCAAACATCCACCAGGCTTCCAGCAAAGCGTCCAGTTGACGCGGTGCCACCTTGCATGAACTAAGACTCACTCAATAATGTTTGTTTTCTCCTAGTTCCAGCTGATATTTGCTATTAAGAAACTCAGCCACTCTCATTTACAAAAGGTGCCAGCTTGAGTGGAAAGCTCTGGAACGCCTCATCACAGAGAAAACCCTGGAAATTTATAGTCAAAACTGAAAACAGTAAGAAAAAAAGTGCCTAATCTGTTCATCTTTGTTATTTCTAAGCTGAGGGCAGAGGTAGAAGAGAATTCAAAACAATTCATTGTTTTACATTGCCCAGGACTGAGCATATTGTTGTTGGATTTTAGGATTCTTCCGTCCCTTTTGCAGTCAAGCAAAAGAAATGTGTATTTGGCACAATTCCCTCGGACACACTTGGAAAATAAAATCTGTGTTATTTTACCCCAGATGTACAGGACGCAGAAAAATAAACACAAGATAATGGGACAGCTCTAATGGTTTGGTGTTTAAAGGAAAGACGACCCAGAGCGATGTCTGTGTAATATTTAATGGTAAATCAGAGTCTCTAACATCATTATATTATTCTGTTACAGGTTTTGGGTTTTTTTTCCACACACTGTAAAATACTCTACAGTAACTGTATTTGAAAAAAATCCTAATTAAAAAGAGGAACACTCTGTGACAGCAGAAGTAACTCAAGGGAACACGGAATTCAAGTTGCCAAGTGCTATCTGTCCACGTGAACTCACCACACTCCACCTTAAGCCCTTCGTTTGCAGCGAAACCAGCGATCCAGAGCTGGCAGAGTGCACATTTCCTAATTGTTCCAGTTTACACCCCAAATTATTGGCAACGCAGAGCACACTCTGGTCCAACACCCCGGGTGGGAGGATTGCTCCCGCCTTAAATGGGTCAGAATTTGCTCAATGCCCTAAACCATGAGGATTTAGGGAGCTTCCAACTGGGATAAAAACAGGCAGCGGGAAGGAGAGGGTTGGTCAAACCCTCAAATCCCTCTGAAAAGCTGCGTCCCAGCTCTCGGGGCTGGGAATTGAGGCAAATTAAGCAAAAAGCAGGAGCACAACCAGTAGCAAAGCCCAAACACCAGAGGTGTCCTCCTGAGCTGCTCCCGCCTTGGTCACAGGATGGAAAGGGAAAGCCATCCCCAACCCTGAGGGAGTTCAGAGACTTGTGCCTGTGCCCTGGGCAGCGTGGAGAAGGGAGGGGTGGGTGGCTGGAGCACGGCTGTCCCCATGGGGCAATCTGCCCGCCTAGGGCAAAAAGCAATGGGGCAAAGGCCTGGATCTGCTCTGTTTACTCTGGCAAAACTGGCTGTGAATGGTGAGGGTTTTGATGGAATAAATGAGATTTAGGGCCCAGACAGAGCCGAGATGGGAACCAGTGTGTGAGATCTCTTCCTGCAGGCGTGCAGCAGAGGTCTGGGGCGACCTTCCAGCCTTCCTCTTGGGACGTGACCACGCACAGGGCTGTGTCACATCCCTACTTTTCTTATCGGGTAAGGCATTTCTGAGCCCTGGTCCCTGCCGGTGTTAAGAAAACAGCGGCAACACCTGGGCTGTGTCACCGTTGACATCTCGTGCAAAGGCTGAGATTTGCAGGGGAGCGACCAGCGGGAGCCAAACAAAGCGGTTTTGAGGCAGGAGCTCTGGAGATGGGGAGTGAATTCCCATCTGGACAGAAGTCCGGGCAGCATTCCCGCTGGCTGGGAAAGGCCAAGATTTCATCCGGAGATTTCACTCTGGAAGCCCTACCTCCCCTTTTCCCATTGCCTGTGGGATTTTAGGAGTCGCTGCATGCGGAGGAGGAGGAAGAGGAGGGATTTGCGGGCACATCCCAGGGGTTTCCCTTCCAGACCTGTTCATCAGCCCTGTCCTGGGGAGGGGGTGGCTCCAATCAGAGCTTTCAGCCCCTCCAAGGGGAGCGCACAGTGGCAGCAGATCACTGGGGACCAGCACCCCTTTCTGCGTGTTAATTGGCAGCACTGGCAAACGAGTTACAGTAAAGGAGCTTTTAGGCCCCTGTGTTTATGTAAACGTGGCTTTAACTTTAAACCTCTCAGCTTGGTGGCTGCCTCTTTATTCACATTCACTTTTTTCCCTTGGCTGCCCCTGAATATAGCACTATGGTTTCCAGCTGATCCTTTGGGGAAGATACATATATATATATATATCACATATATTTAGTTAAATGGGCCATTTTCCATCCCCGTTGATGGTTGATGCGTCACCACTGACTCACTCACACCAGTGAAGATACTGACCCAATGTATTTTCTCTCCAGGTATATATATTACACAGCACTACAGTTCTGTAAAGCAAGCTTTGGGAGGTAGGTAGCAAAATAATCCCAGGAAAAATAAACTTGTGGAAAGGCAGGCTGCACCGAGACAGGGGCTGCACTGTGCTACCCCCGGCATTTCTGTATTTTTCTTCTGGAAAAGCTCCCTTAGGACACGTGAACTGGCATTTTTGGCTCTCAGCCTCAAATTTCCTCCTTTCCTGGAGGGGACACTTGCTTGAGAGTAGCTGTTGTTAATTGTAACTTATTGCCAGAGTCTAAAGGGTCATTCAGGAACTGCCTGAGGCTGCACCTTTTATGGATGCACTCACAGCTGTCCCAAAACCAAACCGTTTCTCCCTGGGACATACTCACAGCACCTCTTTGTCACTTGAAAAACTTTCTAAGCTGAGGGTGTACAGCTCAAGTGTGCCCAGAGTACTTTAAGAGCTGGGAGTTTAATATTAAAATCCCCTAAAATAGCAGGGTCAGCAAAAACATGGAGAGGAAATTTGGCTGTAAAGCTTCTATAAGCAGTTCCTGAGGAACACATTTTCTAAAAGCACATCCTCAAAACTTGTGTGCTGCTCACTTCACCATCTGAAGGCAGGAATAGTGCTGCTGCTTCTCTCCTTTCCCAGCTGGGATTTTTGGCTGGGAAGGGGAACAGCCCCCTGGCCACAGGGCTCCAACAGACCGTGGCTTTTCCCAAATACACCTGGGCACAGACAGTTTTCAAAATTCAACGGCCACAGCATGAGGGAGGGCAAAGATGTTCATTTCATGTTTCCTGCACTAATTAGTGGTCAGCCCTGTGGGAGAGAGGTCACAGCAGCATCACTCCTGCACCCAGCCGGTCCTCTCCGGGCCCCACTGTGTCCCTCCCAGCCCTGGGTCACCCACTCACCCACACCAAGGCACGATGGTGATGTGGGCACCGGGAAAGCGACTGCATCTGCTTTGGGTTTAGCCCGGTCCATGCTGGGCTTGCTACTTCCAAGGCACTTCATAAGGAGCATGTGGAAGGTGCTGATGAGCCGGAGTTATAAAAAGCAGCAGCAACACAAAGATCGAGATAAGGCACAAAGCGGAGCATCTGTGCAAGTCGCCAGGACGGTGCGAGTAGATATTAAGGAGAAGGACCTGGCAGCCCAGCAGTTGGCCAAGACACAGCTTCAAACCTACATGGTACCTCTCCTGAGCAATGGGCTTTACCAAGAAAGGCTGTATCGCTGTCCCTGATGTCCAGAAAGGGAAACTGAAGGGCAGGGAGTAGCACAGAGACTCGCCTGAGTTGGCTCGGTGGCTCAGCACCAGAGATGGCACTTGGATCCGGCTCCTGTCTGGCTCCCAGCCCAGGGCTCTGCCCGCCAGCCAGTTTCATCCACCCTTTGGGCCACCAACAGCACCGAGCCAGGGGGGACGGCTGCCACAGATAAATACGACGCTACAGAAGGGAAGCCATGACGGCGGCAACATACACAGAAGAGACTCTTCTGGGTCGTCCTGTGCTCCTGCTCTCCAGGCAGTTACCTACGCTTTAGCACCGAAACGCAGTCTTTCTTTAGTGGCCCGATCTGCAGGTGGGCATCGACGCTCTCCAGGAAGAAGGCTGGTTTCAGCTTGCACAAGAAAAGAGAGGCGAATTGATGGTTGATCTTGTTCTGGAAGGGGTCAAACTGACCATTGGCAAAATGTGAGACCTTGAGCTGCTGCAGGCAGGTCATCTTGGAGTCCTTGACTCCGTAGAAGGTCAGGGCCTTCTCCGAATACTCCAAGAAGACCCCGATTGTGTGGAAAAAAGGCTGCTGGATGATAGACTCAAAGCCACCAAACCAGGCTACGTAGTTCTGTCCGTTCCACTGCAGGCAGCAGGACTTTGCGTTCCGCCCCAGGCGCCCGTGGTTGTAGGACTCCCGGGGGTCAAAGTCCTCAGCGATGACGCCGATGCTGACCCAGCCTTCAATGATCTCCACCTCCCAGTAGTAGTTGCCCCGATTCATGAGGTTCACACCCAGCACCTGCTCACAATTGATGAACCGGGTCGGGCTCTCGGGGTAGGGGATGGGGCACAGCACCCGCTTGGCCCCTTTGGTGCCAAACAGCTGGATGAACTTGTCAGCTGTGTCACTGTCCAGGTCAATGATGAAGGCAACTGTGTGGGACAAGAAGGAGACGTGAGGATGAGGAGGAAAGCAGGAAGACATCTCCCCAGCCATTGCCACTCTGATCCCCTGCACCAGCCTTCAGTGATTAGCACAATCCTTTCTGACTTCCTCCATCACTCTATCCCTTTGCTTTTAAATCCCATGACCAATTTCAGCTGATGAAGATATGGGGCTAAAAGAGATGATGCTCCCATGAGCAGGATGACCACAGCTAACCAGGCAGAGGAGAGAGCAGAGGGGCTGCTCAGTCAGCTCAACCATACTACACATTGGAGAATGGAGGTAGATATCATCTCCCATGGAGAGATGTGACCCCACATCTTCTGTTAGGCTTCAAGGGGACATGCGGGGTGTTGGAGCCCAAGCGCAGCCCTACACCCTCCAGCCTCAATCCCTTCTGCCCCACTGTCTCTGCTCAGCTGCTGAATCATCCCTCAGTTGCTCCTGATGCTGCCCCTCATCCATCCCCTGCTCTGCAGCCAACAAGGCAGATGCACAAACTCTGATCTAATTTAACAGAGGATTCAATTAGTTAAGGGCTGGAAAGCAGCAGAAGTTTCATGGCACATCTGCAGCCCCCCTGGCTGCTGGTCTGCGGCAGAACCACAGACAAGGGGGGGGTGGGGAAAAATCACCTAAACAGATTATGACCGTTGTCAGGAAAGCAAGGAGGCTTCCTCTGTAGCTGAGCAATATTTCCTCTGGTGGCAGCAGCGCTCCTGCCAGCTGTCGGCTGGGGACCAGCACCGGCCAGGCATGTGGGAAGGAGCCGGCTGACCAGGAGAGAGGAAAGGGAAGATGGACCTTAGCAACAGCTGTCAAAGCAAAACTGTCCCTCGCTTACATTTCAGGAAGTAATCACGGTTCTCCAGGCAGGCGGGATTGCTTGACTTGTCTGGAAATCGGGACTCGGCCAACGCTGCAGAGACAGGGACAGAAGGGTTTGCTGTCAGCGAAGAAACAGTTTTGATGCCTCAAACAAAGGTGTTACTGAAGCATCGTCCCCTCCAACCCAACACCCTGGTGGTACCCAGCTGCTGCGGGCCCCCGAGCCTCAGCCGCCATCCCCTGTACATCTCTGCTGGCTCAGACATGGGAAAGGACAGATGCCACCTTTGCCACCACAGGGAGATGGGCGGGGGGGGAAAGGAACTGTCTGCAATTCCCCTGGGCATTCAAGAAAATGAGAGAGGAGAGCGCTCAGGCTAAACGAGAAAGCACAGGAGAAAGCTGCCACGGTGGCAGGTTCGGGAGACCACAGCCTGCCCCGTGAAGAGGATCCTCTATACTGGGAAGAAAGAGTCCCCTTTCACAGGAGGCCACTTTGGCCACTTGCCCCCTCCCACAGGGCCCTGCCTAACTCCCAGGCTGTTTGTTGCCTCTCCAGTCTCCGGTCTCTGTGGAAAAAAATCATAAAACCTCAAAGACGAGGCAACAGCCCAGACAGGGATTGTGCAACGTGCAGCACAACCGTGCTGGGCAGCTTTCAGGGCTGGCGGGAGAGGGGCCAGCGCTCGCAGGAGCCATCGAGCCTGCAGACATCTCCCAACTATGCGGGGAGGATGGAGTGTGACACGATGACCTCCAGGCAGAGGGGCTGGGCTGGGTGAGCACAAACCTTCCTTCATCTCCTGGAAACTGGGCCCATCAATTCCTTTCCCCTGCAAGTGGTCCCACTGGTTTTTGCAGGCAGCAGACAGCACGTCCTTGATGGTGCTCACGGCTTGGGTGCATTTGGTGAAGTTCAGCTCCTTCTGGATCCTCAGGGCCGGGGAGAAGTTCTCTTCCATGGCCACTTTTAAGGCTTGAAATTCCTGAGCCAAAAAAAAAGAGGAGTTTCGGGAGGTTTCAAACAAGCTGAAGTTGTCTCTTGTTCCACAACCCCACCCTGCCCCCGAGGATATGGGAACTGACAGCTCTCAGGACTTGGCCCAAGGACAGCCTTGCAAAAGGGAGGAGAGAGCTTTCCCAGCCACGCATTTCTGGCGCCTTTTCTTTGCTCCCTTTCAAAGCTGGACTCAGACCATTCCCACCTCGCACGGAGCAGCATCTCCTCCCAAAAAGGTCTCCTCTTGCTGGACTGCTGGGGAAGGGGGGGGATACTAGATGGGGGCAGTGGGGCACCCCAACCTGTCACTTTCCTCCCCCCCCCCGCACTGAGGTACCCAGCCCAGGCAGTTCCTAATGAGTCACGGCCAGGATGGAGGTGGGGGTGATGGAGGAGGAAGTTCTGGCTGCCCAGTGTCCCCAGGAGCAGGGAGGGGAGAAGACTCTGCCAACAGGAGTAAGACTCTGCAGGCCTTGTTGTCCCAGGGCTTGTGGAACCCAGCTCCATGTGAAACAAGACAAAACCCTAAAAGACAACGTTGTTGGCTCCTTCTCCTTGCCCCATCCCAGCCAGGCACCTGGAGGAAGTAGATGGTGTCGGTGCTGGGGACGTTCTCCAGGTTTTGCTTGCACTGGGCCAACTTGGCTCTTCTCTCCTCCTTCCAGCGCAGATCGGCCTCAGCCTCCCCCAGCATGGAGCGCTCCCCATCCTCGATGAAACCAGCCACCTCCTTCTGGAAGGTAGCCAGGACCTCAGAGGCTTCTCCAAAGAGCTTCTCGACTCTTTCCCTCTCCTTCGTGGCAGCACCCTGAGTGCAGAGAGAGAGGGGTGAGGGTCACCTCCTGCAGGCAAAGGTACAGGAGAGCACCCTTGTTCCCTGCCCAGCACCCAGGTCTGAGGTCTGCAGGGTTCCCCTGACCCCCATAGCCCCTTTCACCCAAGAAATCAGAGCACTTTACAACCCAGATGTCCAGGAACTGGCTGGGCATGCTCTTCCTGCTCCACCATGTCTCATGTTCCCAGGTGGTAAAGTGACATGGTTGCCAAAGGGGACCAAAACGCCCATGAGCCTGGGCAGAGAAAATGGAAGAGCCAGTGGATGCCCTTGCATGGTCCTTGTCCCGTTCCTCCTTCCAGATTGCAAATGAAGGCAACCAGAGATGCCATGAGGGCTAGCAGAGATGAGCAACAAGGAACCTTGCCAGGGTCACCATCGTTGCTCTCCTCTGAGCACCATCTCTACAACCCACACAACCCAGAAGCTCACAGCCCCTTTGCCTCTGCTCTCTGGCCCAGCAGAGCTACCCTAACAGAGCAAAACCATCACAGAGTCAGTCACCTTAATGAGCTCCACCATCTTCTTGGCCTGCGCAATGGTGACTGCCAGTTCCTCCAGCTCATTGTCCACATTGCTTAGGAATTTGGCTTGTTCAGCCTGTGGACACAAAGGACAAATGCTGAGCTGTGCCCCCCTATCCCAGCGGCAGGGAGGAGCAGAGGACCTACATCCCGCTCTCTGATTGTGACCTTGCTATCAGGCTTCGGGTGAAGGGTTCAAGGAGAACTGTGAGTTGTTTTCCTGTTCTCCTCCCCTTCAACGTCCAACTCAGCTGGAAAACCAAAGGAGCAGCTGGGCTGCAAAAGGTCCTGCCCAGCTTCATGCTCCCCACCCTGCTCCCAGCACAAACCAAGAGAAATAAGAATCTGAAAGCAAAACCATCGGGCAGCGATTGCAGCAACTGCAGCTCAGCTGTGTGCTCTTAGCATTTATCCCAAGGCTAGGAAAAATCCACCTGGGACTGGTGCGGAAGCTGAAGGGCAGACCTGGAGCTCTCGGAAACATGGTGCTGAGTCCCACGGGGGTTTCTCATTAGGAGCAAAGCAAACCAGCCTTGGGAGCACGGGGTGTTGCATGGCTGCAAAGGAAGCAACGTCCAAATGCGATGTTTCCTGACACGCTATTGTTAGCACCAGCCATTGCCCGTCACGAGGACAGGTCCCTTGGGACCCAGGAGGGCATCGCATCCCACAGCCAGGGCAGTTCTCTGATGCTCAGTCCCTAGTTCAGTGCATGGCAAGAGGGGACTGGTGCTTTTCTCCTCCATCCTTCCCACCCTGCAGCATGAGGGCAGTGGCAGAGAGTGGCCACAGAGGCCATGGAATGACAGTAAGCAGTGGCTGCTGAGGCCTGACAGCTCCTTGGGGCTGGGATCACACACACTTTCTATTTTAAGGCACCCGATGACTAATAACACCAGCAAAAGGGTTTTCCAAGAGCCCACGAGAGAGCAGGAGCTGGCTCAGGGCTGCCACTGTACTCCCTGCCAGAGTGTCCACAGCCCTCGGGCTCCCCCCTGGAAAAAGCAAACCCTTCCAAGGTCTCCAAGTGCCCCATGCAGACACAGGGATGCCACGACACTGCGAGCCTCGCAGGCTCCCATCCCCCTGCAGCCCGCAGAGGCCCCATGCTCTTGAGGCAGCAGTGCCCAAGAAGGCGACACCACATCGGGCTTGGAGCCCCGACTCCCAGGGAGACTCTTGGTGCGAATTTGGGAGGTGACTCAGCCGCATCTGGGAATGGGAGTGACGGAAAAAGCCCCGCTGCCAAAAACCCCAAGACACAAAAGGCTGGTGGAGCGGGAGCGGCGGCTGGGCAGGCTGCCAGTGCGCCGAGAAAAACCGCCTTGACAGAGCTGTGGGAACGAGACGGAGAAGACGGGTGCCCCATGACTGTGGGGGCGGCCACGGCGGGGTGTCCCAGGCGCCCTTGCCCCCAGCCCTACACCCACTGGGATTGCGAGTTCGGCCTCACAGTGGAAGCAAACCCAGTGGGTTTGCCCCTAACTCCTGTCCTGGTCTGCCAGTCCCATCCCCCACCCCACAGGGTGCCCTCATGGCACAGAACCCTGCCTCCCCATAATGGGGGGCACGCTGACTGTCTCCGGGGGTCTGCTGACCCCAGGGGTAGTCGCTGCACATCCTCCAAATCTTCTCCTGTCTGGGGAAGCTGTTGCCAGCCCATTCCAATCCCCCTCCCAGGGGTCTGTCGCCCCCCAGCGAGCATCCCCTGACCCCCGCAATTTGCTTCTCCAGAAGGTGCTACCATCCACACCCCACATGGAGCCTCCCCGCAACTGCTGCACCGACAACACCTCCCATGTGGTGATTAGGTCTCACGTGGGGATTAGGTCCCTATGGGGACGTGGGTGCAGCATGGACCCCTCCCAAGGGTGCCACACCTCACCCCACCCAGGATGCCCCACAAGCACCGTACCCCGTACAGACACCCCCACACCAGGATTAGGTCCTGCGTGGGGAGTGGGGTGCAGCATCCTCCCCACCCACCGCATCCCACCAGCAGAGCGCCCTCATGGACGATCCCCGCCTAGGGACCCCCTCATACTCCCCCATACACACCTCCTTGTGTTCGCGCTCCTTCTCGAGGGACACCACGTCGTGGGTGCGATGCTCGTGGGCACGACAGCGGGCGCAGACACAGGTTTGTTCGGTGCGGCAGAAGCCGTCGAGGGGCTGGAGGTGGCGGGGACAGAGACCCTCCTCCAGCCGCCGCAACGGGGCCACCAGGCGGTGGGCGCGGAAGGCGGGGGCCCGGCGGTGGGGCTCCAGGTGGGCTCCGCAGAAAGAAGCCAGGCAAACCAGGCACGACCGCGTCGCCGCCACCCGCGACCCCGCCGGGCAGACGTCGCACAGCACCGTCGCTCCTTCCTCCCCCGCCGCATCCTCCTCCTCGGCTCCCGGTGCCATCGGTGAGGACGGCGGGGTTGGGGATGAAGGGGACGAAGCGGTGGTGGCGGCGGCTGCGGCTGCCAGGAGCGGCAGCACCTCGCAGAGGGCGCGGTTCTTGCGGAGCCGCAAGGCTGCGGGGACGGGCTCCTGGCAGAG
>VZRU01016560.1:54160-79818 GCA_013398155.1 Pedionomus torquatus | reverse complement strand
CGGTAGCCTTCCTTGTACTTGTACTGAAATATATACCAAGATATTGTATTTCTCTATCACCTCTAAAGACCATTTACTTATAATTAAATACTTCTAATAATAAAAGCTCAAAATTTCTCAATAATCTACAGTAAAAAAACCCAAACAGTCAAAGATGTTCTGGAGCTAAGAAAATGGATCAAATTTTTGAGACTGGAGTTCGAACCACAAAGAGAGATTTTTAAGTAAGTTTTTTTGAAAAAACTTTCTTCACTAATATTAGTGAGAAATAATCCTCCCCTTATTAAATATAATAGTAAATATACTGATAATATATAAGTAAATATACAGGTTTATGAACTATAAAATTAATACAACAGTAGTGTTGTATTGTCCTTATAACTTCTCAACATTTCAGTTTTACAATTAAGCCTTCAAATATATACAATCATCCACTTCCAAAATCCACTATTTGAGATCAGAGCTTAACTGAAATGCCTTTTACAGAATCGAGTTCAGCATTTTCAGGTTGCAGAGACCAGATGCCACCCCACAAAGACACAAAGAAAAATGCAGTTTCTTACATCACTGGCAATTTGCCGGGAAGCTTTGGCAGCCTGAATGGGGATAGCATCACTTCTCAAATCGTAGCCTTTCTTCTTCTCTTCTTCCATGGCCTGTTTGTAGAGTTTCTAGATGGAGAAGTAAAGAATGGAATTCCTGTCAGTAAGTTCCATATATTACTTTCTATGCAAAAATCCCTGATTCTAAGTAGAGCAGATTTTTAAAATTTCTTAAGATTTATCCTAGCCCAGGTTTAGGTAACTTGCTTAATTCAAAGCCCCAGATCAGTAGTTCGCAAAAAGTCATATCAAAGGAAGATGTTCACTAAATACATCAGGTAACTGTATTGTTTCTGTTCAGCCTGGAGAAGAGGAGGCTCCGGGTAGACCTAATCACAGCCTTTCAGTATCTGAAGGGGGCTCCAGGAAGGCTGGGGAGGGGCTGTTCACAAAGGGCTGCTGCGATAGGACAAGGGGCAATGGACTTAAGTTGGAGAAGGGTAGATTTAAGTTGAATATTAGAAAAAATTTCTGTCCTCTGAGGGTGGTGGAACACTGGACCAGGTTGCCCAGGGAGGTGGTTGAGGCCCCTTCCCTGGAGATATTCAAGGTGAGGCTGGATGAGGCCCTGGGCAACCTGGGCTAGTTGAGGGTGTCCCTGCGACTGCGGGGAGGTGGGACTAGATGGGCTTTGGGGGTCCCTTCCAGCCTGGATGATTCTATGATTCTATAATACTTTAAATTACATAACATTGACTACAAATTCAGAGATAACCACTCTTCTATACAAGTGGAATACAACTTACTTTTTGAAGCCACCTCTTACTGATGTGCATTTATTTGCCTAAACTAACACTGAACACTGGCATCACTACTCATCAGGATGATGCTGGAAAGTACCTTTTTTGGTATTTCCAGTGTTGGGATTAATTTTGCACCTTCCCAACACTATGCACGCTGGCAAAAATGACTCCTAAAAACTCACTGGAGACACACACACACACACATAGCACCTCATGGAATTTATTCTCAATAGTGCTCACCGATGTATGTACCAATTACCATACAAATACACAAGCAATGTTTGTAAAGTCACAATTTTGAGCATAAATATCGGGGGTTACTTAAAGAAGCTGATTGGTTTCATCTATATAAGGTTTATCAGAATACCGAGGATCCAGCCATGAAACAGCAGTTACATGTGGAGAACTAACAGACTCACCACACTGTAGTTCTGCATGTTCTGTTTTGCCAGTGTGATCTCAGGAGTGTCAGGCATTATGTGGATCTGCGTCTTGTCTTTATCCCAGGCCTCAGTGTATAAGCGCTGCAGGAGAAATGACATACGTTAAAGCGGGGGAAATAATTGTGACTGCTTGGAGATCAGATAACCTACTCCAAGTTAAGTCTAAAAAATAATTATTCCTTATATAGCAATGAGATTTTATATTTACTCCTCTAGATACTAAAAGTCTGGATTAAGAAATAGTAACCTAGAAAGACATCTTTTCTAAAAAAAATGGTTAGGAACATGCACAGAATGCTGACCTGACACACAGAGCTCTAAACTCTAAGAACAAGGCCTGTTTGAAAGAAGCAGTTGGTTTATTGACCAGAATTGAAATAGAATATTCAGTATTAATATTGAATAGAAATTCAATATAAAATTGAAATATTGAATTGAAATAGAATATTCAATTCAATATAGAATTGAAATCAGGGCCAAAGATTCAGAAAAACTCTTATATTTGAAGGATTACACCAAATTGTTTAAAATACGGTTATTTCAAAGACTGCCCTGAAACAAGCAGTTTATTAATTACTAGATAAACTTGATAAATTATTAGATTTATTAGACAAATTGATATAGTAAAAAATAGATGAAAGTTAGGTAACACGTGAATAGATACACAGTAGAGCACGTGGAAAGCTTCGTAACTGATAATTCCAATATAGCTTGGTAATTTGGAAGATATTACTAAGTTAGAACTTGTTGAAAATAAGTTGCCTGTTGATTAACAAGAATGGCATGTGCACTTTTAAAGCCTCCTGTGTTGCCTACTCCAATCAAGGCTCACCTTATTCATCGTCTCTGCGTTGTGCTTGGCCAAGACCATCTCCAGGGAATCAGTGACACTCGTAAACTTGATCGTGTCTGGATGCTGACGGTATATTTTATCGCTCAAGATCTCTCCTGCCTTCTTGGCTTTTTCAACTTCCAAGGAACCGATTGGGACCCAACCAATGCCTCGTAACCACTCCAGGTCAGACTTGTAGCAGTTCTACCACAAAATACAGAGAGAGCTGTCTCATTAATATTGCCAGTTTAACATTTCCTACATAACATGCAACTACTGCTTACTTTCTGTAAATTGCTGTCCTCCTAGCTCAATCTGCAAAGCAATCTCCATTATTTACCCAGATGCAGACCCCATATCTGTTTTCAAGAGGTATAATTCACCCAACAACAGGCTGGGGAATGATCAAAGAGTAATGGGATTAAAACGAAACCCTGAAAGTCAGTATAAACATTTCCTGTAACATGTACTCCCAACAAATAGGCAGCTGCTAAGAAGAGCAGGTCTTAATTTAAAGCATTTTCTCCACAACAGAACAAAGGAATTCTCTCCACTAGATTCATGCAACTGAGAGAAGTCATCACAGTAGGCATTTTCTCTTTAGATGCAATTAACCAGCACACAAACATATCAAAATTATATATTGTAATTATAAATTATAAATTTTAATTACTTCCATTTAAACATGAGGAGGAACTTTTTCACTTTGAGGGTGGCAGAGCCCTGGCAGAGGCTGCCCAGAGAGGTGGTGCAGTCTCCTTCTCTGGAGACATTCAAACCCTGCCTGGACACGCTCCTGTGGGACCTATTCCGGGTGGACCTGCTCTGGCAGGAGGCTGGACTGGATGATCTCCAGAGGTCCCTGACAACCCCACAGCATTCTGTGATTCTGTGGATTCTGAAGGTTCACATGCAGCTATTTCTACTATTTGGCTAACAGATGAGCTGTATATAAACTTTGATAATACTCAACCTTCCCTACACACGGATTCAGTCACTTCTAAAAATCTCAGGACCTTGCACAGAGCACCTGAAGGAAAACACAATGTGAAAAACCACTATCTGAGACAGTTCAAGCAGATTCAAGTAGTTTATATGCCAAGGAAATGACACACATTTTGGAACTTCAACACTTATCAGCAAGTACTCACATCACTCTGTAGATCATAGGCCTTCTTAGCGTGGATAACATCATTCTGGTCTGGCAGGCAAGTCCATTCATGTAGATAGTGGCGGTAATCAATGTCACTGACCAACCCTTGACACTTCTTGGCCAACACAACTCCCAGCATGTCCACTGGGCTACTGAAGTGTGTCTTGGACTTCTCAAAGGCTTTCTTGTACTCTCTGTCACTCTGGATCTTGGCTACGTGCATCGACCACATCATCTTGGGGTCATCCTCTATGTTACGCGCCCCTATGTGGTGGCCAAGCTGCTTGCGGTAGCCTTCCTTGTACTTGTACTGCAGAAAAAAAAACGTTGAGTGAGTTTTAATTGTGTTTTCTTTATATCCCTACCAGCCCCTGTGGCACAAACCCCAGAAAACTTAGTACATGAAACCACAGAAACTTTAGAGTGAGAAAGAATCCAGCTGATGAACTGCAGCATAAGGTTTCAAAAGGATTCACACAACATTCTCTTCCTCGTATGATCTTCACACAGTGAAGACTCTTCCTGGCCTACATATTAAATCACTACTACTCAGTAACAGAAAGTTAGAAGAGTCTCCAATTTATGGCAGCAACACAAAAGGCCCAAAGCTCAATAAATATGCCCCACATAAAGAATCAGTTAGTGACCTATGAACATGAGAGACAAATAAATTCCTATTCAATCTGCTGAGAAGATAAAAAATGGAAGAACACAGACAAAGACCTAGAAGTTTAAAGAGAGACACCAAACACGTATCTGGAAAAATGCTGAATTTTTCTATAAACACACAGTAATAATAAAAAAATATTTACTTTTATACTGTGCATATTTGTACACAAAAACCTGGTTTGTGTTTTCCCTCCTAATGCCAAGCTCAGCTGTGTAGTTGCCACATCAGGGGTGTGCAGACCAGCAATATGGAGGGGAAAACCTCCAGAACCAGTCCATTCATGGAGGAGCTGAACAGCTGTGACAGGGAAGAGCTTCACTGCTCCANCACACCAGTGTCCAGGGATGGACACTTAACCCCAGCTCAAACACCCACCTCACTGAAGTTCACCCTGTTCTGCTGGGCCAGCAAAATACCAGGGGTGTCCGGCATAATGTGAATGCTGGTTTTATCCTTCTCCCACGCTGAAACGTACGAGCGCTGAAAAAGTGAGTAAAGTGTGAAATAGGGTCATGCAAGCACAAACTCCAACAGCAAAGCAGCTCAAGGAACTGAAGGAAGTGGCTTCTACTTTGCTATGATTCAGGAATGTGATCTCTTGTCCCAAAAACTTCAAACCCTACACCCTTTGCTTTGATACACTGCACCCAATCACTGCTCCAACCACACAAAATAGAATTTTATTGAAAAGGAAGAAACACAAATTCCTAATGAAAAGGATACAGTTCAAGACTTGCAAAACCCAAGCCCAGGAAGGAGCAGACCAAAATTCTGGGAAAGAAAAGTGCTCGTTTATTTCCTTCAGGTGGCAAACACAAGGACATCTCACCTGGTTCATAATTTCAGAGTTGTGCTTTGCCAGAACCATAGGCATGGAGTCAGGAAGGCTCGTGAACTTGATGGTGTCCGGGTGCTGACGATACTTCTTGTCACTCAGGATGAGGCCAGCCCTCTTATTCTTCTCATCATCAAGAGAACCACTGGGGGACCAGCCAATGCCCCTCAGCCACAGCAGGTCAGACTTGTACACGTTCTGAAAGGACAAGCAAGGACACAAAGCACCTCAGGAACCTCCTTCCTCCACACAAGCTCTTCTCCTACTAAGGGAAGCTCTACCTGCAAATACACACTCCCCTGGGACATCCCACCAGCCACCACAAAGGGACTTCCAGTAAAGCTCAGCTGAGTGGTTTCCACCACCCAAGGGCTACAACAGCACAATCACATGACTTTAAATCCACAAAGCCTTCCTTCCTAGATCTTCTTTGGCCTCCCAAGGAAGATCTTCCCCATTTGGCAACATCCAACTGGCAGTGGCACAGAAGAGACCTGTATCTGATCACTAAAGTCTTTTCATACCACTCAGACCTGCACACATGCCTTGCCTTTGTGAGTTGTCACTCCTCCAAAAGAAAATATTTGACGATGTTGCTCTTCCCCGTCACACAGAACTCCAGTCACCTACAGCTATACGCCCCCAACAATGCTCAAATCAACACAGAACTCTCCTGTGATCATAAAATATGACCACCCACACACTACACCTCTGTTCATGACAGCAACTCTCTAGGAAGGCAGTATGGCCACAACACGGTTTCACTCGCTCAGAATCAGCCCAGACGTACGCTCCTCACCTGCACCTTCTCCAACAACCAAATACAACACAAAACAGATGTCTGGCCTTCACACAGAGCCAGGGAAGAACAACTCACATCACTCTGGAGGTCGTACACTTTCCTGGCTTGTACAACATCGTTCTGGTCCGGCAGACACGTCCAGCGATGCAGAGGGTGCTTGTAATCCACGTCACTGACCAACTCCTGACACTTCTTGGCCAGCACGATTCCCAGCATGTCCACTGGGCTACTGAAGTGCGTCTTGGACTTCTCAAAGGCTTTCTTGTACTCTCTGTCACTCTGGATCTTGGCTACGTGCATCGACCACATCATCTTGGGGTCATCCTCTATGTTACGCGCCCCTATGTGGTGGCCAAGCTGCTTGCGGTAGCCTTCCTTGTACTTGTACTGCGGGGGAAAGAAGCTCAGTCAGGTCCAGCCCAGCTCATCTCCTTCTCACTGCATTCCTCAGCAGCACCTGCCAGCAAGCACTTTGCTAGAGGAGCCTGACAAGATCACCACATGAAGAGGTGTCTAAGGTCAGCATCACCACACTGTTTCCTACAATCCCATCCCACCACTGCCTCACTTGATTACAGGAGGCACTTGGCAATTCCACCCATCTTGGTAACAGTACTGCTATACTGGAAGTACAGGTACACACCACCTCAGAGAAACAGGCAGACACGTGGAGATGCTGCCACAAGCTCAGCAGGGACACCACTTCTTAGGAGTATGTCCATCACACTGATCCCACAAGTACTCTCTCCACACCTGCACTCACAACAACCCACCCCCAGAACATACAGGAACATCTACAGGCAGACTCTCCAGAATGAGCACGTTTATGGGGGAATTGAGCAGCTGTGGCAGGGAAGAGATCTGCTGCTCCATCAGGCTGACGTTCCAAACCCTGGTCTTCAACAACAAGCACCTGGAAACCACCCAACACACGGTGCCACCAAGGGCTCCCACCTACTTACATCACTTGCAATGTCTCTGGAAGCTTTTGCAGACTTGATGGGAATGGCATCTGCCCGCATGTCATACCCTTTCTTCTTCTCTTCCTCCATCGCCAGCTTGTACAGTTTCTGAAAGGAAAACAAGCGTATCCCTCAAACAGCACATCTTCCTGGGCCACACCAGTGTCCAGGGATGGACACTTAACACCAGCTCAAACACCCACCTCACTGAAGTTCACCCTGTTCTGCTGGGCCAGCAAAATACCAGGGGTGTCCGGCATAATGTGAATGCTGGTTTTATCCTTCTCCCACGCTGAAACGTACGAGCGCTGAAAAAGTGAGTAAAGTGTGAAATAGGGTCATGCCAGCACAAGCTCCAACAGCAAAGCAGCTCAAGGAACTGAAGGAAGTGGCTTCTACTTTGAAATTGTTCAGGAATGTGATCTCTTGTCCCAAAAACTTCAAACCCTACACACTTTGCTTTTACACACTGCTCCCAATCACTGCTCCAACCACACAAAATAGAATTTGATCAAAACCATGGAGAACAAGTCTCTGACACAAGAGGATGCATCTTTCCCCTGGCAATACTCAGGACCTAGTAGAAGGGAGCCCAACATACAGGGAAAGGAAAGTGCTTGTTTATTTCCTTCAGGTGGCAAACACAAGGACATCTCACCTGGTTCATAATTTCAGAGTTGTGCTTTGCCAGAACCATAGGCATGGAGTCAGGAAGGCTCGTGAACTTGATGGTGTCCGGGTGCTGACGATACTTCTTGTCACTCAGGATGAGGCCAGCCCTCTTATTCTTCTCATCATCAAGAGAACCACTGGGGGACCAGCCAATGCCCCTCAGCCACAGCAGGTCAGACTTGTACACGTTCTGAAAGGACAAGCAAGGACACAAAGAACCTCAGCACCCTCCTTCTTCTGTGCAACCTCTCCTCCTACCAAGGGAAGCTCTGCCTGCAAAAACACATCCCCTGGGACATCCCACCAGCCACCACAAAGGGACTTACAGTAAAGCTCAGCCAAGTGGTTTCTACCACCCAATGGCTACAACAGCAGAAGCACAAAACTTTCTCTCCTCCATCTTCTTAGTCTTCCCAAGGAAGATCTTCCCCACTTGTCAACCTCCAGATGGCCGTGGCACAGGAGAAGACTTATACCTCCCCACCTGAGGCTCTGTGTACCACTCACATCTGCACACACGCCTTGGCTTTGCCCACTCTCACTCCTCCGAATAAAATTATTTGACTTGGTTTTTCTTCCCCTGCCACACAGAACTCCAGCCACCTGCAGCAACCCTTCCCCTGGAATGCTCAAGGGTACACAGGATTCTTCTGTGACCATAAAGTATGAAACCGCCACCACTTTATTCCGGTCCATTCTTGACAAAACATGAGCAAAAAAGAAGTGGACTTCTGAGATCGCTGATGAACTATACAGTGAGAAATTAAAGGGACCTTGATGATAATGTTTGAAATTAAAAATTTCTTTTCAACAGAAACACAGGGGTAATTGTCTTAAAATGGATGAGTTAAGATTTAGAGTAGATATTAGGAATAAATCCTTTCCTGTGAGGGTGGTGACAAACTGGAACAGGTTGCTCATTGCTGTGGCTGATCCATCCCTGAAAGCGTTCAAGGACTCACTGGACATGTCTTTGAGCAAACTCATCTACAGGAAGATATCCATGCCCGTGGCAGTGGGGTGGAATTAGATGAACATTAAGGTCCCTCACAATGCAAACCATCCCATGATTCAGCAAGACAGCAGCCACAACACAGTCTCACTTGCTCAGAATCAGCCCAGATTTATGCTCCTGCACCTTCTCCAACAACCAATACAAAACAGATGTCTGGCCTTCACACAGAGCCAGGGAAGAACAACTCACATCACTCTGGAGGTCGTACACTTTCCTGGCTTGTACAACATCGTTCTGGTCCGGCAGACACGTCCAGCGATGCAGAGGGTGCTTGTAATCCACGTCACTGACCAACTCCTGACACTTCTTGGCCAACACGATTCCCAGCATGTCCACTGGGCTACTGAAGTGCGTCTTGGACTTCTCAAAGGCTTTCTTGTACTCTCTGTCACTCTGGATCTTGGCTACGTGCATCGACCACATCATCTTGGGGTCATCCTCTATGTTACGTGCCCCTATGTGGTGGCCAAGCTGCTTGCGGTAGCCTTCCTTGTACTTGTACTGCGGGGGAAAGAAGCTCAGTCAGGTCCAGCCCAGCTCATCTCCTTCTCACTGCATTCCTCAGCAGCGCCTGCCAGCAAGCGCTTTGCTAGAGGAGCCTGACAAGATCACCACCTGAAGAGGTGTTGAAGTTCAGCATATCCATATGGTGTCCTACAATCCCATCCCACCCTACATCTACACTTGGGCCCAGGAGGCACTTGGAGGTCCACAGAGCACCTTCAGCCAAGCAGACTTGGGAATCAGACGGACAGACTGGAAGTACAGGTTGCACCTCACCACCTCAGACGTGGAGGCTGACACATAAGGAGAGGCTGCCACAAGCTCAGCAGATACACCTCTTCTTAGGAGTATGTCCATCACACTGATCCCACAAGTACTCTCTCCACAACAACTACAACTGCACTCACAATACTGCATGCCCAGAACATGCAGGGACCTCTACAGGCAGACCCTCCAGAATGAGCATGTTTATGGAGGATCTGAACAGCTGTGACAGGGAAGAGATTCGCTTCCCTGTTCCAAACCCTAGGGTTCAACAACAAGCACCTGGAAACCACCCAACACACGGTGCCACCAAGGGCTCCCGCCTACTTACATCACTTGCAATGTCTCTGGAAGCTTTTGCAGACTTGATGGGAATGGCATCTGCCCGCATGTCATACCCTTTCTTCTTCTCTTCCTCCATCGCCAGCTTGTACAGTTTCTGAAAGGAAAACAAATGTATCCCTCAAACAGCACATCTTCCTGGGCCACACCAGTGTCCAGGGATGGACACTTAACCCCAGCTCAAACACCCACCTCACTGAAGTTCACCCTGTTCTGCTGGGCCAGCAAAATACCAGGGGTGTCTGGCATAATGTGAATGCTGGTTTTATCCTTCTCCCACGCTGAAACGTACGAGCGCTGAAAAAGTGAGTAAAGTGTGAAATAGGGTCACGCAAGCACAGGGCAACATCCTCCAAAGTAGCTCAAGAAACAACTTGAGCTAAAGGCAAGGGGCATCTACTTTGCATGGACTCCTGAATGATTGCCTTTCCTTGTCCAAAGCTCTCTAACCCTACACCCTTTGCTGTTACACACTGCACCCAATCACTGCTCTAACCACACAAAATAGAATTTGACTGAAAAAGGGAACAGTAATCCATAATTTGAGAGAATGCAATTCCCCCCTTCCAAAATCCAGGCCCTGGAAGGAGAGAGTCCAATTTCCTGGAAGGAAAGGTGCTCATTTCCTTCAAGTGGTTCTTCTCACCTGGTTCATAATTTCAGAGTTGTGCTTTGCCAGAACCATAGGCATGGAGTCAGGAAGGCTCGTGAACTTGATGGTGTCCGGGTGCTGACGATACTTCTTGTCACTCAGGATGAGGCCAGCCCTCTTATTCTTCTCATCATCAAGAGAACCACTGGGGGACCAGCCAATGCCCCTCAGCCACAGCAGGTCAGACTTGTACACGTTCTGAAAGGACAAGCAAGGACACAAAGCACCTCAGCAACCTCCTTCTTCTGTGCAACCTCCCCTCCTACCAAGTTTTCTGCCTGCAAAAACACACTCCCCTGGGACATCCCACCAGCCACCACAAAGGGGCACCCAGAAAATTTAAGCCCTCTGAACTATAGCTCCCCACGGTTACAATAGCACAAGCAGATACAAAGCAATCCACAAAACCTTCCTTCCTAGATCTTCTTTGGCCTCCCAAGGAAGATCTTCCCCATTTGGCAACATCCAACTGGCAGTGGCATGGGAGAGACTTGTATCTGATCACTAAAGTCTTTTCATACCACTCACATCTGCACACATGCCTTTTGACAGTTGTCACTCCTCCAAAAGAAAATATTTGACAATGTTGCTCTTCCCCTCCCACACAGAACTCCACTCTCCTGCAGCAAACCTCTCCCCAGAATACTGAAGGCATCACTGGACTCTTCTCTGTGACCATAAAGGATAACCCCACACAAACTTCAAGCCTGCTCATTCCTGACAGCAACTCTCAGCAAGGCAGTACGGCCACAACAGTCTCACTTGCTCAGAATCAGCCCAGATTTATGCTCCTGCACCTTCTCCAACACACAACGCAAAACAGACGTCTGGCCTTCACACAGAGCCAGGGAAGAACAACTCACATCACTCTGGAGGTCGTACACTTTCCTGGCTTGTACAACATCGTTCTGGTCCGGCAGACACGTCCAGCGATGCAGAGGGTGCTTGTAATCCACGTCACTGACCAACTCCTGACATTTCTTGGCCAACACGATTCCCAGCATGTCCACTGGGCTACTGAAGTGCGTCTTGGACTTCTCAAAGGCTTTCTTGTACTCTCTGTCACTCTGGATCTTGGCTACGTGCATCGACCACATCATCTTGGGGTCATCCTCTATGTTACGTGCCCCTATGTGGTGGCCAAGCTGCTTGCGGTATGCAGTTTTGTACTGGTACTAATTGAATGCAGAAACAACAATTATGACCTTGTTTTACGCTGCAGTTTTAATTTCTCTGTTGTTAATATAGTGGTTATAATGCTCATATGTAATATATTTATTTTTTTTTAATTGCCTATTTTCCAACATTTTTACTGTTTTTATTGCATGCTCATGATTTTTTGTGGTTTTTTAATGGTTATATACTTGTTGATAAAATATTCTTTTAACTTAATTAGCTTTACAACACTAAGAATTATACAACTCCCTGGAGGGCAGCAATATACGCCTGTTAGAAAGGTAGACCCCTCCTCCTTTTATAGAAAAGAATCTTTATCCCATAGCATGTCACAGCTCCACTCTCCACTGTCATTTCCACGGCGTAAGACTTACTTCACTGGCTATGTCTCTGGATGCCTTTGCTGACTTGAGGGGTATGGCATCAGGGGGAAGATCGTAGCCTTTCCTCTTCAGTTCTTCATATCCTAACTTGTAATGTTTCTGTTGGAGAAGGATTCGAAGTAATTACTGGAAACAAAGCTCTCTAGAAAGTATTTCAGTGCTACAACTTTCCTCCCTTGACTGTTGGAAAATAAAGCATGGGATTCCAAATACAGACTCATTCATCAAATTAAATTCCACAGTTTGCTTTTAGTAATGTCTAGTTTGTAACTGATGATATAAAATATTTAAAAATTCTATCTGTATGTTTTCTGATTAACTCATTTGAGATCAAAAGTTTCATTTACTTAACTCACTGCTCTGAATGATTCAGTCTTCCACAGAGGTGGATAACTCAACCCCATGATTCTCTACACCCTGTTTCAATTGCAATTATTTTTGTCCTTTTGAGTTACCATGATGCAGCTACTAACTTTTCTTGATCTTTGCTTGAGTTTCTGTTTGTTCCATTGTTACCAGGAATTTGATGGAATTTACATAATCCTATGAAATTCTAAAGAGGGAAGTCGATATAACCAGATGTTTTAACAAGAATGGCTTACTAAAAAGTACTGAACACACATCTACATCGTTAATGTGATCAGAAGGGATGAAACAGAAAACTGCTAATGTATTTTCTTGGTAGTTTTTATATTCTGGCAACTCTGCTTCCTCTCTATATTTTCACAATTCCACTCAGGCTTCTCAGCACGTAACAATTTTCACAGGAGAAGACCACAGGTGTGTTTTCAGCTGTTAGAACTGCAAAATTACTGCATTTTAAACTGAAGCCACGATGGGTAATTTCAAATTACATTAAAAAAAGTAAGATTTGTACAGACAAACTTACATCACTTGTGTTAATTAAGTTTGATTTAGCCAGCAAAATTTCAGGTGTATCAGGCATGATGTGAACCTGAGTCTTGTCCTTGTCCCAAGCTTCTCTGTACAGTATCTGGAAAGAGAGACAAACAAACTGATACAAGGCTGACCCACGCAGCAGTAAATTCAGCTTACCTTCTCCCTCCAATAGCAAAGCAAAGATGGATGATGAAAGCATAAGCGACACAAGGTACTAAAATCAAATAATATCCAGGCTTCTTACCGAAATACCTCTTTTCTTTTCTTCTTTACATTCATGAAATGCCAAGGAAACACCACGATGGCAACAGATTTACATACTACATACTGAGTGTTATTACAGAATAAGTTTTCAACACTAAAGACCTTAATCTTCTGAACCAGGCACAGAACTTCTTGGCAACTGAGCAGTAAACAGCTGATACTGGTGTACTTTAAGCACATGTTCTGACATGGAGATCTTTTTAACAAACGTACACTAACGTATTCATTTGTCAAACCACATGTTCTGTCTCTAGAGGCGACTTACATTACTTCTGTTTTTGGCATTAGCCTTGGCTAAAACAATATCCATGGCATCCGGGATACTTGTGAACTTAATGGTGTCTGGATGCTGCCGGTACTTCTTTTCACTCAGTATTTCAGAAGCTTTCTTGTTCTTTTCAGATTCCAAAGATCCCAAGGGACTCCATCCAAGGCCTTTAAGCCATTGTAGATCTGCCTTATATAGATTCTGTTCAGGAAAAAAATCAAAACCACAATTGCTTATTTATCTGTTTGTTTATTAATGGATATTAAAAGACTTACTGGTATTTTAGCTTCAGTCTGATCTATACCGACATCAAAAAAAAGTTATTTAAGACACTTTTTAATGAGTGGTAAATATCTTACCAAAAGAAAAAATTAATTAAACCCAGAGGCAGCTTACATCACTCTGTAGCTCGTAGACCTTCTTTGCCTGGGTGACATCATTCTGGTCCGGCAGACAAGTCCAGCGGTGTAGTATCCGCTTGTAGTCTATATCACTGACCAGTTCCTGACATTTCTTAGCCAGAAGGAAGCCCAACATATCCACGGGCATGTTAAACTTTGTCTTCCATTTTTCAAAGTCCTTCTTGTACTCCCTCTCACTCTGCATCTTAGCCACTTGCATGGACCACAACATCTTAGGATCATCCTGTAAGCTGCGGAATCCAATGTGATGTCCCTGCTGCTTGCGGTAGCCTTCTTTGTACTTGTACTAAAGTTATAACAAAGATTGCATTATTGAAATTACAGTAAGAAACATCTGGTGGTAAAATACATAGTATATATTAAAAATAACAACATATTCTCTCAGTTCAATGTTTCTCATTACTAATGAAATGACCATCTTGTTATGGCATCTCGTGTAAAGTTTTAGTAGCCCCTTGATTAACAGGCATCACTTGGGGTCAGTGAATGGGAATGAACAGAGTCCCTGGGGAAGAAGAGTCCATGGCCATAAGCGTGGTCTCCCGCACCATCTGATTCACACAGTCATACCGAGAACAACTCCCAAGGGCTGACACACCGAAATATTTTGATTAATAAAATAATCAGCAATGAAAAATGCAGATGCTTAAGCACTGGAAACACTTCCTAATGATTAATAAAATCTTTTCCATACATGCAGGAACTGCCTTCATATATATATATATATATAACCTGGAACTGCCTTCATATATGTATATATATAACCAGGTTATAACAACAGCAATACATGTGTCATCTCGTCGACTTCAGAGCTCTAGAAGGGATTTCCCACTATAGGCACTGGGATCAGCTAATTGGACATCCAAAGGAGGAGACAGCTCCTAACTTCGTAGGAGTAGCCACTTCATGGATGGATCAAAATCTTTGGCACTGTCAAGATGCCAGAGCAAGTATTCTTAAACTGGTTTCTTTATTGACAGGAACAGATCAGGAAAGAGCTTTGTGAGCAATTTTGCTTTTTACTCCAAGCCACACCACAGCAGAGGTGTATCTGGATCTAGTGCAACACCTTAAGTTACAGCACCTAGATAAAGTGCCGTGCCTATTGAGTTAGAAATGATGCTTACGTCACTTGCAATGTCCCTGGAAGCTTTGGCAGATTTCACCGAGATGGCTTCAGGTGTGAGGTCATAGCCTTTCTTTATCATTTCCTGCCAGCCAAGCTTGTAGAGTTTCTAAAAGTGGAAACAATATTCATTCAAAACTCTTAGTAATACATATGTCACCTTCTATTTAGATATATAGACTACATATAGACTAGTGATCCACACTGCCAAATTCTGGACACCTCACAGGCTTCAGTTCTGAGAGAAGGGCTATTGGAATGGGAAGTGAGAAAACTGATAAGCAGGGAATGCGAGTCTTCTCAGCATTTGGGCAGTGATTAAATACTTCTCCTTTACTGCAGCAGCTCCCTGCTATGGCTTTTCTTGGGGATTTGAAACCTATCAGGGGAATTTGAAATATATACATCTGGGATAACTGAAAACTTTTTCCAGTGGCTTAACAAAATTTTAATTAATAGGGCTGTAATGCAGCCATTTAATAATCAATGCAGTTCGTGCACAGTTGATTCTATGTACCAGCATTTGCAAGTAAAAGATTTGCTTCTGAGCAGTCATGCAAAGCAAAACCTCTTTTATACTGGCACAACTGTCACTTTCTCCTACTTGAAAGCAGGCAAAAGTGAGAATCACTGTATGCATTCCTTTTCCCATATGGTAAGTTAAAAATCTACTCAATGATCTTGTAATTTTATAGTAAGGAATTTTTCACGTGGGTGATTTTTATTGTAAGCACGCAGTATGGACCGTTGAGATCCACATTTCAAAACCAGGATATATATCTGCCATACATTATAATGTAATTTAGGCTGCTACTTTGCTAGCCCAAATATGGTACTTGTTGCTACTCTGAAAATATTACTCACATAAAATTCTTGCCCCTGTTTTAAACCCCTCTTTCAATTTCTTCTAAATTATACAAATTACTTATTTTGAAATGGGAGGCACTGTTATATTTGAAGGAACTAGACAGCAATTTAAAATGTTATAGGAGGGATTAAAAAACTCTACCTGACTGTAGTTTGTCTTGTTCTGTTTTGCCTGTAGAATATCTGGCGTATCTGGCATCACGTGAACCTGAATTTTATCCTTCTCCCAAGCTTCAGTATAAGCATGCTATTGAAAAAAAAAAGTAACATTAGATGCATTAGTATAAATGACAAATGATGTCTCTTTGGAGGCTTCCACCTTTCTGTCTGTGTACTTTGGACATGGATGGGGAAAACGACAACAGTGCTGACTTAGACATAGTTTGCTACCAGTGACCTAATCCCGAATCAGCTGAACTGGGAGCCAGTCGTGATCCTAATGAAGTCCAACTGTCAAGGTTTTCAGGGCCAGTAATTTCTACACAATAATGAGAGAGGGCAGAGAGGCAGCAGTGAGAAAAATTGATAAAGGGTCTAGCAGGTTTTTTTTTTTTTCCAGTTTTTTCCTGTTATAGATAAGGCATGAAACCTTAGAGTAGTTTTGTCTAGTTTTAAAACTTTCAGATGTTCGCTTATCTGGAAGAACTAACCCTCTATGAGCAGAACAGGAGCAAACCAGAAGCCAAGGCCACGAAACTCACCGAAACCAGACCTGAGGCCTGGATGAGCTCCAGGGATGATCTGAGCTTGCGCAAGATACCAGGGATGAAAAGTTTACAGTGAGGAAGACCACTAACTTCATCACTGAGACCCCTAACGACCACTACCAAGTACGGCACAGACGCAGAGGGGCAGAGAGCTAATTTTAATATGAAGCAGGGATAGCTACTGAATATGTATAGGCATATTATGTAATCTTATGAATACGTAACATTTAGGACATATAACCCCGGAAAATGACCATGCTCGGCACGCACACCTTTGGGAGCAATCCTGTGTGTGTCCAGCGCTGAATAAACATACCTCCTTTATAACCCTCTAAGGTTGTGAAGCCGTTGTTCCGTGCATCAAAATGAGAAAAGATTTATTTAACAAATGCTCTTTATCAGTGAGTGTTTCATTAAGAAAATAAATTTAAAAAGAGGAACCTGTAAATGGCAGATGTTTTTCGTAGGGAAACACTGCTACATAAAGGTGGTGACTGTTTACTGAAATGGATTCTGTGCCAATGTTTGCCTGGCTTTGCCCATAAATACTCACTTTGTTCATTATATTCGCATTCTGCTTTGCAAGGACCATGTCCATGGAGTCATTCTGTTTGGTAAAGGGGAACATGCTGGGATGCTGGCGGTATTTCCGATCACTTGCAATTTCTGTGGCCTTCTTCGATTTCTCCACATCCAGAGAGCCAGCAGGACTCCAACCGATACCCTTGAACCACTCATTGTAATCCTGCTTGTACTCATTCTGCCAAACAGAAGGCAAAAGGAAAGTTTACAGTTTACAAATGGCTCACATGAAATAATTGCGCTGTTTCCAAAACACAGGCAGAATGAGAAAATGGGGAAAAAAGCAACAGCTGTGAGTGATGGAAGGAGGAGAGGAACTTACGTTGCTTTGTATCTGATTCATGTTTCGGTACAGCTCTAAACTCATGGCGTCTGGCAGAAGCATGTACTGGTGAATCAGTCGTTTGTAGTTAGTATTGGTTACGCGATCTTGTGCCTCCTTGGCTGCCACGACGCTGAGCGTGTCAGAAGGCATTTGGTAATGCGTCTTGCTCGTCTCATAAGCTTTCTTGTACTCGCGGTCAGACTGCATCTTCGCCACTTGCATATAATGGACAAGTTTGGGGTCATCCTGAAGGCTGCGGAAGCCTACGAGCTTTCCCTTGTCTTGTTCATAACCTAATTTGTATTTATACTGTGAAGAGAACAGAGGCAGAGGCTTTAGTTCCACCTCATTTGCTTAATAAGCAGTATCTTTTCTGTAAGGAACTTAGATTAAAATAAGAAAAGCAAACATCACAAAGCACACAGGGGTGGTGGTTTTCTCTACCTACGCTCAGGGCGCATTCTAAAGCAAAAGAGATGTCTAGCATCCCTTCTAAAAGTAGTACATTTAGAACGTCTTGTTAATAAATTAAATTTCCTTGCACTAATTTATTCTGCTCCTGTATAAGGTTCAGTGTAACCTGGGGTTCAATTTATATATCCTATCATTTATAAATGAAATAATGAAAATATGAAACATACGGACAGAAAAGAAAAGGCAGAGGAACACCTAAGATCTAGTTTGCTGAAGAGGGTTCTTTGGAAAAAGTGCTTTTTAATTCTTTTCACACTATAGCTTAGAGACACCGATATTAGCTCTAAGATGAGCTACCGCAAACACTACAACTAGGACACCTTAACCCACACAGTTGCTATTGCTATCCTGCTTCCAGAATTTGCCTCAGGGAACTATTTTCATGGTAGCCTGGACCACGCTTAGGATACTTGAATTCATAACTGAAGACAAACCATAAAATGAAAGATAAAATCCTCACTGCAGTTAGGTTAACTTGCTCAAATGATTAAAAAATTCAAGACACTTCCCGATTTTTTGGTTTAATAAAACCAATAGCTCGAATTCTTCACGCCTTCCTCAATCTCTGATCAACCCTGGACAGTAAACTGCACAGACCAAGCATCAATTCCTTTTTCCTTCACTGCTGACTGCTTGGAGAGAACTCAGAATGGAAATATCTTCCCCTCAGAGCAGTGACAGAGCAAATTGATTTTGTGGTAGCTGCAACATCCTCTATGTTGTAAAAAAAAATAAAAGGCGGACTAAATAACGTATAAGCATGCTATTGCTGGTTGCGCCTCTTCTCTCTCTCAGGCTGGGTTTGCCTCTGCCACAGTGATCCCCCATCACAGATACGCAGAGGATTCCAGGATGGTCCTGATTCCAGAGGCTTGTATTCTCAGCACCAAGAAACTTAATGGGATTTTCCCCAAAGGCATAAAGGCAACTGTACCGCAGCAGTAAAAATAATTGAAGTCTGTATCTGTTCTTTTCAAGTATTTCTAAGAAAGATCTTTGAACATTCTGTTTAAACGACAAGGATACAACATACATTTATAAAGTATCCAAGCACCATCACACTGAGGAAAGAACGTTTTTTTCCTAAGAGTCCCTCATATATCTCCTTATTTTCCCAATAAAGAACTCTGCTAGAAAATGTATTAGAATAAATATTGAATATGTCAGAATTATTTACAAGCAAGACAATAAAGAGACTTCATACAATCGGAATATAAAATTGAATTCAAGAAAGGAATGTTTTACAATATCTAAAACACATCATTCTTCCTTTCAAGCACTTACATCGCTCGCAATATCCCTGGAAGCTTTGGCAGCTTTAATAGGGATAGCATCAGCTCTGAGATCGTACCCTTTCTTCCTAGACTCTTCAAATGAAAGTCTGTACATTTTCTGTGAGAAGATAGAAAAGAAATATCCTTTAAAAAGAGCAAAATATGCCGCATTTACTTAAATAAAACTCTCTTCATTTTATAAGATACCTTGAAATATAGACTACTCATATGTTTAACATTCCTTGAACAGTTGATTAAGGCACTCGGGCACAGAGACGAATATTCTTCAAAATTAACTCCAATTCTAGTATTCTAAATATGTCTATTTCTGTGTACATTCAATACGTGCACAATTACAAACCATACTTTATTTAGCATATGTAAATTGTCCAACCAGCTACTGAAAAGCTGTCTGTAAAATCATCTGTTACCAAAAGAATAGCTTCAATTTGCAAGAATTTTGAATCCTGTACAAAACTCTGTGCACGGAGAAATAAAGCAATAGATAGTACTCAAACTCTCCTATTTTGTCAGTAACAATTCTATTTTAATGGCCTACACAAACACTTCACAACCTGACTATAAATACTATGGGTGCTTCTTAGCAACTTTTGGTATTTAGTTTTGGGGAAGAAAGTGAGGAAAATGAAAATTAATAGCTTGCTAGGAAATTACTAGTTGGCAAAGTGAGACTTAGGGGGACTTTTGTATCCTGTCATCTCACTTATTTCTAAGAACAAAAAACCATCAGTCTTAGTCTTACAGACAGTACTCACATCACTGATATTAAATGCGTTAACTTTTGCTAAAGCAATCTGTGGAATATCTGGTGTGATGTGAACTTTCTTCTTGTCTTCCTCCCATGCTTCTTTGTACTTGTGCTGGAAGGGTAGGAAAAAAAACAAACCAAGAGATGTCAACATAGCCAAAAAATTAAATAAAGAGTAATTAAAATTAAAAGACTATTTTCTATTTGGAATATAAACTTTCTTTACCATGGTGCAACTACAAACATGGTAGGAGCAATTGGCTTTTTTTTTCTGGCAGTTAAAAGCAGTGTAAGGCAGGAATAGATCTTAATGAGGGTGATTGTGTGAGGCTGAAATAAAAGTGGAACTGACTGGGCATCAGTCTGCCCGTGGGAGGTGGTGGGTGACTGCTTTTGCATCACTTGAGGGTTTTTTGTTTTCTTTCTCTCTTTTTTATGAAACATTTTTTTTATCTTACCCACAAGTCTTCTTGCTTTTATTCTGTGTTTCCTCCTCCCCCATCCCACCAGGGGGAAGGGGAAGAAGCAAGCGAGTGGCTGGTGCTCAGCTACCTACGGGGGTTAACCCACAAGCAACAGCCAAGCCAGAAGTTACGCAAAAAGAATTGATAGAGGTGGAAGATCATTAGTTTCTCTTTTGGAAAATAAGTATCAGTTGAGAGAGGCAGCAGAGCTTTTCTTACAGGAAACAGAGCTAAGGAAAGTGCCCATAAGAATCTCATGGTCCCTGTAACTACAATGCAGATGAAGTCTAGACATTTCTAAAGAACCAGTGGATTACATCAGCTCAGCAGGAGAATCAGAAAATAAATATCTCATCATGAAAGTATGCATATCAAGTAGCAATTTCACAGTAATGAAACAGGCATCAGATGAAACAGACAATACATTTAGGAGTTTACATCCTATTTCTGAAAGAGATCACTCTGTTATTTTTAGCCCCTAGGTTTAAACTGTTAGAAGTCTACGTTCAGTCATGTTGGATAAACTGGGACTCCCAAGTCTCTCTTTATATATATTTCTTAGAAATACAAGGGTCACGCTTTGCTTTCAGGTACAGTGAAAACGATGACAGTCAAGCATATTCATTTGCTGTCAAAATGAACAATTTCAAAAGCTCTGCGTACAATCAGACTGGCGATTACATCAGGTATAGTTTACTTCTTACTTCTGCAAACCCAAATGAATTTGGATAAACACCTTCTTACCTCATCCATGATTTTAGCATTATTTAAAGCTAAGACCATGTTCATGGAATCCATGGGAACAGAATATTTCAACTTGTCTGGATGCTGGCGATACTTCTTCTCACTAATAATTTCCATCGCTTTTTTGTTCTTCTCAGCTTCCAGGGAGCCCAGTGGCATCCACCCAACACCCTTCATACTTTCATCATATTCTGCTCTGTATTGATTCTGGAAGCAGAAAGAAAAGAAAACCATTAGATGCACGAAGAAGTCTGGGAATCACAACACTTTTTTCCATGTTTAATATTAGACTTTGAATGCACTTACTCCAAAAAAAGAGTCAAAAATGTCAAGAAGCATTCAAGTTTTATCTAGAAATACATTTGTTGCAGCAGTATCTATTTTATTACCCTGCCTTTTACGCAGTGTTCAGACCTTCCTTATGATGTCACATTGCTGGTAGGACATTACATGCTAAGGCCATTGTAAAGAAGAGGATTATCTTGAACCACTATCCTGACGAAAAAAAAAAGCATCCTCTTCTCTAGAGATTAAACAGCTCAGAAAATCTGAGAATTAGCTATTTTGCTGGTTCCCTTCTGAAAAGGGGGATATGTTTTTGGATATGTTATGATATGTTATGGATATCCATATGGATATCCATATCCATATGTTATCCATATGGATATGGATATGGATATGATATGTTTTTGGAAATACCAGATAAAACTGTTAATGAGAAGTGCAGCTTTTCCTGTCTTGGCTGCACACAAGCATTGCTCTTGAAGAGACAGATGGGATGTGTAAACAGGAAATATCCATTTTACTTTATGTATAAAGTTACTTATTTTTCAGCCCAAATTCTTTAGCAATTTAATATTTCAGAGTCTTAGGCGGAAGAAAAAGGCATTGCTGAAGGTCTCATTTCATTCACATTTCAAAGTTTTTGTATGTAACTGAACTAATTTCACTAAGAGAAGGGTGCTATCTATCTTACAATATGCTCTCATAAACTGTATTCACAACGCAAAGATGGAAGAATCTCTCACTTACATCACTTTGTATCTGCATCATGTTTTTGGCTAATTCAAGACTCATAGCATCAGGCAAAACATTGTAGGTATGGATCAAGCTCTTGTAGTTTGCATTTGTAGCCACTTCCTGGGCTTTCTTGGCTGCCACAACGCTGAACATGTCAACTGGAGTATGGAAATTGGTCTTTGCCTTCTCATAGTCTTTTTTATATTCACGATCGGATTGCATTTTAGCCACCTGCATGAAGTGCACCAGCTTGGGGTCGTCTTCAAGGCTGCGGAACCCGATATGCTTTCCTTTATCTTTTTCGTAGGCTAGTTTGTATTTATACTGAGAGCAGGAAAGAGAAAGAACAGCAAAAACTTAAAAAAATGCACTATTAAAGTTCAACTTTACCTCTGAAAACATAGAAAATTCTTTATAATCACAAGATCTCAGATATAGTCGTTTAAACATACTCAGTCTTACAAAACAGGAAGGCTCAGGAAGCTCAGGTGTTTGCTGAACAACAAAGCCCAATTCAGTGTTATTCCACCGAAGGGATAAACGCTATTCCAGTGTTTATCCCATCAAGCATCTCATTGAAACCTAGACAACTCAAGATGGTTGAAAAAACACATCTGCACACAACAGAGCACTTTAAAACATTCTATCTGTCTTTACAGCTACTCTGCCAACTATCATGCGACCAAACTTACATCACTTGCAATGTCTCTGGAGGCTTTGGCTGCTTTTATTGGAATTGCATCTGGCTTCATGTCATAACCTTTCTTCTTGTCTTCCTCCCAGTCAGCTTTGTACAGTTTCTAATTTAAAAAGTAAAAGAGAACAGGTATTTAAGCATGAAGGCAGAAGTACTGTAGTACCCTACACCCGAGTTCAGGTATTTTCCAAAAAGACATAAAAACTACACCAATTTTTGTTCTATGCAACAGAGAGGGAATACCCTCTGTGAGCACGGTAACTCACATTACTCATGGTGATCTGGTTCACTCGAGACTGCAGAATCTCTGGAGTGTCTGGCATAACGTGAATGCTGGTTTTCTCTTTGTTCCATTTATCGGTGTAGAGCCTCTGCAATTAAAAAGTCACGGTTGGCATTGAAAAGGCACTCCCAAAGTAAGAACTTGCTTTCATTTTGCTCATTTGCAATAAATAATGTTTTACAGTACAGCTCCATAAACCCTACAACCAGCCTTCATACACACAAGCGCGAAGCGGCAATATTATATCCCTCCTCTTTCTTTGCACTTGGAGAAATTTGCAAAGGATGTTTTGAGAACTAATAAATATTGAAACTGAAAAATTTTAGTCTGCGTTCATCCCTGCTTTAATGCAAAGCACAAACTCTTTTTTTTTCCCCACATGCTTTCCTTCCACGGCAAGCATGGACTATGGATCAGGGGTGTCCCAGATAACAAGGGACAGATTTCAAGAACTGTACTTCTCAAATGAACTTGTACAAACTTAAGAGAATTGGAGGTTTTTTTCATCTCCCTGATCATGAATAGTACTGCCTGAAGAAAAATAGCACAGGTTACCAAGTACTATAAAGAAGACAACGACCTCTTTCATCACATACACAGAAGAAAAGTCTTTAATCTTTATAAACAGAAAATGAAATTCCCTTTATTATGAACATAGCTTGTGTCTTCCACCATCTCTCGGTGTCTAGTCTTAATCAAGCAAACCACTACACCCACTTGAAATTCCAATGAAAGCAGTGGGAACACAGCCGTCCCACCGTTTTCCAAGAGAAAGACCCAACCCCTGGCTCAGCCATGATCATCTAAGTGAATTGCTCACCTTATTCATGGTCTTGGCATTTTGCTTAGCTAGAACTTGCTCCATTGCATCCATGGTAATAGAAAACTTCAGCTTGTCTGGGTGCTGCCGATATTTCTTCTCACTGAGAATCTCCGCAGCTTTTTTGGCCTTTTCTACATCCAGTGACTGAATTGGGATCCAGCCGACTCCTCTCAACCAGTTATTAAAGTCTGCTTTGTACACATTCTTGGAAAAAATAAACAAGGAAAAACACAGTGAGATGAGGAAAGCTAGAATGTTTATAAACATAAAACCAGGTAAAACTTCTTAAAACTTCTCCTGGCCATTCATTTTGGAAGGAAAATTTAGACAAGCATGTTGTAACAGCTGTTGTTTTCCAAATTCTTTGAAGGACATTAACGACTATCGATGGGTTGGAGATAATTTCTTTTCACTAAACCAATGGAATGCACAGATCTTAGAACAAACTTTGAGTTGTGAATACGAAAATCTGAAAAAAACCTTAATAATTTTTCAAGTGACATTTTTTTCATTAGTAGACCCAGACCGCCGTAGAATTTATTGAGAGAAAAACAACCGCTGCTTAATCACCTGCTTCTGCACAATCCTGAACAGACACCATTCCTATTTAATCATAGTTTATGACAGGGATTTTAGAGGAGCTAAAGGTACAAGAATGATGTGAAAATAAAACCTGTTCCTGAACTGCAGCGTAAGAAGTAACAGGGAGAATAGCAGAGTGTGAGAAAAAGAATACACGCTCACATCCTGTGTGAGGCAGCCAAGCAAGCTCAGCCAACTCAGCAAAGCTGGGTAAAAATACAACAGGGATGCCAAAAACTTGAGATAAAAATTTCTGGATTTGAAAAAAACGATGTCTGAAGGTCAAATCCTCTATCTGTCGTCCAATGGGAACAAGCACATTACCCTCTCCAATTATTAGAATCTGACTTTTAACCAGATTATTAACATTTTGAAGAATGTCAGATTTGTCAGAGGACTATTATAAGAAGATTAAACTAACTACTTTCTGGATAAACAGGCAGACCCTGAAGTTACATTAGTGAAAAAAAAGGAAACAAATCACAAAATTAAATGGAAACTACAAAGGTTTTTTAGGGATCCTTATAATTCATGGCATATGCATCTGTTGGAGGATAAAGGCAGGGAGGAAAAGTCAACAAAATAAGTAAGTCTCAAATCCCTCAGTCTAATACAAATGTACACAATGGAGATTTTTTTGGTAAACTGAAGAAGAGATAGCCAGAATGGAGAGTTTACATAACCTGTAATCTCTGACAATACAAATACAATAATCACACTAATTCCAAAACCAACTACAAAAATAAATGAATTGGAAAAACGTGTTCATTTACTGAGAATTAGTCAAGTATGTAGAGAAACAAAGCAAGCTGTTACTCGCTATTAAAGTTCCCTACAACTTATGAACTACACATAATAACAAAACTCTTCGGAAAACACAGGGCTCCAGACCAGCCATTTATGTGTCAATCTACTGGTAATCCAAAATAGGTCAATTTTTAGCCTTAAAAGTTTAATAATTAAATAATAATATATAAATATATATAAAAATAATAATCTATATATTTTATTTATTAT
>VZRU01016560.1:0-54139 GCA_013398155.1 Pedionomus torquatus | reverse complement strand
TATAAATAATAATAAAGTTTAATAGTTAAATAATTCCAAGAAGAAGAAAAAGAAAGAGCTCATTAATCATGACGTACATCACTCTGAAGCTGCATCACATTTCTCGATAGCTCCAAATTCACAGAATCGGGCAAGAGTGTGTAATTGTGAATCAGCTGTTTGTAGCCGGCGTTTGTAACCGCTTCCTGGGCTTTCTTGGCAGCCGTCACGCTGAACATATCCAAAGGAGTGTGGTATTTGGTCTTGGTGACTTCATAATCCTTCTTGTATTCACGATCGGACTGTATTTTGGCCACATTCATGTAATGAACAAGTTTGGGATCATCCTGCAGGCTACGGTACCCAACCTGTTTGCCTTTATCTTTCTCGTATGATTCCTTGTACTTGTACTAGAGACAAAGGGAAAGAAACTCTTAGCCACTTTGGAAAGAGAAAACATACTTTTCATAACTTTAATAGGTTGAAACTCAGCATTTTAACAATTGCAGCTCATTCTATAAACTCATACATTGTTTTTCAGACAGCACGGGATTATTTAGGTCAAAAAAAGAGGAGGATTGCTGGATTTCTTGACCCAGGGTGTGGATCTAAACTGGATATGCAGTTACGTGACCCCCCTCAGCATTACCTCTGCCTTATTATATTTCACTGCCACAGACTTCTAACTCCCAGAACATTCAGCTTTTATTGAAAAGACTAGCATAGTAATACATTATTGAAAAGCCCAAGATTATCAAACTGGATATCCCAGTATCCAGCTATTGGGGGAAAAGGTATCCCAGTATCCAGCTACTGGGGAAAAGCATATGAATGGAAGTCATTTGCATTGAGTGATGCAAAGAGTGGTGAATGGAAGTCGTTTGCAGCCTTTTGCTAAAGTTATTGGATTTATTTCCATGTCCAAATTTCCTTTCAGAATTTGTGTCAGACAACACACCAAGCTTTACTATTGCCAGTTGCTGCAGCTGCCTGAAAACAGGCATATTTCTGTACAGCTCGTGAAGGCCTGACAAGTGGTACAGGTCTCCAGCAATTAAGAATTTGGCACAATTATAACAAAGGAACTTTCAAATAAGCTGGTGAATACTTGAAGCACGTACAAGAAAGAGTCCAACTCACCAGCACTCATACACAGAACAATGTATTTCCAAACAAACAGGTTTTTTCCAGAGGTTCGTATAAAAATCTGAATTCACTTGTTATCATAGAATCATAGAATAGTTAGAGCTGGAAGGGACCTCAAAGATCACCCAGTTCCAACCCCCCTGCCCTGGGCAGGGACACCTCCCACCACCCCAGGTGGCTCCAAGCCCCATCCAGCCTGGCCTTGAACCCCTCCAGGGATGGGGCAGCCACAGCTTCTCTGGGCAACCTCTTCCAGTGCCTCACCACCCTCACAGCAAAGGAGTTCTTCCTGATATCCAATCTCAATCTCCCCTCTTCCAATTTAAAACTATTCCCCCTTGTCCTATCACCCTGACCAAGAGTCCCTCTCCAGCTCTCCTGGAGCTCCCTTCAGATCCTGGAAGGCTGCTCCAAGGTCTCCCCAGAGCCTTCTCTTCTCCAGGCTGAACAGCCCCAGCTCCCTCAGCTTGTCCTCGGAGCAGAGGGGCTCCAGCCCTTGGAGCATCTTGTTGGCCCTCTCTGCTGGACCTGTTCCGACAGTTCTATGTCCTTTCTAAGCTGAGGACTCCAGAGCTGGACACAAGACTCCAGGTGGGGTCTCACAAGCACAGAGTAGAGGGGGAGTAATGGTATGTTACTTCACAGTATCATAAGAGTTTCAATCCCCAGAGCTGAGTGTCTCTGTACCATTATATGTACACAGCATATGCTCTACAGCATAATATGCTACAGAAAGCTGTAAAGCATTAGATGTATGTGTTCCACTTCACGAACTTATACTTACATCACTTGCAATATTTCGAGAAGCTTTAGCAGCAATAATAGGAATGGCATCTGGTTTCAAATCGTATCCTTTGGCAATGGTTTTTTTCCAGTCTGCTTTGTAGTTAGCCTTATAGAGGAAAAAAAGGCGTGAGTTCACAATGACACGAGGAGCATTTTTAACAGAGCTGTTTAAGTCCGTATTTTTGTTACAGTTTAGGAATCAAAATTTGAGTTTAGCCAATTGCAATTGTTGAGTTGTGTGACTGCAAAGAAAAACGTTAAGCTGTACACAGTCTACAGTTACAGTATAATAAACATATCCACTACTAAGATAGGGGAGTCCTTCAAAACACTCAGTTTAATGCAGCTAAATCACTAACTCTATAAGCATTTTTTGCAATTTTTACATGGAACACATCTATTAGTAACATTTTTTTCCTTTGCCATTGACTGAATCTTCAGAAATTTTTTCCTTTCAGCTTCAAAAATCAGGCTTCTGGTCTTAAGTGACTAAAGAAAAAAAAAAAAAAACAGAAAGTCAGCCAGACTGCTAATTGTCTGGACAGACTAATAGCATTTCTAGGCTTTCTACAGGATGGGAATAAAGGAGTTTTTACTGAGTTCCTGGAAGCCTGACAATGCCATCCAAAATTTTAGTAATCCCTAATGCAATACATTTGCCACTGTGAGTGGAGATCTTTATGCTGTTGGATGCAACGCCATACAAGTGTTGCAAGAACTTGCAAGAAGTGACGGAAAGCAGGCAGATCAGTAGCTGAACAGTAGAAAAAGGCATTATTATTTTTCCACTGCATGAATTAATCTCTGGTGAAATATCAGCAGCACGAAGCAACATGGAGTGGACCTGTACTGATTGCCATCGCAATGTGTTTTATATAAAAACGACATAAATCTTCATACCTATAGGTGTTTGAATAATAAGTCATGCTGGTTTCCACATTCAATCTATCCCAGCAGTCTGGCAATAAAGCACTGAGAGGTGTTTATGTTCAGGAGCCCTCAGACAGCTAAAACATTTCCTTAACAAGCATAAAATTCATTGATTTCTAGAAGTACAAGTTCAGCCGCATTCAGAGCTTGTGCATTTCTACATTCCGTATCACAGCGGAAGTAAATAAAAGTTATTTTAAGTAAATGACAAATAACTGTATTATTGAACAAAGCATTGCTCGTATGCTCACATCACTCAGATTGTAGGCGTTGACTCTGGCTTGAATAAACTGAGGAACGTCAGGATCCAGGGTGTATTTGTGTTTTACTTTTTCACCTTCTTGTTTATAAGTTACCTGCAAGGAAAAATAAACAACTATTGTTGACAATTACAAGGCAGGTAATATTAGTGTTAACAACCAGAGAAGTTGCAACAATGCCTAGTTCTTACCAACATATTGCAATTTTACTATTTTGACAGGTTTTAAAATATAAAGGGTTCTTTTTTTTTAGATGGAATATCAGGCAGTATCATTTCAATCACAAATAAGGTTACAAAAAATAATCACTATATTGTATTAACAATGAAGAATGTCTTACATCGCTCAGTTGTTTGGTGTTGTGCTGAGCTAAAACCATTGGTATTGAATCTGGTATACTTGTGAATTTGATGGTGTCTGGGTGCTGACGGTATTTCTTCTCATTTAACGCCTCTCCAGCCTTTTTAGCTTTTTCAACATCCAGAGAACCGAGGGGGCTCCATCCAATCCCCTTGAACCAGCTGTTATACTCCTGTTTGTATGCGTTCTGAAGGAGAGAAAGCCAACACAGACCAAGATTTTCCCACAGAACTGTAACCATCCCGTTTAAAACAACAACCACGCAGTCCAGCTAGAGTGCTCTACATTAGCAGGAAGTGTTTATAAATTCTTGAAGGGAACAACAGCTATTTTATTATGATTCTCTGTGATTTCATAAAGGAGAAAATGAGCTATTCTATTTTTAATTCACAAGACATTTTTTACAAACTGTACCGTCCCTTCAGTATTTACTGACCTTCCTTTTACCCAGGTGAAAATTTTCACCAACCTTCAATTCTTAATAATTTCTAAACTGCCACGCAGTGACCATTTAACGTAGTTTAATTTGTTCTGTGTTTCAGCAGACGCTGGCTTGGCCTTATACAAAGGTCCACAGAGGAGGGATTCAGTTTTTGGTTTTATTCCTGTAGTTCCTTCTACAGTAAAAGACACAGAATTCACAGACTGGAAATTAAAAATTTATCCTGGCTACAAAATATGCAGAAGGTGATCCCATATAACCATTCAGACAGGGTTAATGCACAGCCTGAATGCCAGGATATTGCGGACACTCTTTTTTAATACCCTTCCGTGTTTTAACTCTAAAATGAGCGGTTCTCCATGGGGATCCCAGCAGAGTCAAATTCCACAGTGCACAGAAGGTAACCATCATGCCCAAGCAACCATTTGCAGCTCTGTATCTGCAAGGAGGATCCAGAACATCTTAGGAGAGATCTCCAGAATGTATTTCTAACAGTATCAACAATTACTTTGTCCACTCCTTCACCCTAAATAGTTAATAATAGTCCAACTACAGTATCATAACCATCTGATGGGAAGACAACGCAGAACAAATTGAAAGAAGTCTTAAAGAATTAAGCAAAATTATGTTAGTCAAAAAATAAAGCTGTCTGAGGGAATGTGAAAAAAAAAGTTAAGTTTATTTGAACTCAATATTCCAGAAGTCTGCTCTCCACTGACACGCCAACATCAAATTCCTGTTGAGTGGAACTCACCTGGAATTTGGTATTTCTAAATGTCACCACCAGCTGATAAAATTTCTAATGATCTTCTCCAAGATCAAGAAAAAACAGACCATTCCCATATAGTAATGGCCCACTCACTTCTCACTGAATAGAAACTCGTGTTCTCTCTTTCACAGTGCGCAGGAAAGCATCCACGAAATCGAAGTACTTACATCACTCTGAATTTGCATCATGTTCTTTGCCAGCTCCACATCCATGGCATCTGGCAGGTAGGTGTAGTGATGGATCAGGTTTTTGTAGTGGGCGTTAGAAGCTACATCCTGAGACTGTTTAGCAGCCTGGATGCTGTACATGTCAGCAGGCGTGTGATAGTTAGTCTTGGTCTTCTCGTAGTCTTTCTTGTACTCGCGCTCAGACTGAATCTTCGCTACTTTCATGTAGTGGACAAGCTTAGGGTCATCTTGTAGGCTTTGGAAACCAACCTGTTTTCCTTTAGCCTTTTCGTACGCTTCTTTGTATTTGTACTAGAAACAGAGGAAAGAGATCAAATGTTCTGCGGTGTGGCTATTGATGTCCATGAATGGAAAAGAAAGGGGAAAAGGAAAAAAAAAAAAAAAGGAAAAGGAAAAAAATGAAAGGGAAAAAAGAAAAAGAAAATAGGGGGAAAAAAAAGAAAAAAAGGAAAGAAAAGGAAAAAAGGAAAAAAGAAAAAAGGAAAAAAGGGAAAGAGGGAAAGAGGGAAAGAGGAAAAGAGGGAAAGAGGGAAAGAGGGAAAGAGGGAAAAAGGGAAAAAGGGAAAAAGGGAAAAAGGGAAAGAGGGAAAAAGGGAAAAAGGGATAAAAGGGAAAAAAGAGGAAAAAGGGAAAAAAGGGAAAAAATGAAAAAAAAAGGAAAAAAGGGAAAAAGGAAAGAAAAGGAAAAAAGGAAAAAAGATAAAAAGAAAAAAGGAAAAAGATAAAAAGAAAAAAGGAAAAAGATAAAAAGAAAAAAGGAAAATGAAAAAGAAAAAAGATATAAAGGGGGGAAAAGAAAGAAAAGAAAAAGAAAAAAAGAAAAAAAAGAAAAAAAGGAAAAATAAAAAAAGAAAAAAGAAATAAAGGAAAAAATAAAAAAGGAAAAAAGATAAAAAGAAAAAAGGAAAAAAGAAAAAAGGAAAAAAAAGAAAAAAGGAAAAAAGAAAAAAAAAGGAAAAAAAGAAAAAAGGAAAAAAGGAAAAAAAGAAAAAAGGAAAAAAAGAAAAAAGGAAAAAAAAGAAAAAAGGGAAGGAAAGCTTTCACAACTTCCACTGGAAAAAGAAGCTGGAAGCAGTTCAGAAAGATAAACTCTCCTAAATGACGCACAAACGAATTTTACCATATGGCCCGTAACGGACAGGTTTTTTACTAAATGCCTGAGAAAAGTGTACCTGGAATAGATACTTACATCACTAGCAATGTTTCTTGAAGCCTTGGCAAGAGTAATGGGAATAGCATCAAGCGACACATTGTGCCCTTTAGCGATGAGATCGTGGTAGCCTTGTTTATAGTATGCCTAGAGGAGAAAATCCGTGTTATTCCAGAGAATTGAGTAATCCCATCAACTCTATACAAGCCAGGGCTACTCCTAAGCCACTCCAGGCAGCTCTTTAGAAGCAGATACAGTGGAGATCTACATACAACTATCAATCTTCATTTATGAGAATAGATTCATCTATTAATTAAATTAATTACATGATTACACGACTCAATGGTATCCAGTTGGAAACTCAAATGACACCATGAATGAAAAATTACGGTGACACCAGCGGATTATATAGAACTGCGTATCAGTGAAAGGAGTCTGCAATATGAGTGTTTCTGTAACATATTACTCACAAATTCATTAACGACCTGCGAAAAATGCTGCAAAGAAGTCACTTACATCACTGACATTGGCTGCGTTGTATCTGGCTTGGATAAACTGGGGGACGTCCGGGGTAAGAGTGTATTTATGCTTAACTTCTTCTCCAGAAGATTTGTATAATTTCTGTAAAACACATGATAGAGAAATAAATCCTTCTTTCCTTGTTCAGCGAGTCCCAGCTCGCTGTGATTTAACCGGGGCTTTATGATTGCTTTTGCCAATAAATGCACATCACCACCCATCTCACAATGATCGAGGCTGCATTTTTTATACAAACTGTTGACCTAATGTATAGAAAGAACACACCCTACAAGTTCTATGCAGCCTTTATGCAATAAAATTAATTAATCCCTTTAACAAACATTAAAATTAATCCCTTTAACAAACATTAAAAAACATTTCTGAAAGAGTAGGACAAAAAGGGATGGTAGAAGAATATAACGTAAACCAAAGCTCGCTGGTTTATAATAATGAACACATTGTGGTTTGTGGAACAGTCTGTAATTCATTCGTTATTGCAGGTGATGAAACATCAACAAACAATTTGAAAATTTCACATTTCTTAAATCAAATGTGTTTCAAATACACTTTAAATATAAATTGACAAAATCAGCTGATTTGACCTGAAAGAGCCACATGACTTCCACAGAGATTTGCGGACTTACACCAGGCAAAATCAGAGCGCAGAACAATGACAACAGAGAGAAACACTTTCAGGCTAATAGTACTTTAAAAAAAATAATTAAAAGCAATGCTTAACTCAGCAGCAGATACCTCTCTGCTTTACTGTAACACCCATTTCTTTCTCTACTCACATCATTGAGCTGAACTGAATTCTGTTTGGCTTGGACCATGACCGGCGAGTCCACCACACTTGTAAATTTAATGGTGTCCGGATGCTGACGATACTTCTTTTCATTCAAGGCATCTCCAGCTTTTTTAGCTTTTTCCACCTCTAGTGAGCCAATGGGGATCCAACCAATGCCTTTCATCCAGTTATTATACTCTGCTTTGTACGCATTCTAACGAAGAAGTTAAAACAATGTTTTAGAAGTTAAGAATTAGAAAAAAAAAAACAACAGTTCAAGGACCTTGAAGCCTGAGACGCTTGAGGCATCTCAAAATAATTCGGTTTGTGTGAGGTTTTACTTACATCGCTCTGAATTTCCATCATATTTTTGGTCAGCTCCACACTCATTGCATCTGGTAAATAAGTGTAGTGGTGGAGGAGGTTCTTGTAGTTAGCATTGCTGACAATCTCTTGAGCCTTCTTGGCACCCACAACATTGACCATATCCATTGGAATGTTGTACTTCGTTTTTGTTTTCTCGTAATCTTTCTTGTACTCTCGCTCAGACTGCAGCTTGGCTACCTTCATATAATGAACGAGTTTGGGGTCATCTTGGAGGCTCTGGAAGCCAACGAGTTTACCCTTGGAAAGTTCATAGGCTTTTTTATAGTTAACCTGGTAGAACAGAACAGAAAGGGGAGAGTATCATCTGAAGTGTAGAAGCTTAGCAATATCAAAAGCAAAGGCTATTCTTTGTTTTCATTTTCTACAAAGAGTATCCCTCACATTTAAGTCATTTATCTCAATAAAACCAGACACGAGTCTCTTTACAATTCACTGCCACACAAATCACTTAGCTGGCAAACTAGTATTAACTCACTTGTACTGATCAGAAAAAGGAGAGGAGTTTTAAAAGACCAAGGGACTTCTGAGAAGCCATCCCCAAGAGTCTACCCAAACCCCAGAGAGTCCTTCATCTCAGTGATGATCACACCTTTATTTAAGGACAGAGAGAATTCAAGGATCCACTGCTTGTGGAGCTGTCACTACTGACCTGCTCCTCACGACTTCCCTTAACCGCACCAGCGTGCAAAGGAGCCTGTTTATTCCTAGGGAATTACATAATGCAACAGGCTTTTCTAAATGTAATCATACAAACACGTTAGTGAAGCAATGAAACACCAACAAAAATACAAGTGTTAAATACATCCAATAACATGCTCTAAAAAAAGGGCAATAAAGAACTTACCCTCCAGATAACCTTGATAAATGTAAGTGCAAACATCGTTTAAGTAAATTTTTTCGAATTAAAGAGTTGCTTTAGGAAGGATGTACTTACATCACTGGCAGCCTGCCTAGCGGCCTTGGCAGCTCGGATAGGAATAGCGTCACTTTTGAGATCATACCCCTTCGATTTTAATTCTTCCAATCCCATTTTGTAATAGTTCTAGAAGAAAAGGCCAATTTTGAATTACCAGTTTCTCGCTGACAGAAACTTCATGTTGTAAGCTCAGTCAAGAGCTCTGGGTTCAAAATCTACTCACATCACTAATATTGTAGGCATTAACTTTAGCCTGTATGAACTGGGGCACATCAGGAGGGAGGTGGTACTTGTGAATGATTTCTTCACCTTTGGATTTATAGAGTATCTGCAAAGAAAAATAAAGAAGGAAATTTAGCAGCCCAATGTTTACAGATTGTAAATGCTTAATATGTCTGTGACACAACTAAAAGATCTTGTGTGCTCTCCCTCACAAAGACAGAGATTAAACCCTAGTCCATGTCAAGTAAATGGTATAAACCTCCAACTGGTGCCAAGAATATATTAAGAATGATGGATATAAAGAAAATTACAGTGCAGAAGTTGATGATGTCAGAGCGCAGCAACAGATTTTCTAAGCTTACTTACATCACTCAGCTGTTTGCTGTTGATCTCGGCTTGTTTCTGTACTGGAGAGTCAGTCACTTGAGTAAATTTGGTTTGATCAGGATGCTTTTTGTAGGTGTGCTGAAGGAAAACAAGCAAGATATTTGCAGAAAAATGTATATAAGCAAAGCTATTTTATAAGACAGCGATGGAGCATTACTGGGGATAGTCAGCAGTTCTGGCATGTGTGCAGATAAGCAGTATAAGGTACGATGGCTCTCGTTATTTTATAAATTAATCAGAGTGCAAATAAATTTTAGAAGTATTTTTAAAGTATCAGTGTTAAATATTTTGAAAAGGCATATAAATATTATATACAAATATATATTCAAAGTATTTTCCAAGTATTGATAAAGTAAATAAAACTAGTATAAAAAAGTAACTAAAGTACTTTCAAATTACTAATGTAAAAACATCTGACTTAAGCAAATAAACGCTTGAGGTTCATTCTTCATTCTGGCACTATGCCTGTAATGTTGCGTTTTAACTTGTTAAAAAAGGATTGTACTGTATCTGTCTTGGCCACTAGATGTCACGAAAGGCTCTAAAAATACAGATGAAGGCGGTCTTTAAAAGTCACGCGCGCTAAAGAGGCCAAATTAAAAATCATCGAAGTCAACAGGAATCACTCTGTGCCTTTCTATGTGCCCCAGAAGCAGAAACCCCGCACGCAAGGTGGCTGCTTGATAACCACCGCTGTCCCGTACTCACATCTTTGCATTGCTCCAACTTCTTAATAGCTTCGTACTCCTGAGTTATGGTCTGAGGAAAGTAGCATTTTGACTTTTCCTCCTCATACTCTGCTTTGTAATTTTTCTAGGAATAAAATCAATAATTCAGGAAGAGATCACAACTGAGCTTTCTCTGAAATGAAAGCACGACAGCGAAAACCGAGCGATTGCCACACTTACATCGCTCTTCATCGCTTCCACTTTCATGCAGTGAGTATGATGTGGGTCCTCAAAGCTGCCCAAATAGTGCCCTAAGATATTCTTTTGATACGCGTCTTTGTATTTTACCTGGAAAAATAATCACAAGTTGAGGAACAAAAGTAATTCAGAGTGTGGGTACCGAACAACACAACTTAAATCAAACACATACATCACTAAAATTCTTCAGAACAGAATCAGTTTGGAACTTCGGTGTGTCACAGTAATTCATGCTGTTTCCTTTGGATTGTTCATAGGCCTCTTTGTATAATTTCTGCAAAAGAAAAGAACGTCAGACAGTGCGGTACGTTTCACTGCAACTCACTCACCACACGCTAAAAACGGCAGGAGGGATACTGTGAAATGATTGCAAGGAAAAGCTTTCCCAGAAGACTGAAAAACGGATGGCACTTATTTCCCCGATTATTTTTTAAAACCAACCTCTCCTAGTGACTATTAGGTTCGTAAAGGAAGACAGGAAGGTCTGGCTAATGGTTTTTGAACTTCTGACATTTTCCATACAAGTGAAAACACCAAGAAGAGAGAAATCCAGAGAGCTATTACAGTGAGTAACCAGAGCAAAATACATGTGAATTTTTAGAAACACCACATATTTCATCATTACTGGCATCAGTTGAAGCTCCTTAAAGCAAAAAGGGAAGAACCGTCATCCTGTGAGCTATTTTTCACAGGGATTTAAATGAACGATCGGCTAATTAGCTATCCCCACAACATGCCACAGCTACTGTTACACTATGCTGCGGAGAAATGACTCCTTCTCTAGATCTTTCCAGCTGGTGGCATCTCATGACAAATATTACTCCATAAAATTAAAAATACAAAGAGATCCAAAGGAGAGCCCTTGTGAAGAAATGATGAGTTTGGTTTCTTGTACGTGGCTGAAAATCATCCAGCTGTAAATTGCTAATACTTACATCACTCAGCACATTCCCTGCAGCTTTTAATTGCCTCAGCAATGGGTTCTCTGTAGCTGGAAGCACATTATAATCTGCAACAGCTTTGTTCTTTTCGTAGTCTGCTCTGTATTTTACCTTTCAAAGAAAGAAAAACGGTGAGGTTTTAAAAATCAGCATTAAAAGTCAAACGCTTGCTAACCTCTATCATCTTGAAGTTTTCAGGAAAATTTTCCCTGTTTTTTTAACTTATGACTCACGATGGCAAAGGACTCTAAAAGGCACTCAGGTGACAGGAGCACATGGGTGCCCTGGGAGGCTGGGTCAGAAGATAGCTGAGAGATATCTCATCAACATCCCTACCTCTAACCCCTCCCTCCAAACTTTGTCATTTTTCAAATACCAGTTGACATCTCAGAACAGTTACACTCTAATTAACGACATGAGATTGTCTTTGCTGATGCATATAGTATTGTAGGAAATGCCTAAGCCAAATAAAATCTGTATTTTGAACAAAAGATGGGCCAGCACAACATCACTGAGATACACTGAGCTGAGATGAAGAATATGAAAATACTGAGCCAAATTCAGCTAGCTTAAGTCGGTCTTATGTTAACAGCATTGATTTGTTCCAATTAAAATCAGGCAAATAACATTATCAGAGCATCCAGTGAAGCAAATTCTACTTCACTGAAAGAAAAATCTATTTCATGGCTACTATTGTGGAAGACGACAGGTATGGCCAGGAGCTGTTACAAGCTCACAGGAATAACCTTTTCCACATAAGAAAGTATTTTTGATGCTTAACAACACAGTTTCAGCACAAACTGGCTTGACTCGAGCTAACTAAGTGAGAGCAGATGTAACATACCTTACTGACGTTATCTGAAACTCGCTTATTAGCTTCGTATTCCGGAGTTTCAGTCTGCATAAAGTAGATTTGGTCTTTAATGTTTTCAAAGTCTTCCTGGTATTTTCTCTGGTAGAAACAGAGACAAACAGATACCAAGGTGTCAAATGCACTGAAATTATAAATCAGGCATCTACAAAGTAGATTATTTAGGAAACGAGAAATACTACAAACGGAGCAGGCAAAATTAATTGCTATTTTCCACATTAACATAAATGGAGGACAAAGCTGCTTATTTCACGATTTTCTGAAGAATTCACTTACCATACTTATATTTTCTGCATTCATTTTTGCAATTGCAACATCATAGCACGGAGTTTGACTCCACTTGCCCTTGATCTTGTTTTTATAGTCCTCATGGTAAATAACCTGTAACAAAATAAAAAAAAAAGAAAGAAATTTAAGCCCCAAGATACAGCTCAATTTTCACTTGATGGATTTGGTTTTAGAAGTCCTCTTTTTACAGCTGCTTCACATTTTACAGCTGCCTTACGACTACTTCAGTTATTGTCAGAAACACCTTAAATATGACATGGCCTAAGGACTTCAGTTGTTTCTCTTTGTACCTTCTTCAATGCATTTTTAAATTGTTTTATTGTTTTGATGATACATATATAGCTTAATATTTTATTCATTTCAAAGATTTATGATATTGATTGTGGTTTTTATATGTCTAAAAATGTTCTTGATGACAATTTAGCTTTGAAGCGATGGAAGAATAGGATTCAAGACATTTTCTCTAAATTAAATACTACCTTCTTTCACCTTCCAAGTGGGTCCAATGGATGTTACTTACGATTTTCTTCTCTAAACACAGAAAGCGCAAAGCAGGAGACAAGAAAAACACCAGAGGCAGAATGGGAAGTAACGTGTGTGTGGCAGATGCAGAAATGCTTGCTGAAAACTAAATTCACCAGCAAGAATAAAGTTTCACCTTTCGCCTGAGACTGGGCAGGATTTCCTCTGAGACATCTGAGGGAGAAATGAACTGGCTTCTGCCACTGAAAATCAGAATCATAAGAGCTTCGTTCTTCTCTTGTGCTTTCTCTTTCCCTTTCTTTAGGAACCTTTTTGCCTCTCTAGCTCCAAAAGTGACGTTTCTACAGAAAGCAGAACACTGAATTCTACTCACATCACTCAGCTGCCTTGTCACTTTCTTGGCTTGTTCCACGTCAGGTGGATCTGGCAGAGCAGTATATTTAGATTTTCGTTCATCGTGCCCTTTTTTGTAGACGATCTGAAAATACGAAAGAAGTAAACATTTACATTAACAACCAACTTAAGCAACATTCATTCTTAACTCTGCCAGCACCACCAGTACTGAAGGTGGTTGTGTCTACGGCTCCTGCAGCATAAACTCCTTCAATCAGTGCATTCTGGACGACGAAGTCTCTTGATAAGAAATGGGGAAAAAGAATCAGTTCTTTGGGAAAGTTCTCCAGTGCGTTGCACTGTTTCTCCTGATAAACATGGATTAGTGAACTTCTGGACATCCACAAAATTCACCGAGAGCTTTAAATGAGACCCCAAATCCTCAGCTGAAGAGTTTTATATATCTAAGCATCTGCAAATCACACCGCCTCACAGATTCATGACTTTTCTTATCACCGCTTTAGAGAGAGAGATTTGTAGACCCGCAGCAGTGAACTGGGCATACCGCCAGCCCTGGGAGTTTCTCTGCACATTTTGAGAGATATTTAAGATCTTCTTACTGATCAGGAGAGCTGGGGCTGTTCAGCCTGGAAAAGAGAAGGCTCCGGGGAGACCTCGGAGCAGCCTTCCAGGATCTGAAGGGAGCTCCAGGAGAGCTGGAGAGGGACTCTTGGTCAGGAAGAACAGTGAGTAGGGGTAATGGTTTTAAACTGGAAGAGGGGAGATTTAGATTGGATACTAGGAAAAAATTCTTTCCTGTGAGGGTGGTGAGGCACTGGAACAGGCTGCCCAGAGAAGCTGTGGCTGCCCCATCCCTGGAGGGGTTCAAGGCCAGGCTGGATGGGGCTTGGAGCAACCTGGTGTGGTGGGAGGTGTCCCTGACCAGGGCAGGGGGGTTGGAAGACGATGATCTTCAAGGTCCTTTCCAACTCTAACCATTCTATGATTCTATCACCTGAGAATATCTTTAATAAATTAATTATATCCTTCATTCATAATCCAGCATCAAATTGCCAACAGGTTTATACTCTGAGAACACGCTCTCCTATTGAAGTAACCCTGCTGTCAGAGCTTCGGGGGCACGCCTACACATTTCTATTTTCTGTTTCATTGTGAAGTTTTCAAATCTAGTCAAAGTCCACCACAAAGACTTTCAAGTTACACGGTTAACAGCGACCCAGTTGTGAATTAGGCTCCAATACTTACATCACTCAGAGTCTTCTGAGCCTGTGCCACCCTTCTGAGCTCTGGACTGTCATTGTATGGATAGAATAACGTTTTGTCTCCTTCCCAGTCTTCAGTATAGAGTTTCTAAAAAAAAAAACAAAACAAAACAAAACAGAATGCCCATTATGAATTAACCTCTGTCTTGGAATGCTTCTTGCACTTCAGCTGCCTAGACTTGGGATGGTTTTTTTCTTACCTTACTGAACATTGCTGTGTTTTTTATTGCATTCACAAGCTCTGGAGCATCAGGGGGAAGCAGGTACTTGTCCTTATTCTCCTCCCAGTTCTGTTTATACAATACCTGAGAAGAAAGATCAGCACCTTGGTCACTCTGTCATTAGAAAAATATTTTCATTTGTGAATAAACTACCTTCTGTAAAGATTTTTTCAAAGTTAAAGTCTCAAGCTTCAACGGGAAACATTTAAGAATATATTTATACTTGCCTTTATATATTTATATATAATATAAATATATAAATATATATATAGAGAGAGAGTATATATATATTTTTATATATGCCTATATATTTATGTCTTGCCTCCTTTGCTATCTCTCCCCGTGCTTCTAAACTGTGTATAAATATGGCTTTACTGTCCCGAGCTCAAAACTTTATTCAGATCAGCAACCCCATGGCCACTAACATTAACAGCTTTTCCAGAAAGGCAGACCTCACTCACCTTGCTCACTTGCTGTGACACCTTCTTTGCGTGTTCTATATCCCTGGCCTTTTCATCAACGTGGCAAATAGTTCTAGCAACTTCACCAGCCATGCGGTATTTAACCTAGATCAAAGCACAACAAAATGCATTTATTCTTGCAGCAAAAAGTGACAGGTATGTTCTGTTTTTCTTTTTTTTAAAAGCAGAACAATGACATTTTGACACTTAATGCTGTGAACGCCCAAAACTTCAATTCCAGCAGGCATCTCTGCCCAGGGAACAGATGGTCTTTAAGGTCCTTCCAACCCAAATCATTCTCTGATTCTATGAATCTTCATATTTAATGATATGAGCATCACCATCATTTCCTGTTCTTGTAACTTCTGATCAAAAATTTGCAAACCTCTTCAGGCACAATGGAGCAGGGCTTGAAAGGAACCATCGCATCTCCCTTCCTGAAAGCCCTAAGTTCCAACTTGCTTCACAGAACTCAAATTTGTCATACACGCTGTGTTCCTCTCTCCTGTAATACGGTCAAGTTTCTGCTAAACGTTCAGATTGCCTTCTCACAATACCATCCCATAACGATTGCTTCTTATCTGACATTTAAAATTGAGACTGCTTGCTGCTCTACCACTCAGTATTTTTTCTTACGACAACTGTTACCCACCTCACTGAGCTGGTCTTGCACTTTCTTGATTCTCCGTATTTCTGGGGTATCAATTGTGGAAGCATATGGCTTTCCTTTTTCCTTCCTAAATTTTTCTTTGTACTTGTTCTGGAAGAAAATAATGGCAAATACAATTCAGATACATCCTAAAGCTCTGGCAAAAACGTATGCAGCAGTTATTGATTTAACTGTCTGGCTAGTATAGGAATTTGGATCAGATTACTGAATAATAAAATCTAGCATTACTCAGTTACATTTGCAGGGTTATGCTTATTTTAACCAACTGACTTTCTTCCATCTGATGCAACAGAAAAAATCCATTTCTACCTTTAGTCTGTTTTAGGTCACCTCTAATTCATTATATTCTCCTTAGGAGCTTGATATTGATAAATTTACAGTTACTTGTTTCAGTGACGAAAGAGAAGGAAAGTGTGGGAGTAAGGGTAGCAGTCCTAGACCTATGATCTCACATAACCCTTAAACAGTAAATGCTGGGAGGTAATATATATTAAAATTTAGGAAAAGGGAAATGATACCAGTTTTCCACTTTTCACAACATCGTACAGTATTATCTACTGGACTTTGATAGTCCATATCAGGAATTTAGGTTGGTACTTGTTCCTATATACTGTGCACAGGGATTCTTATTGGATATATAGAGACACAGAGAAATACCCTATTATAAAAAATATTGAGGCTTGCTATTCATCAGATGTTAGCCCCTGTTATCTCCCTTCAGCTGGATATCCAAGTCAGATGGCGCAAGAGTCCCATCAACTGACATCTCTGATAGTCTTCACCCACCTGCCTCAAGCCACATTTTGTGCCCAGTGATTACCTCCTGCGCTTAATTGGGAAATGGGTAAGAGAGGGGCTAATTCAAAGAAGGAAACTTCCGACTTCAGACAAGTAACATTAATATGAATCACAAAATGAAGCGAAAGAGACAAAATGGCAGCTTGAAGGTTGGCAATAGTAAGTATTAAATATTTTTAGAGTTGGTTTTCCTCAAGAAATAAAAGACACAACACTTTACCTCACTGAATAGCTCCTTCATTTTATTGCTGTGTTGCAGATAAGGCGTCAAAAACTTAGACGGGTCCACTTTTGTCCGTATGGTCTTCTTTCTGACTGGAGGCGCCGCATCCTCAGCAGAGGGTTTTCCATGCTCAACAGTGTAAGTGGTAGTTTTAGGACCTCTGCTGTCTGTGGTAACAGTCTCAGTGATCTCAGTGATCACCTGGGAACAAAGAAAAAAAATAATTATTTGCTTTACAGCTATAAATCATTGTTTTACAATAAGCATGCAGCAGTACCTGCTGTTAGCTTTGTAACAAAACTGTTGCTTATAAGAAGTTGTAGTATATTTCTAAAACTTGGAGATGCTTTATCCTGAAAATATAGCATTTTGTGGAAAAAAGAAAAAAAGCTTGTATTTTCTGAGGATCACTCATAGGACCACATAACCACATTGGATTGTAATTACAGCTGATGAGAAAAGGTCTGATCACATTAGTTAGACATTCGTACTCATACGTAATTCTTCATTCCACAATAGTGTTTTCAAATCCTGACGCAAATCACACCCAGAAACAAGCACTCATGCTATTGCTCCCTCTAAATCCAGTCTGGCTACTTCAGTTTAGTTAGTTACAAAAGGCCCAGCTAAAAAAGTAAAATTGTAAAGCAGAAAATTGGTTCATCTTACCTCAAACCAGAACAGGATTTAAGAATCCCTAATAAAATAACCTTAAAAATAATAAGGCAGCAGTCTTCCTTCAAAAGTGTAGTCCTAATTTACTAACGCAAACAGCATCAATCAGATCGTATTGTATTAAATTCAAAATATAGGAAGACTTTGAGAACAGATTCTTTGAGGAAACACACTCAGGAAGTGAAACATTTGCTTCACCATTTTTGTTTCCACATAAGCCTTTGCCATAAAGAATATTTCATGGTAACATAGCAGAGAGTCGGGTTATACCTACACTATGAGTAGAATTCCAAATTATGGTAATAACTCCTTGGTGACTCAAATATTTATGAGCAGTGACATGAAAAAAAATACCTGCAAACCACCATCTTTTGGTGAAATGACACAAGGTGAAGGGAAGTGAACTGATATATGTAAACTGGCCTCAGCAGAATCTTTTTGTATTTTTCCTCAGAACAGGTTAAGTATAACGCATATATGTGCCTGTTGCTCAGATGTACAGATCTAGTCATATTCACATCCTTGATAATTCTGTTCATGTTTAGCACAAATTATTGGATTTTGTCAATATTTTACCCAAGTAATCTTCCTGCCTGTGGTTCTTGATACTAACATAACCTGTTGCTGTGTTTTCCCACGCCAGGTGCACAACTGTTGGGCAGGGCAAATGGAAAACTACCAGCAAGACACAGGGCAGGAAAGAAATTAGTGAAGTTCTTTTCTGATGGACACATCCACAACCTCTTCTAATGAAAACCAAAAAGTGGTAGATAAGGTACTCAGAACAAGCTAGGAGTCCTCTAGATCATCACACAACAGGGCCTTGCAGAGGAAATAAAGCACTAAGCAGCAACTGTTCACTGATTTATTATGTTTAACATGAAAAATTAGTCCTTGGAATATAAAAGGCCCACTAATTTAGCATTATGCATTGATTACATGCATATATATACCACATGCAACATCACAGGGACCTTTACCTCGTGTGGTTCGCCCTCCTCAATTACTGTCTCCTCAATGTAGTACTATTGGAAAAAGAGGGGAAAAAAATCATTGTTAGGCCAGATCATATGGAATAGCGAACTGTTAAGCTGTTGTAAAAACACACTTCTGGAGAAACATCACTGTAGTTCATAGGTACCCACGTAGACACATTTTCATCCTTGGTAATTCGGAACATTTGTTCATTTTTTTTTGCATTAACGATCAGATTTTTTTCCATGCATTCTTCAATTAAGCATCCTCTCAAGTACTTAATGAAGGATCATTACCTAATTTTAGACCTTGTACTTCTGATCACAGTTCTGATCTCAGCAGCCCAGCCCATTTTCCATCCACCTTATTGTCCATTCCATACCTCGTAAATTTGGTAACAAGACCACTATGGGAGACCGTTCCAGAGGTCTTCCTAAAGTAGTTGAGGTCTGCACCATTCACTGGTCTCTCTTCATTCACGGCAGCAGTGAACTCATTATAAAAAGCAATGAATTTGGTCAGCCATTATTTGCCCTTGACACATCAATGTTCGTGGCTCCCCATGACCTTCATGTCTTTCATATGTTCAGAAATAGCTTTGAAAAGGATTTACACCACAGCCTTCTCACCGACTGAAGCGAGGCTGACCAGCCTGTAGTTCCCTGGATCTTCTTTCCTGCTTTTCTTGAAGATGGGTATGATATCAGTCTTTTTCCTGTTGCCACCAACATTCTTGCATTACTATGAGCTTTCAAAGATGACAGCAACCTTGCAATGTCATCAGTCTGTTCCACCAGCACCCCTGAATACATCCCCTCTGGTCCCACAGAATTAAGTACATCCAGGGGGTTAAGTCATCCCTAACTCTGTCTTCCTCTGCTGAGGCTACATTTCCACGTCTGCTGGGAAGTGCAGAGATGTGGATGACTACAGGACAAGCCTTATCAAACCTGAGGCAAAACAGGCTTTGGGTACCTCAGCATTTTGCCTGTCCCCTGTCACTACCTTCCCTGCCCACTGAACCGTGGTCCCACACATTCCCAGCTTTCCTTTTGCTGCTGACGGCACCTGCAGAAACCTTTCACACTGTTATTCTCTTCCTTTGCTGGCTTTCAACTCCAGCTGAACTTCACCCATCCATGGAATGGAATTGATAATGTCTTATCTCTTTATGTTCCTGCTTCTGAGGAAGAGGTCTGCTCCTGCTTCCACCTTCAGTATCCTTCTTTTTTGTGTCTGAGCTCAGTCAGGAGCTCCTTGTTCATCCGTATCAATCTCTCTTTGACTTCTGCACATTGGACTGTCCTTGTACTCTGAAAAAATTTAAAATTCACCACCTCCCCTGGGCCCCTTTGCCCTCCAGGGCCGTTTCCAGTGTGATCTTCCCAAGCAGGTCCCTGAACAGGCCCATATTTGCTCTTACAAAGTCCTGGACTGTAATTCTGTTTATCCTGCTCATTCCTCTCTGAATCTTCAGCTCACTGAGGCCATTTCTGCCCCTCACCTTTGCATCTTTCATCAGTTCTTTCCTGTTTGTAAGCAGCAAGGCATCCCTCTCAGTTCATAAATCAGCAGCATTATTAGTTCACAAATCAAGAAATTTATCTTTGATACTTTCCAGAAATCTCCCAGCTTGCTTGTGCCCAGCCATAGCCCCCTTCAGCTGATACTGAGGTGGTTAGAGCCACCCATAAGCACAAGGGCTTTCCTTCTGAAGCTTTCTCCAGCTGCCTAAAGAAGCTCCCAGAGCGCTACATCTACTCTGAAGTGGCAGATCTGCAGCTGGAGCATGAACCTTCCTCCTGTTGCCGTAAACCATGTCCTTCCCGTCTTCTCCATCACCCATTTAACCAGCACCTCCAGCTGACGCTCCCTCTTTGCTACGCGTGGCTCGGCCTCTTCCTTTTCACGAAGGTGCCATGAACGTCTTCTTGACCTTCCATGTTGGTGCCAAGCCTGCCCATCTCTACCTTCAGCAACCTGCAGGGCAACTGAGCGATGATGTTGTTGATGGTCAGCCACAAGAAGTCTCCTCCCACTGGAGAGGCAGCAATTTCGCTCCATTTGAAAATGCCTTTCCCAAAGGCACCAGAGTCGGGTCGGGCCTGAGCTGCTGCACCGACGCAGAGTCCGCCACCATCTTACTCAACGAGAAGAATGACAGAAAGGTCATCCTGATGAGGAACTAAAAAGGAAGAACCTTCCAAAAAAACCCCCAAAACAGGCCTTTGATGGGCCTTTCCTGCCCCGAAGCTTCGCCCTCCATCTCCCCCGGCTGCTTCATGAAGGAAAAAAAAAACAAAAACCAAAAAAAACCATTCAGAGGTGTTGATCCACCGGCTGTGGCAAACGGCAGGTGTTTTATTCAAAAAGGTGTCCGACTTCCCACTGACTCCCAGAAAGGAAAAAATGTAAAACGGGGGGGTTTTCTTTGAAAATCTCCTCAGCGATGGTTTGTTCAGGGTCAACTGTCAAAATGGTGGGATGAAAAGTCTCTCGGAATCAAGCCCTAAAGTAACTCCGATTAAAATTTAAGTCCTTTTTCCCAGCGTTGTCCCTCAAAGTTTGGTCCTCCCAACTAGCCCATACTTTTGAAGTCGTCTCATATTGGGCTGGTTTGAGGCAATTTCTGCTCGCTGGCCATGCCGAGTCTGACCCACCTTCCACAGAACCTCCAGTAACGCCGCAGCAAAGGTTTGTGTGCTTTACTGTTTTGTTTTTTGGGGTTTTTTTTTTGCACATCACAAATAGCAGCGACGTCCAAAGTTCCTCTGGAACTAAAGGATTTTAAGAGACTAAAAACAGTGTCTGAAAATCCTCCACATTTTCTCAGATGCTCGTTATTCAGCAATGATTTCATAGTCTTTCAGAAGATGATTTTCTGATACAACTCTTACGGGTTTGAAATACCCGATTCATATAGAAGTGGAATTCTATTTAAGAAAACTCTGGAGAGGCTTAAGCCGCCTTGAAATTGTACCAGATGCCACCATTCCTGTTTTATTGAACTTCTCCCCGTGAATATCTCGAGGGAAGCTGCTAAAGCACCACCACCTCGGTCTGCGGGTAGGGGTCATCGAAAATTAAAAACAAAGAATGAAGGAGAGCTGTGTAGGCAAGAAGCCTGACATACCATAATTCCAGCAGCAACAAATAAACATGGAGAGCAAATAAATGTACATTTGGTTCCAGAGAGCACACAGTGCTCAGAAGGGTATAGGCAATTACAGGTAACGTGGTAACAGGAATCCTAAAGAAGGAGCGGTGCCTTTGTAGCTAGACGGTACAAGGTCTTTAAAATGGACTTTATGAGTGGTAATGCTTGTTTTCCAAAACATGTCTAACTCATTCAACTGGGAAACCATTTGGCTTCACTTCATTCGCTATTTGAAGTGTATGAAGTCGGCAGTCAGGGCTCAGCGCTGGCACATTTCGCTGCCTGAAATCAGCAATCCATTGAACGTCGCCTGGAGACGAGGAGTTCCAGGATCTCTATATTTGTACTAACTTCTCCTTTTCCTCAGACATGGAGCAATTTGCTCTATATACAATGCTTGTATATTTCATAACACCTCTTGCCATTTCAGGATAGTGATCATGCAGCAGGTAGGACCATACTGTTTTTTAACCTTGAATGCTCTTTCAGTAGTGAACTTATTATTCCAATGGCGCTCACTCATAATAGTGAGATGCAGGTTCTCTAGTTCCTGGGGATTCTTTTAATCAAGTTGCTGAGACTAAATAACTAGGCATATAACTGAGAATTTAAATGACCTATCAGCAAATTAATCCCCGATGCAACTCCATGGACATCTCCAGGTTTAAATCTCGCTCCATCTCTGCAGCTTCTACATTGGTTAATGGTACCGTGGTGGCACAGAACTGCTGCATTTCTGCATTGCAGTGGCCTCACGGGCAAGGCTAGAAATTGGCTTCCAAAGTTCCCCCCTCTCTAGCATGGACTGGGTGACAGAGGGCAAGCCAGGAAGGAAAAGAGATGGCCCACTGCATCTATAATTAGGCAGAAGAGTAACCTCAAAGCCTCGCAACGGGGGCATGGGATGCTTACAATCCTTGTTTAAATGGAGAAACTATGACAGGAACCAGAAGGATTTTGCTCCACTGTTGTTGGTTTTTTACCGATCAAACCATTTAATAGGTATTTGTCCATACCCTAAGCTTCAGAGGGTGAACCACAAGTTACTGCCTATGCTCATGAGCAAAGTCTCATTCAAGTGATTAATATATTCATTTTCAAGGCGGGGAACAAATATGGTTACTCTCAGATTTTCTTCTTACCTCCACAACTTCCTCATACTCTTCCTCCTCCATGCTGAGGGTATTCGTCTGTCTCTCTCCCACTCACTGGTCACGCAGCAAATAAAAGAGTAAATATACAGTATGAGCCCAAGACTGAAATTACTCTGAAAAGCTACCAGTTAAGTTCATAAAAAGCCTGGGATGGCTAGTAACGAGTCAGATTATTACAATGCTGTTGGCTAATTAGTGAAAGATGCCAAATAACAGAGAGTACTAAAGTCAGGATCTGACATTACTTTGTTTCTGACCAGTACGAGAAAACATTGCAATAAGTTTTAAACACACTGGTGTAAATTACAATTTTGGAAAAAATATGTCATTCTAAAAGTGAATTCCAGTACTGGAATTCAATGAAAATTTAAAAAGAAAAAAAAAAGAAAAATAAACAACAGAGACAGAGGTTTCTTGAAGTATGATTTGATATTTTTCATGACAAGAAAATTATTTGAAGAATTTTACTTTTCACTCTGGCTGTATTCTACAGAATTCCATCACATTATTCAAGCTCCTGTTCAAATGGGAGCTTTATCCATATATTCTATTATATTCATTCACAAGTAACAGCATAATGTAGAAAAAGATTGCAAATACTCTTTTTAAGCAACCTTAGGTTAATGAGGCAGTTTCTGTCTTCCCAGCATTAGCCTATATAGAGGCTATGGGGTTGGGGCTTTTTTACCTCTTGTGCCTCTTTTCTTTATATTTCTTCAGCCCTGGAAGACATAAAAATCCATACAGTTGGCTGAATTCTGAAGCAGAGATTACTCTGAGAACCTTTTAAACAAATCAATTAAGGCAGTGATTTTGCTATGAGGCAGAGCTGCAATTTTCCACCCGAGACTGCAGCCCTGTTTCTAATGTTGGTCGGGGGATGAGGCTTGGGAACAGCTGTTCCCCGGTCCAAAGATATTTGCCGTGTAAGCTAATACTGCCAACTGACGGGCTGCTTCTCTTTCGCTGCCTAAACTGCAATTCCTTCTGAGGCAAGCGAAGTCTAGTAACCCAGGTTAAATATAGGAGCATGGAATACTGTCCCTCTTAGTTCCAAAGTGTTGAGAAAAATTACTAAAAAAAAAAAAAATAAAAAAAAAAAAAACGTTTGTTAAAGCAGAATGTTAACTATTAAATAAATTAAGAACAGCTCAATTAATAATGCATGAACAAGTAGGCCAAAGTTTATGAATAAACCCAAGAAGTAGGGACTGCTTATAAGGACGCAATCTATGCAAACTGTCACTATTATATCCTGCACTTACACTTCCAAAACACAGTCCCAGGGCCTTTCCTCTTTCTGCAATTTGCACCTAGGCACTGGGGAAAAAAAAAAATCACAAAACCTGACTTCCATGGGCAAGGCATGAGAACGACTCCCCAAGAACCGCAGTATCAGGACACAGCCCAAGATCCTATTGCAAGGCAAAGAAGTCAAACGCAATTGAAATGTTCTTACCAGCAACATCTAGCAAATATCCCTAGGAGCAGAGCCTCTCCAGCCTCCCCTCCTGAGCAGCACTGGGCGAGAGTGAGCCTGGGTGCATCAGCTCCTAATTACGCATGTGGCTACCACAGCCAATCTGGCTCCAGCCCGCTCGAGTTTCAGCCCTAAATATACTTGTGGTGACCCCAGAGGAGGCCACCTGTTCTCAGCAACATGAAGGAAAAGGGAGACGGGTACTTCTGCACTCCCGAGGAACCCCAAAACACACCAGAAGTTGACTGAACTTCACCAGGTCTCGGCTGAGGTGGATCCCCGGGCAAATCCAAGGGAGCACTCAGATGGAAAAATGCAAGTCTTTTTTTCTGTCAGAGTTGTTGATGATAACAATAACAACAACCACCACAACAGAATAACAGAATCACCCAGGTTGGAAGGGACCTTTTAAGATCATCTAGTTCAACCAATGGGGAAAAAAAAGAAAAAAAAAAAACCAACACAACAAAACCAACCAAAACAACAACAACAACAAAAAACAACCAAACAACCAAACAAAAAAAACCCCACAATAATAATAATGATAATAATAATAATGAATGTGAATTGATGGAGACAGTTCCATTCCTATATCGTACCTGAACCACAACTGGGTCAACTCAATAATCTCTGAGCCTCAGAGAAAGGGGAGAGGACTCTGGACTTGGAACTAAAATTTTCATTTAAAGCTGTCTTTAACTTCATCCCTTAAGTATGAAGCACTTTATCAACTGATGCAAATCCCATGGCAATAGTTTTATCACTTGTTATGAAGTCTTACACAGCTGAACACGTAGACCCATGAACACACGAAAACTGACTACTTGCAGGGAAAAAAAATGCACAAGGAACCCAATTAACAGCAAATACACCTGGTGAGGGAGGACTAAGAACAGAGGATAAACAGATTAAGTGACAGGGGAGCAATCCTAAGGCACAAAGTATTTTGGAAGATCAAAAATTAAATGATGTGTGGAGTAGAATGAGGGCGATGATCGCAGAAGTGACCTCTTAGGTCATCAAGTCACCTCACGCTTTAGCATTGGCTTAAGTTCTTCAAGGAGGTGCATTTAAAAGCCGGTATCAACAACGATCTCTTTTCACATACTATATCACATAATTCAGTAAACGATTGTCAGGAGCCCTTGAGAGACACCTTCTTGTTCCTTAATTCTTTCCAGAAGTTAATATTTATATCCAGATGAAATATCATATCTCATTCACTACTGCCAAGTGTTTTATATACTGCACAGAGCTGCAGATCCCTCCCTTTCTCCTTTAGGCAAGCTATATGCCTTCAATTACTTTGCATTTTGCTTTACTAGGCAGCCCTTCCCCTTTTAATCTTATTTCTGTTTATTTAGAAGACCTTCAGTCTCTCAACATCTTCTGAAGATGTCCAGAAATGATTATAGCAAGTTGATGGAGTCTCACGGGAGCAATGTCAGCGTAACCTTCTGATCTCCCATCCAGATCCTGTGTCTGTGCATTCCAGAAATAACTCACAGAGCCATTTTTGTCCCCAGTGCTGCTTTTCAGTTGATTGGATGCATAATGTGACAGGTACGTAAGCGATGACAAACATTTATGTAGTGAGGGGCCAATATATATATATTTTTTATTAAATATGTAATGTTGTTGTTGTCATTTCCTGCTCAAATCTCTGTTGATGCCAAAATCGATGCCACAACCGGTGACTCACCGTCCCTCTTCTTGGTCCTTTTCATCAAGTTTGGGTTTATGGCTTCTCTTTTCAGGCTTAACATTTGTACTTTACATTAATCTTCCGCTAAATGGCATTCCCCCCTAGTCACTGCTACAATATTGGATGTTGTTATGCCTCATTCCAATTTAAACCTGATTTAAATCAGGTTTACTAGATCAACAGAAGCTTGTATTCCCCGGGCCTGATGGTTATTCTGACAAGAAATTGGCAAGTGTTTTCAAACGGGATGCAATTTTCTGTGCAAGTTCTCTTGCGAGTTCCTGCAAACCACCTCCCCCTTAGCGATACACTCTGCAACTCCTTGGTTACTAGAACATCACCTTCAGAGTCTTCTACGGTGCTGGTCAATAGATCTTATTTAGAAAGGACACCAAGCAAGGCTAAAATTACAGGCAGGCTGCAAGTATCCCTTTTTCTGAAATACTTCTGTCTTTGATGTGAAACACAGCAGATCTTCAGCAGTTCAGGACCGGAAGCAAAGCGTGACATAACCCAGCAAAATTACAGAAGGGGTTTGAGGACCGAAAGCATTATTGCTGAAATTAAAAGTTGAATAGAACATGAAGAGGGGAGAAGGCTGCTCTCAAGTCACCCGCGGCTGCCAGAAAAATCTCTTGACTCTTACATTTGCTGCTTTGCTCTTTCAGCTCCAAATCTCAGGGAACATCTCTGATGAAGCTATCACTACTAGCTTCATTTTTTTGTTTAAAACTGAAAAAAACCAACCCCAAGCCACTGCATTTTCTGTGATTTCTACTCAATTTCTTGCTGAAAATGTAGGGTTCACTTACTTAAATGCTTTTATCTACCTACAACACCTACCAGCAAGTAGCTCTTCACACAACTGTCTATATATAAATAAGTTGTTATATGTATATTTATATATAATAACTAACCACAGGCATGCATATCTTTGTATATATCTATACATTGGTTTCCACTATGGAAAAAAGCTACTATGCTCATTATTACATTTTATAACATTCACTTTTCTGGGCTGGTAAAATGTCAACGATACATATTCACATTGAAATACCATCAATATTGCACGCCGAAGCAGAATATGCACCAGGTAAATGGGATACTGATGGCTAATATCCCCTTAATATTTTTTAGTTGCTTTATTGTGGAAATCTGTGTCCGTGACTTCCAAGTCACTGGTTGCTGGAATATTCTGAGAATACCAACTGGACGTTCAGGGGGACAAGCGTTTCAAAGGCAACAGGAAAATTCTGCTACAGGTGACAGCCTGGCAGGTCTGACCCAGGTTAGCACACCAGAGCAGACTGTTTTATCCACAGCCCTTAAAAATGCATATGCTCAGCAGTTTTGAACTAAAAAAGGAGGGTGCAGGATGACTAAGGTGGAGGAAGGTGTTGTTTTGCATTTAAATGGCCCACAATTTCAAAGCAGAAAATGTTTTCTTCTACTGAACTTTTTTAAAATATTGCCCTGCTTATCAAACAGTAACCACTTAGCGCAGGGGAAAAGCAGGGGAGTGTGACCTTCTCTAGATTTATTTAGGAGGTACATAATACAAGAAGTATGAAATCGCAGCCTACGGTTACTCACTCCCCTGACCCACGCAGCATTCATGTACAGAAACTCACTGCTTTTTTTCTAGAGCTGCATGTAGGTCATCTGGGGAGGCAGCCTTCCACCTACGAAAAAATACGTAATTCAGTCCCGGAGAGGGCAAAATACAGGGGATCGGTATGCACGGGCCACAGGGACAGCCACACTGTCACCGCCTCACCCCCAACAGGCAGAAGTTCTCGTGTTCTACACCCTCCTGCCCCACCTTCTGACACTTGTTGTGTCCTCTTGGTCGCCCATTCCCTGGCATTCCCGTTGCAGTGCCTCTCTCTAGATCCCAAGGCAGAGCTTGGAAGAGTTTTCACAAGCCAAGGCTAAATCCTGCACCATGAGACCCAGGGGGTACGTGTCTTCTTGGAGAAGACGACTTCAAGACCCAGGAGACTTTCTATCCCTCCTTGCATCTGTTCCACTGCAAGTGACACGGGAAATCTGTTGGGCCGGAGATCACGCGGGCTCCTCTGTGCCCTTTGTGTGGATGAACTTAATGACATCATGGGCACTATATTTAACCTCCGGAGGTAACCAGGAGACCACCCGGACTTGCAGCATTGAAAAAGGACATTTTAATGCAGATTCCTGCCACTGCGTCTATTTTTTAACTACCATTACTAAGTTACTTCACTTTTTTTTTGTCCATTCTTTTCTGCTTCCCATATTTTTTTTGCACAGGAAAGCTGGGGAAAAAAAAAAAAAAAATCTTTATTTACGGGGCTCCCACCTAAGATAATCCCATGACCAAAATTTTCCTTTTGAATGCAATCTTCATCAAAAAATCTAAAAATCACCTTAAAATATGAAAGGTAGTTTCCTTATAATACATAATTTATAATATGTAATCCACAAGGCAGAAAAATGCGAGAACAGTTAAGAAGCTTTAAAAGTGAAAGCATTTGGTCTGGCAGGAAAATATTAACCAAAGAGCACAACATCACTTCAGAGCCCGAAAAAAAGTAATTTTTGTTAGATGAGCTGCTGTGCGCAGCCTCTGCCAGAGGCCCCACGAGCTGTATTTGTATTTGCACTTTGGGGATCCAAACGATGGAGGAAACAGGTGTAGAAAATGCAAGTCATAGAAACTCCTCCAATAATGAAAAAGGGAGAGAAAAAGGGAATTTGGTAACGGTTTTCCCCTCATCACACCGTTCTTACAGTCTCAGGACTTGATCTGGGTGTCAGTGAAGTTGACAGTGTAGCATTGACTGAGCAGAGAAATCATAGCATCATCAGGTCTGGGTTGGAGGTGACCATAAAGGCCATCTACCTCCAACCCCCCTGCCCTGGGCAGGGACACCTCCCACCACACCAGGTTGCTCCAAGCCCCATCCAGCCTGGCCTTGAACCCCTCCAGGGATGGGGCAGCCACAGCTTCTCTGGGCAACCTGGGCCAGGGTCTCACCACCCTCACACCAAAGAAGTTCTTCCTAATAGCTCATCTCCCCTCTTTCAATATCTAACCCTTCCCCCTCATCCTGTGGCTCCCCTCTCTCATCAAGAGTCCCTCCCCAGCTTTCCTGGAGCCCCTTGAGGGACTGGAAGGGTCTCCAAGGTCTCCCTGGAGCCTTCCCTTCTGCAGGCTGAACCCCCCCAACTCTCTCAGCCTGTCCTCCCAGCAGAGGGGCTCCAGCCCTCCCAGCATCTCCGTGGCCTCCTCTGGTCCTGCTCCAACAGCTCCATGTCCTTCTGCTGTTGGTGGCCCCAGAGCTGGAGGCAGCAGTGGGTGGGGGGGGTGCTCCCAGAGCAGAGGGGCAGAATCCCCACCTTGTCCTGCTGGCCACGCTGCTGGGGGGACAGCCCAGGATGAGGGGAGTTTCTGGGCTGCCAGCACATGTTGCCAACTCACACTGAGCTTCTCATCCACCAACAGCCCTAAGTCTACATAGATACAGACGTATATTTCTCCGAGACCTACCTTTGCGATATGACAGCCGGCAGTACACGAAGCCAAACTTTTCTCTTCTGCGTGAAACCAGGCCAAGGAGCACATGCGTTTTCAGTGCTTGGGTCTTGTCTTCAGAATGAGAAGGTCCATCCAGCAGGGAATTTAACTGTGGCATAGCACCGAGGAGATGACACTCATGGTCTGTGCATGGTAGACCTCTGTCCCCCAGCTGCTGAACCATTAGCATGGAGCCCCCCATCCACACCTCCAGCCAGCAGCCACTTCTGAACCTCCACCTCCACGGCCCCGTGTCCCAAAGCTTTGGGGCATTTGAGAACCTGAACGTGACGACATCACAGACTCCCTGCTTTGAGATGATTGCTGAACACCAGAGGATACGTGGGTATCTCATGATGAATGGTTTCCTAGTTCATTAACAGCAGACTCACTAAACCCACTGGAAATATTAAAGAATACAAACTGAAAAAAAGCGGTCCCCCTTCATCCCATTCTCTTAAATCAGAAGTGCTAGAATGGATGCCTATATATTTATAAAAAGTAGTAACGTCATTTTTTTATACCACAGATACACTTTCTTACTCTTCTTCAATCTTCCAGCCAACTAAGACAAATATTTGCAAATATATATATTTTTTCCAATGGAAGGATCATACAAATGTGGGGTTTTATGAAAGGACAGACTACTTCTAGCAAGAGAAACTTCACTTGTTCCTTTGGTGCTGCTTATCCTCTTTCTTAAAGTATTAATAGAAAACATGAGATCATAACAAATAATATACTTAGCAGCACTGCAAATGAAATGCCGTGAGTAAATCATCTACAGTGTCTTATTTTTGTGTTTATTTTTTGATACTGACAGGCCGGTGCAGGGCGAGTAGCAGCGAGCTCTGGGGTGCGTAAACCAAACACGACTGCTATGAGTTGAAAAGACTTTGCTGGAAGAGGGGGCAAGAAAGGCACTTTGGTAGGAGAACCCAATTAATTCCACGCTTTCTGATGTTTCTGGACAGAGAAGGAACTGTCATCTCGGTCAGCAAGTTATTGGGTTAGGGAATCTGTCTACATGACAAGCTTCTCTTTGCTGTTCAGAATCACAGCCCTACACTGCTTCTGATGGTAGAATATTGTTTGAACTCTCAGGGAAACACACGTACCCCGAGGCATCGTTTGCTTCTCCTCAAAACCATAAACCAACTGCTGTTCTCACACACCTCTGATCCCTTTGTCCATTCATGCAGATCTCCACTGGTCACCTCCATCAGCATCCAACCTGCATATTTCCAGCATTGACTCAAGAGAGCATTCAATGGGGGGAAAAACCCCGCAAAATCATAGAATCACAGAATGGTTAGAGTTGGATGGGACCTCAAAGATCATCGAGTTCCAACCCCCCTGCCCTGGGCAAAAAAGCCAAGCAAATCCAAACGGAGAAGAATATGAACAAGACGCTTTCTCCTTTTTTTGAGCTACCATGAAGCAAAGAGAAGTCGGATGGACAAATGCATCTCAACTTAACTGTCCAACTAGTTGTAGAAACTTAAAAATTAGTATAAGATTTTGAAAAAACAAGCCCTGAAGGTATAAAATCAGAGTGTAAAAGCTACCCTATATCGCCACAAGTTATTTTTGCGTAATTAAAATCATCAGCAGCCTGGGCCTGTTGTTTTTTCCCCCCAACGGAATCTGGTCCTTGGTGTGGAGGGTGGTTCTTCTCACACGCCAGCATCTGTCGCAGCCTCCATCTGTCTTTACTTAGGTCCTCTGAGAGTCTTAAAAGAAAATATTTATCAACAAGGTGATGTCAGACAGCCTAATTTATCTCTCCTACTAATGTTCCCAAGACAGCACCAGGGGTTTTGACATAGGCACTGGGCAGAAAGAAAATCCACCAAAGGAAGATGTCTTCAAGAATACAAAACCAGCTCCAGTTGCATGGATCGGGCTTTCTAACGCGAGTTCATGGGACAAGCTTAGATACAGCACCCAACTCTCTCATCCATAACTCAACCTTTCCAGTACTCAGAGTATTAAGTTAGTAAGAACTACAAAAGGAAGGGGAGGTTCTTTTCAAACCCTTTCTTCTTTCTATTTATAAGATAAATAAACTTTTATATTTTTAGAACAGAGAAACAAACATCAGCTGTAAATGCCAGTGAAAAGCCGTGGCTGGCAGTCAGAAATTCAGTTCTTATCCCGTCTCCAACACTTGTCACTCTGGGCAAGCCTCTGCCTCACTGCTCTGCAGTAAAGATAACACAGATCTTTTAGCTTTTGATGAACTTCTTAATTTTTACCACCACTGCCACAAATCATCCGCTTACAGCGACCACGGTGAGAGCCGCCGATGGTCTCTCTCGTAAGCGCAGGTTTCTCACAACATGCCCACTTAATTTTTGCCTCGACTTTCCAAACCTATCTAATGGGTTCGATATCCACGTGCTCTTCCCTCCAGCTTCTCTCTGTACTCCTCACAGGGAACTGTTGTGGTTTCTCATGGAACTGAGCTGAGAGAATTTACTGAGAAACCGTAAGCCAGTGCAGGTTCCTCTATATCCCAGCCCACGGTGGGATGGTTTCATAAGTCTTCGCATTAAGTCTATTATTTCTAACAAAGCTTGGCAGCGGGAAGGTTTCAGGTGGCTTTGAGCAGCGTTGCCAACTTTCCACATCACCCCAACAGCAACCAAGAAATGGCTGGATAAACCCAGCTGTAACAGAAAGGCGTTCCCCGTCGTAAATGGCTTGGGATGAAGGGACAGGGCTGAACCCGGCCGGCGATTGCTGCAAAAACCTCAGTGGGTCCCCTAACGCTGAAATGGCCTCCCCTGCCTTTGTCACTTCAACAACTGCCCTAATACTACGGAAAGATGTTCATGCCCTTTGTGAGAACAGAGGGAATAAATCAAACATTTTCCACTTAAATACTAAATACGCCCATATATTTTTTTCTCACCCAAAAAGGGAAGAAACTATGTATAGAAAGGTGCGATTTGAGATAGAACAGTCCTTTGAACTTTTCTTTTTCTCGGGCAAAGGAAGAAAAGTGCTGCTATTGGTGTTCCTTGTGGCACCTCACCGTTCTGAGGGGTTTTCCAACTGGCGCAGGGTTCAGTTGGGAAGTTTCTAGTAAGAGGGCATCACGCTCTGCCACGCGAGCCCTCTCCCTCCCAGCCCCTCCGGTTCCCCTCTGTTGCAAACCAGTTCCCACAGTGAACAGAAAAGGAAACACGCGATTCCCAAGAGACGTGGGCTTCTACGAGAGCATTCCAGATCACAGAAGCTGATGCAAGAGAAGCTCGAGGTTTAGACCAAAGCTCAATGAGTCTGCTCAAGAAACACCGTAATAACAGCATCTCTCCACCAAGGGACAATCCGCGTGTCTGCGAGTCTTCTCTCCCCAAAGGATGCTGAAGGGCACACGGCTAAATGCCCACGTTACAGGCTTCAGCAAACTGCAACCTGTGTCCCAGAGCCACTTCTTTGGAATTCCTCTCTTTTTTTTTTTTTTTTTTTAAGCTCTGCTCATTTAAATGGAACATATTTACATGAAACCTCCAACGGTAAAATGAGGGGGGAAGACGACTGCAACGTGCTCGGCAATCCCAACCGACATTGCTGCAATGGTATCCCATGTCCTGAAACACAATCTGCAGTAGTCCATAAAATATTAAGACTGCCTGCTTGCTGTGGCCAGCCGTACTTCGCAGAGGCAGTTCCCAGCGGCAGAATGCTCCTGGAAAGGTCATTAACACAACAGAAAGGTTATTAACACAACAGCCGCCACGAGAAATTCTTCTCTGGACTATTATTAACGGCACTAAACAGCCACAAGGCATCCGCTGGTGGCTCCTGTGACTGGGCTCCGCGGTGCCACTAGACAATAAGGCAACTGCTTCGTTACTGCACTCAGTAAAGGGACATTTAATTGCCATAAGGAACAACACCATCGCAAATAATATCCTCTAACTCATCTGGCATCACGCCCTTCTGTCCTAAGAGCAGCGTCCCCAGCGGCATCATTTGCAGGAGCTCACGAAAACGTCCGCAAACAGAATTCCTCCCGTTGGTGCTCCCTCGGTGACAGGAAGGGGGAATCTCACCCAAATTACTCACCGAGGATGGGACAAAAACTTAACAACCAGGAAAGGACAAAGTACAAGACTGATATTCAGCCCTTGGGAAATCATTTTCTTCACCCCTACATTAACGCAGGCTTTTCAGTGCTGGGGATCACGCCCTCAGGGTAAGAGCTACGAGCCCTTGACTCATCTCAGGTGGAGGGGAGTCCTTTGGCTCAGCAAAGGGCTGCGAGTTGCCCCCCGAGCCCCCCAGCCCTCCCCACGCACACGTGAGGGGTACGGTCCCACTTGTCTCATGTACAGATCTTTCCATGTTGTCTCACTCATCTGTCAGAAGCAACTCAGGCTTCTCGATGCCATTTTTTTTTTTTTCTTCTCTACAACAAAAGGAGCAAGGGGGAGGAAAAGTTAGTTTGTTAAATAGCATTCATTTCAGTCAGTCTGGCAGACTTTCAGCTTGTTTCCTTGAAAACCATTCCAGGGGAGGCTAAACTCCCGATGACTTCATGGGTCTTTTTATAAAGCAACGTAATGGTGGGGGAAGGACAGAAGCAGCTGCAGACCTACCCCAGCTACGGCAGAGGTGCCCTGAGCGCCGTGGCCCTCAGCAAGCCCACCGCCCCGCTGGCTGCCTCCCTGAAACCAGGAGGGTCCAGATGCCAAGCGTGTCCTTGTCACCTCAGGGCAGGGCAGGTTACCATCACGGCACCCACCGGTTTTCGGGGAAGGAGACAACTTACCTTGAATTCAGGAACGTCTTGTGATGGATTTTGCTGGACTCGAGTGCTTTCTCGGCGAGGGGGTCACAGAACCATAGAATGGTTTGGGTTGGAAAGGACTTTAGAGACCGTCTACATCCAACCCCCCTGCCCTGGGCAGGGACACCTCCCACCACACCAGGTTGCTCCAAGCCCCGTCCAGCCTGGCCTTGAACCCCTCCAGGGATGTCCTCCCAGCAGAGGTGCCTCATCCCTCTGAGCATCTTCATGGCCCTCTGCTGGACCTGCTCCAACAGGTCCAAGTCCCTTCTCTGTTGAGGACTCAACACAGAAGTTTCAGATCTCGTTCCTTTCGAAGTGGATGGTGATCTGCATCACCCCAATGATTTCAGCCCTTGCCCTTTATCCAGGAACCTCCTTACACCAGTGGCAGCCTCTGCCGGGTCCCCAGTTTGCTGGTTTCAGCTGTTACATCGCCTTGTTGGCTGATAAATAGAATATTTTCATGAAAAGGGCTTTCTGTCCACCCGACTGCCCAGGGTGTCCTCCGTCTGGGACCCCACCTGACCTCCTCACTCCAACAGGACTAATAACTGTTACGCTGTGGTTAAACCTTAAAGCACTGGGCTACCACATTCCCAGCTCTCTCCTCTTTGCCCAAAATGAGACACTGAGTGCAATTAATGGAAGTTAATTGAAATTACACCATAAATGAATGCAAGCTTTGGAACTAAACCAGCACGAGATCAACAAAGGGACCCTGACCCTCCCAACTGAAGCTCTTTCAGTCCCACCTCCCTCCTCCTTCCCTTGCCAGAGCCCCCCAAAAAAAGCCACCAAAAAAAAGCCATTTTGAGCAGCCAGCACCCCAGTTTAGCTAGAAATGGCTCAGAAGGTTACAAAAAACCCAGTAGTTTTAGAATCAGAATTAGGTCCCCAGGTGCCACACAAGCATTCGTAGCGCTGCAAGGGAGGGAGAGAGGAAAGGGACTTCCTCTGGTGGCCGCGTTTGATCACCTTGGATATAGCTCCATTCCCATTAAAAAAACCACACAAAAAAAAAACCAAATCCAACCACCTTCTAAGTATTTTGTTAACAAAAAGGAGAATCCTGCCCCCATCTGGCCTCCTTGGAAGGAAGCAGCCCCAGGTGGAGCCAGAGCAAGAAATCCTTCGCAGCGGCTTCGAAAGGGATGCAAACACTGGCTCCCGAGGCGCTCTCTGCACTCCGAAAGGAGTAAGAATTTGGGGTTTGGATCAAGATCTGACTGGCAGGAAAGCAGAGATAATTATAATCTTTCTGGAGCAGCTCCAGTCACGCCGCCGTTTGTTTGTGGGGTACAGATGGGTCCAACTGTGCCGTGCGAACGGGAATATATAAGGCTCCGCCATCTGCTGCCGATGTGGGAAGGGAAGCACAGTCCCTATCTGGGCCCACCGCTGAAAAACAGAAAAACAGCAAGTTTTATTCCTTTTGCCTCCGTAAAGCTCTGCCACAGCAGGCATGCCACATATTCTGTTTTACACTTCCAGGCAGAAACAGCTTTTGGAAAAAAAAAACAAAAAACCAACAAACTCAGCCAGCGAAGGTGGAAAGCGAAGGGACAACCTCTGGGTCAGAATCCAGAGGGAGCTCTTGCTTTCTGAAAATCAGAAATAAGATTTAATTTTCAGTCTCAAATGAGCTGAAGCCCAGACACCCTCCAAATGCTTTCCCCCCTTTCTCCCTGGCCACCTGCCCCCTCTCCTGCATCTGGGCTCAGTGTGAAATAGCAGCGGCTGCTGCTGGCAGCAAAAATCATAGTCATGGAACGGTTTGGGCTGGAAGGGACCTTAAAGCCCCCCCCAGTGCCACCCCCTGCCCTGGGCAGGGACACCTCCCACCACACCAGGTTGCTCCCGGGATGGGGCAGCCAGAGCTTCTCAGGGCAACCTGGGCCAGGGTCTCACCACCCTCACAGCAAAGAAGTTCTTCCTCACATCCCTACCTCCCCTCTTTCAGTTTGAGGTCAGCACCCCTTGTCCCCTCCCCAGCTTTCCTGGAGCCCCTTTAGGCACTGGAAGGGGCTCCAAGGTCTCCCTGGAGCCTTCTCTTCTCTGAACTCCCCAACTCTCCCAGCCTGTCCTCCCAGCAGAGGGGCTCCAGCCCTCCCAGCATCTCTGTGGCCTCCTCTGGACCCATATAATCCCACGTAAGAATGAGATTTTCCCACCTTATCTCAGTTTAGAGCTACCTCTCTTACCAACACGCAGGTTTTAGTTTGCATTACTCCAGGACTCTCCTTAAACAAAGCAGGAAGAGCAAGAATTAATAGTCCAAACACAAAGTAGTAAAGCTGGGGTTCTTCGTCCTCAGGATGGTGAAGAGGAGGCTGGTTCCTCTCTGCAGGAATTTTAGGGAATAGTCCACCACTGATAAAACTTGGGTTTGGCCACAGCAGTTCATCAGTGCACAGGTGGCTACAGGATTCTTTGTACGAGACATCCAGGGGGCGAGTGACTGGACTTGGGTTGCTGCTGCCAGAACCACAAAAGAACCCCAGACAGATCTCCTGTCAAAAATGTCCCCATCAGAGCACCTGAAGGCCACCTCATCTCCAGGTCTTACACACGTTAAAGGAATACAAAAAGGGTAACTTCCAAAATCAGTTACTCAAAAATTGTGTGCATCCTGGTTCCCGTCTGCAGCAGATGAAAAGCTGCAAAGCCAAGGCTTTTTGGGTAACATCAGTTGTTTCCATGGCTTCTTCTCTTGCATAAATAAGCACAGGTTCATATTTCATGCTACGGTCTGGAGGTGTGTGGAGGAGGAAGGTAGATGGACATCTGAGGTTCTGTAAAAGAGGGCCTTAGCGGTCTTCATTAATTATTACCAACACCCAGCACACAGCAAAGGGGCACCACGGAGGAACCTTCCCCAGTGCAGCAGAGACACCCCCTCCAGAACCCAGCAAGGTACGGAGGAACCACTCTATGGGCTCCTTTGTGGCTTCTTGGTCACCAGCTTGGCTATAGTACATTAAGAAGTGCTTAAGAAACTAATCATTCTCCTGGCTTTGTTTCTCGAGACATGTTTTACAGGAGTCTGGGTGAAAAATAAGATAGTACAAGTTCTTACAAAGACTCCTCTATGAAGTTCAAGCCTTTCCTTCACCCACCAGCAACCCATGCTCTAATATGCTCTAAATATATTTAAAGCCTTTCAAAGAATATAAGAAATACTCAACCAACAAAGCAACGGGGTTATTTGTTGCCGAGTGCCCCGTACACTGCATTTTCCAAGAGCAGAAGAAAATTGTATGGCAGCAGTAGGGGAAGAACTAAAGACCTGCAAGGCATCCCCTGGCGGAGCCACCACCCTCCCTCCAGAAGGCCAACCGTTCGCCCAGGCAACCATCACCCACAGGCTCTAAAATGATGCTCACGTAGCCCTGTGATCGCTAACGCCTGCACATTGTGCTCAACAAATCCAAAATGATTATAATACACATCTACAATCGTAGAATCACAGAACTGTCCAGGTTGGAAGGACCTTTCAGATCATCTAGTCCATCAACCTGACTCTGATAAAAAAACAACATCACTAGATTTGAAAAACGAGTTGTCCAGCTCACTCTGAAAACGGCTCAGTGAGGCCAACATGAAGAAATTCTTTGGCCAACTTGATACGAACAGTTTGGTTTATTAGTTGTTTCCAGGGCTCTCGTTCACACCCGTTAATCCATGTTTCCAAGTGAGGCCTCTCTTCACGTTCAACAGGACAAGGACCCCAGCACTGAGCCTTCCAGGCTAACAGCATTTGCACTGAATCTTTACTTATGTTCCAAAAATTCAGACAATTTTCATTGTTACTGTGCCATGACCAGCATCTCTTTGCATCATCCCAATAGTTTACCTATGTGTATATCTATATATGTACACACACACACATGTATGTATTTTTGGAGAGGGAAAAACAACAAAAAAGCCTTCTAATTCTGAAGAACTGGGAGCAAAAAGCAAAGCAGAACAAACAAGTTCATAATAAAAATTAATTCTGAAGTTGCAGGCTGTTCTGTAGTTTTGCATCTAATTTGACCTTGTCTTAAGGAGCCGGATTCAGAGAGAACAAGTGACAGCAGCCTGGGCTAGGAAACAGCAACGACACGGCCTGTAATTTACAAAGCAGTAACAGGATCCAAAAGAGTACTACGTTATGTTTTAATTTAAAAAACCAACCGACCAACCAACTGAAAAAAAAAAAAAAAACAATTAAGAGAACGCAGCAGTCTGTAGCGTGCATACAGTCACCAAAAAGAAAGACAGAAAGGCCCCAAAGTTACAGCGTTTTCATTTAAAAGTGCTCTATTTCCAGTTTCCCAGAAGGAGATGCTGGAGCCAAGGCTCGTTTCAGCAGCAGGAGACGCCGAGATAACCCGCGGGAGACGCTCCCTCGGTGGATGCAGAAGCGCAAGGGTCGGAGTCCAGCCACGGCCAACACTTCTTGTGTGCGCAGTTAAAAAGAATAAAACTATTTAATGCTAAAACCGCCCAGGAATAAGAGCGCAGTTCACTACTGGTTTTAATCTCCATTCCATTTTAAACCAGCCAGCGCAGGGTTATTACCAAACTCATCCCAAACGCCAACCTCCCAGAACAAAACCCGTCATCCCCGGTCCAGCAGAACAGCACGTTTCACCCCAAAACCACCCAGACAGACCCACGTTCTAGGGCAGAAACCAGGTCTTTGCTTCAAAAGTTCCCCCGCAACACAGACACAGGTAAGATTTAATGCAAGCAGTACAATTCTGACAAGCGCTTTCATCTTAAAATAACAAATGCTGGTAGTTTCTCAAGGACTGGCAGTTCTGAAGGCATCTCTGAACGTGCACAGACCCTCAGACGCAACCCCCCTGCTCCCCAACAATTCCACCCCAAATCTGTGTCTCGCCTCCGCAACACAGAGAACCAGAGGAGTTCCCTTCAGCTGAACACAAGTCTGATTTTAAAAGCCAGAAAGAGGGAAACAATTCAAGGAATGTTGTGATAAAACGCCAGAAGTTACTTAAGAGAATCATAACCCAACTTTATTATATTTAATGGCTTTTTTAAAACTTTTAGCTGAACAAACATGCCCGAGTTCCAGACTCTGAAGTGCTCGAGCCGGGAAATGCAGCCCTCGCCAGTCTCGGTATTAATTTGAAGCAATAATTTTGTATATTCCAGAATGAGCTTTTGTTGCAGCGTCAGTGTCAGCCACATCCTTTATCCGTGTCTTTCCAAAAGACAACAAACTTTTTAGGAAGAGAAGTACAAAATACACACCATCAAAAGAAATGTGACCCTGGTTGTACGATTAACGGGTGCACACGTGGACTTGGCCTTGTTAACAAACGCAGAGAATATACTCTAATGGCATTCTATCATCAATGTACTCATCTGAGAGGTTTCCTTCAGACGCCAAGAATGAGGGGTTCAGAGCTGGAGGTCCACGTTCTCGTCCAGAACTCGGCAGAGGCTGAGGATGGGACTGTGTCTGCAGGACTGAAGGTCTTGGCAAAGGCGGCAGCGAGAAAGCAGAGGGCATGCTGAAAACATTCATCAAATCGTAATATAGTCCGAGGTTAAAGTGGTTGGGCTACTGTTCTGCTGACATACACTACCAATTCTTCAATTTTTTAGCCATAAAAGTGCTCAGGAGTTGCAATCTGAGGTTTTTTGGTTTTTGTTTGTTTTTTTTTTTAAATCTCTGAATCTCTGCAGAATAGGTCTATTCCTGGCCAGCTCTTCTCCTCTTCTCCTCCCCACAGTGGTTGTCGCAGGGAGTCTTTAGACAAGAATTAGGCTGAGCTGAGGACTGGCAGAGAGTGATTTCCAGCCTTCAAGGAAGAGCAGCATTTTCTGACCACTTTCAGCTCAGTTGTCTCCATTTACAAAAGTTTAAAAACCTCAGCCAACTCGTGTCCTTGCTCACAAGGAATCTGGCTTAAGAGGCGGAGGCCAGTACAGGAGAAGGAACCCCTGGGGAATAAAGGCTACGATCTGATGGGAAGGATACCTCCCCCCCCCCCAAAAAAAAGTCCTGTACAGTATAAAAACCAAGCAGTAAAACCCTCCTAAGGCATGAGAATCATTTCTGCTTGTAATTCTAAAGCACGTTGTCAGAAAGTTACAGTGGCAACCACTTAGCATTTCTCAGTGTTTGCACGTTGGCTGTATCCGCGGCAGCAACGACGTTCAAGTCCCCTTCGTGTTTGCAATCCATCGGAACCGCAGGCAAAGACGTTTTTCTTAGTGCCGTTCCTCGCGGCATCCAAACACTCCTGCCCCGTAGCGCTCACCGACGCGCCACTTCAAGCCTCAACCTTACATGTGTTCAAAAGGAGCTGAAAAACCATTTTTCCGATATAATTAGTCCAACAGTAGCAAAGTCAACGCTTTACTGGCTGATTAAAAAGGGACTAGTTACACGGGGATGCTCACAAGGGCAAGAGTTCTCAGACTGATATATAACACGGTTTCTGAAGGAGAATTCCAGGGAAGCAGTCTGACCGAGGGACCAACGCAGCATCTCCTCTCCCAGAACAAGCTGCCCACGGTGGGTCTGACAAACGGGAAAGGGCTGGGAACGCAGAGGGTGGAAAGAACCATAACAAATCTAAATCAGGTCAAGGCTGGTGTGTGGGGAAGGGGAAACCCTGCTCACGTACGCGCACTTAGATGCTTTTCTAGAAATCGATCTGTTTGAAGGAAAATGGAAATTGTAGCCTAGGAAGAAGAGAAACCCATCAGGGCATCAGTTTCAGGCACTTGAGGTGCACAGACAGCAGGAGGGGGCTGTCGGGTGCATTTAACATTCACACGCACACCCAACACCTGGGAACACGCTACCCAACACGTGGGAACACAGCTGCTCAGCCTCCCTGGGGAAAAAAAAACACAACAACAAAAACCAAGGAAAAGAAAAAGAAAAGAAATCTCGAAAACGCCTGTTCACATTTTCCAAGTTCTACACCTCGCCTTTCCTCGCCATTAACAAATCCGCGGAGCTTTCAGATCAGAGGGCAGCGTGTCATGGAGCTGATTTCCCAAGTTTATTATTGAAAAGATAATTATTTATTATATAAAACTAAGAGAAGCATTTGAAGAATTTGCATTACTGGAACGTGAGTTACTGCCGTATTTTTTTCTTGCTAGTAAAATGGCATTCTGCAGTTTCGACTTAATAACCATTTTTAAAGACCCCCCCCTCCCTTTCTCAATATAATATCCTCAGAATAAATTTCACAAAGAGCAAAGGCAAAGTGATCTCTGGCTTCAGCCGAAAGCCAAAGCAATGCAACAGAGAGAGAAAACACAAAAGCAACACAAATCCAGGCCACGACTCTTGTTAAGGCAATCACTTCCAAACAACACGGAGAGAAGCCAAAAGCAGCCTTGATGCAAAGTCCCCTTGCTTTTCGAGGGACAGAGTTGTGGGAAAGATGTCAATTGTCCTACAGGGAAAAGACAAAAAGCTGGAAACGAGAAGGGTTTGTGTGTTCAAGAGTTTGTCTGCTCTTCTCCAGCTCCACTACAGGGCTGAATTGAAAAACAGAAATTTCCAACATTAGGCGAGGTGTGGAAAAGGCTGGTCCCAACCACATCGTCATGAGGGCACGGACTTGTACATTCCTCTAACGATCAGCTCATTAAGACCTGAGCAAACGCTGGTTCTCAGGAGGAATCTTCAGGCAAAGTTTCCTACAACTTCCACAGCAGCATTGGGATGAGGCTATTCCACTTCTGCTGCGCGGGGCGAGAATGTGGAATCCTCCCCTCCCTTTACAAGGGGGTGACAAAGTTTCCCAACCAGCACAGACAAGTCTCCCTCAGAGACTGCAGCTCCAGCACTCGGGAGGAAGGTGTGTCTTCTTCTCATCCCTAAGCCCCACCCGAGGATGCTGCAGGCACACGATGTGTCAGGAAGCGTTGCCCAACGCCAAGTTCTTGCTAGACCTGCCCTCGAAAATGCTACGAGATCATGACACAGAAGAGACGCCTCATCGTTCTATGTGACGTGACACACACCTCTTTGCAGTGGGGCTAAGGCTGATCGCTCCCCGCCCAACACACAGACAAGGATTCACTCTTTGGGGCAGAAAAGCCATGGTTTCACCAGCCAGTGTCCGTGCCTGCGGTGATCCCGGCTCCCTGCGGGGGTCTGCCCCACCGGGGAAACAAAAGACGGAGCCAACCCCACCAGTATCTTAGAGGCCACAGAAAGTGGAAGCAGCTGGGACACGGAGAGGGAAGAGGAATAACACAAGATGTCTGGCTGCAACACCAGCCGCACCTGGAAGAAACCACCCCATTTCCATTACATAGACGCCCCAAGTCCTAAAGTAAATTTCAGCGAAGGAGTACACGGCAAATTCCAGCAAGAAGCAGGGGATCAGAACACCCCTCTCCCTGACCTTTCTGTCCATTCACAGCCACAACTCCTCTCCTTAAAAACGAACAAAACCCCAGCACACACCCCTTCAGGCAAAGGGATGTGGTATTTAGCAACACCACAGGGCAATACTGGAAAGGGATGGAAGGGGAGACACAAGACTCAAAAACCGAAGGCTGAGGTTTATAAGCAAGTCTGCTTTTTCTTTTTAAGACTAGAAAATGTACAATTCCATTTCATATGCAAGTGTGCACAGAGCTCATTTCTTGAAGATACTGTCGGATAAACTGAGAAAGTCTTTGCATTAAATTGTTATTTCTTCAAACATTTATACATTTCGCAATACACCAGTTAAATACCGCTATCTATGTGCATGCACTAGAAATATATGCATGTACATGTTAAAATGTTTACGAAAGACAGCAGATTCCCTAGCCAGTGAGCATCAAAGAGATACCAAAAATATATTAAAAAGTTAAATTCTTTACCTGCCTTTGTTAAATACAGACTTTTGAAATCGCCTCCTTTCTTTTCCCTCCCCGATTCGCACCACGATCCCTGCAGAAGCAGGCAGACGGGAGGGCAAGACGAGATTATCCCAGAACCAGAGAGAAGCACCTTAAAAAGTTCAAACTAAGCTTTTTTCCCTTTAAAATGTCTTTTCCATCCTCACCAGACGTACGAGCTAAGGGAGGGAAGGACATTTTAAACAAGGTTTTATTTCGTTCTGCCGTACTCCCCAAACATACATCTCCAAGGTAAAAAGCCTGGGATTAAGGCTACGGTCACTTCCCCAACACCGATGACGTTTCAAACCAGCCAACCCAATCCTACTGCAAAGCCCAGACCCTCGGAAACGAGGTAATTCCAAACAACGTCCATCCCGGTAGGTACCACAGGAAGAAAAAGCCAACCACGTCACATTCTGACACTTCTTCACAACTCACCTGGGGACCAAGCAAGGGAGTTGTATTTTTCAAGAAGCACCACCCCTGGAACTCCCACGGGGCCACCGTCCAGGGGGCACGGAGAGCCTTTCAAAGTAGTGTCATCTGGTCTGCTCCCCGTCCCAGTTCCATCCGCTGCGTATCGATATATGTACATTTTGACTCTCATCACCGACAAGCGTGCCTCCCTCTGAAAAAACACTTAGCGAAGAGCATGACTTCTTTTGAAAGATTCCAGTGGGGCTTTTGAACACTTTTGTGCCTCTTTGGTTAAGAAAAACAAAAAAAAACCCCCAGAGAGGTGCCTTTTTTTCCCTTTACGACAGCTAAAGGTACTTGTGCTGGAGGTGAGTGGGCAATGAAGAGTACTGCAAAGAAAGGACAGCAGTACCACAGCATGACACGAGCTTCGTGGAATCATCCCATCCAATGATGACTACCAGTTAAAAAAAAAAGAAAGAAGAAAAGGAAAAAAAGAAAAGCTGTTTCATTTTCAAGTCTTTGGCAAATTCTTTACCATTTGCCGACACTGCAATTGGAAGCTTAACCCATACGGACCCCGATCCGTTACGGCACCCTCCCTCACTGAAAAAAATCACGTGAGAAACAAGTGACAGTCTGAAGAGAGAGCTTGCTTTGATAAAGTTCTGGTGAGCCAAGTGTCTGATGGATGCTACATCCAGAGAGGGAACCAAGGAGAAGGTGCTGTGACACGTTGGCCGCGTCCAGTATTAGTACTGCCGCCAACAGACTGATTCAGCTCTACACACTGCTCTCAACAGATTGCAATGAACCTAAAATTGAGGTATAAATATACACAAATATGTACAGTACACATACAGGAAAATATTTTTGCATTTGTAACATTGGTAACCTTAAAAATACTGGAAAGTTGATAACTATGCCATTGATTCGTTTGCTAATTTACTGGAGTAATGAAGCCAACATCTTCAACTAGAGAGGACTACAATGGAATAATAAAACTCAGAATTAAAAGCTCCTTCCTCTCGCTTCATTTTCCCCATGCCCGAGGGCAGACTCTTCCGAGTGGCTGTATCTTGAAAAGAAGGTTGATCACAGCTTTTAAATGCATCCTCAGAGGAAACCAAATGGGAAACCAAACTGGAGCCTCAACTGCATCTTGCTTTTTGCTGAATGGTCTTAATTTATATACACGTATGTGTGTGTGCATCTATGTAGAAAATAAAGTTGAAATCAGTTCAGTATAAATACATCTAACCCATTAATTCTGCCACTGTGAAGGTAATCATGGGTACAGCTCTTTTCAAGCAATGTCTGTGCAAAGAGGTCAGTAAAAATCATCTGATCTTGAGTCTTGACATCATCCACTCGAGTCCTTGGCACAGTCTGCAAACAAAAGAGAGAATTTTTAAGGAATACATGCACTTCTCGGGAGAACCTCAAAGATCATTCCATGGCACAAACTTAATTTCTGCGTAAGAACGCTGCAGTTCTGGCTGAAGGAATCACTTCCAGGAACAGTTCACTCCAAGCACAGACATTTCCTAGATCTTATCTCCAGGTGACGGACCTCAGATCCCAGTCCTTCAAGACATACTCTGAAGGGTTTTTTCCTAATTATGATTATTCTTAATAAACCAGAAGAGATTTTAGGTCCTTCCCACTCTCACTAGGCCCAGATCATATAAAGGTTTATCACCATGAGGCAAGACTGTGGATTTGCTCTTAAAGATGGTTTTCAGATCACACTGAGCCCATTTTCAAGAGTAAACACCCAATCTTTCAGTGTAAGATCACTACTGACAGGGAAGGAATTGTGTTAGAACGAAAAACCACGATAAAAATACCAAAATAATTCCAGATAGCCCTCCTAGAGACAAGAACGACTCTCACCCCTCTCCAGTTAAAGCACAGCAAGCCTGAATGTGCCACTGGTGATCCTTAATTGAAGTCAGTTTCAGGAACTGAGATATTTCAGCTACTGTCATACACTCTTTAACATCCTGCTTGTTAGCGAAGATCAGCAAACCTGCTTTTTTTAAGTCCTAGGGAGAAAGAAAGAAAAAGAGGGTGCTTACAAATCAGCCCTCGGAGGCAAAAGTTGTAATACCAAACTAGAGAACCTGAAGTCTTAACAGAAAAAAAACCCCTAAACTATAAAGCACTGCAGGCTGATTGACATACGACTTCAGAAAATCTTTTGATCCAGCAGATCAAGTGTTCAGTTTTCGCCTGGGACGACCCGTAAAAACCCCTTGTTGGGTGCCTTGTTGTGCTCAGTGAAGATGGGAGCTGCCCTGTGTCCCTGTGTGTGCAGCCCCAACAACACCACAGGCCTCCCTGACAGCCCAGGCCTCCCCTTTAACCTGACCTGCTTATCCAAAGCTGCTGCACTCTCCTGGCTTTTCCACAGGCACCCCCCTCACTTTGATTTATTACCGTATCATTAAAACGGATTTTAGCACCCAGTGAGTGGACTGTGCAGCAGTTCTTACCCAGGGCAACAGTGGGTTACCCCACCAGTAAAACGCAGAAAGACACCCTGCCTGCGCTGCAGCCCTTGGCCAGGGAAGTCCCACCCATGGAGGAGCTTTGAGGCTGCCACCGACAACGTAAAGCAACCTGTGCTAACATTTTATTTAGAGGATACACAGAAAATCACCACTTATACCGCTTCAGGATCAAAGGATGGACATCTACACGAACGAACACGTTGGAATAAACTTCTTTATGAGCCTATGCAATATTTAAAACCTCAGTGCTAACTGTTTAGAGAACAGCCACTCTAGGGGCAAAGCTTTTTTTTATCTCAGGCTGCTTGGAATTACACTAGTACAGGCAGGTATTATTGAAAATCCGTCCCCCTGAAAGTAAAAAGTTTTTCCCGGGAAGCCCAGAAAACTCATTCACTTAAATGCCAATCAGGCACACTAATTTTAACAGGCGGTAAAATTCATTCCCAAATGATCTACCAGTCTGGAAAACAATTGGAACTGACCTGGCCAACGCAATTTTGCCTTAAGAAAAGTTCAATTGGACCGGTTCTCAAGGACGGCAAGGAAAAGCTATTCTAAATAAATATTTGGTTTCCATTCCAGCTTGTATGTATTGTTGTTCTCCTCAAATGTCACAGCATTTGGAGAGGTAGCAGAATATACTGAAAACATCCTGCTGTAAAACAATGGGCACATTTACTGTGAGACGGGGTCTTTTGGAGCACAGAAATAGTCTCCCAAGGCGAAGCGAGGCCATTCATGCTCCTTGGGGTTTCAGACTTCCCTCATTTCAAAGTCAGCTCGTTAACAACTTCCGCACCTTCCTTTACAGATTACGAGACAGAAAACGCAGATTTTGTTCAGTGACTGCAACAGACTGAAAAGCACGTCTCTGAAATTCTAATCCTGACAGCAGCAGACCCAGGGCGACAGTCCCCCCATTCCACCACTACCAAGAAAGCCAGCCCTACTTTAATAAAGTAAGTTCTAATAGAGTAAACACAACTTGAATTTAAATACCAAAATTTATAAATGCAAGACACAAGGCAAAGCACTTGGGTTTTTTCTCAAATGCTTCAGATTACCACAGTCGCTCAGAGAAAATACTCAGGCAGCCCCTGCCCTTCCTGCAGCCACCTACTAAACAGTGGCCATAGTTTAAATATAGATGTGGTATTTTGGGATATAATGCCATGAATTTTTTTGCACCTCTTTGTATTCTGACACTTAAATTTGGAAGCTCATTGTCCTTGGTGTCAACTCATACAAACTGATCCAGTTTGCATGAAGCTTGTCTTTCGGGTCCCACCGGCAAATGGAGCCTATATAAAGACACCTTCAGTAAAAATCAGGGCCGTGGTCCTGCAGCGCTGCCTGGATCGATTAAAGTCTTTGGGACATCCAGGTCATGGAAGAGGTGTCCCTTGGCTTTTACGGCAGTTCCAGTATTCCTGAACCAGACCCAGACAGCTCAGTTTTAGACCCGAGACAGGGCTCAATTTTAAAGAGGGTGATTACAAGCTGGCAAATTGTATTCTCATTCTGCAATTCCAAATACAAATAGAGTGACGGCTGTTGTAGCCACAGGCAGTTTGAGAGCTGGTTGCTATAAGACATTATTAAGGCTGTGAAAACAGAAAACATCAAGCAACTACAAAGCTATCAAAACTAGTAATTAAGTCGGAGGAAACACTGTTTTTTTAAAAACAATCTCATTCAGCTATTACCATGGATTGAGGCAGAAAACACACAAAAGTCATTTATGGGTCCCAACTTCTGTTTCACAGAAGTGTTCAGAAGTTGAAGAGCTACTTTTGCAGCTTTAGTCATTTGGTGTTAATTTACAGCTTTATTAGGAGCTTCACAAAAGATAGAGGCTCTGGCAGGAACAAGAGAGCTCTGAATCCTGCAGCTGGGAGAACACAACTGGTGATGATCGCCCTGGGCTTCACTGGGAGAGACCTCTCTCCATCCCGGTCTGTCTCCAGCCAGCAGGAGTAAGCGAGAACTCTCAAACACCCATCACCCAGCTCTTACCCACAATAAATATTAAAAGAAAGAAAAACACAAGGTCTACTCACCTCATGTGCTAACATTTTATACAGTTCTTCCTTAGTCACAGAAATCCTCTCTCTGTCTGTGCTGTCCACAACAACTATCACAAACTTCAAAAAGGTGAAAAGTTGTTAGAACAAGCTACTTATCTGGCCACACACTTGTCAGCAAACAATTCGTTGCAGCCTTTAAAAGGTAAAGTGTACCAGCTTTCTCCCTCTACTTCAAATATTAACATGCAAATATGTATTTGCGAGGAATTTAAAAAAAACACCATAAACTTGGCCATATGTAAGATGCTATGTGCCATAGCATCTTACAGGGAAGCACGGGAGAATCAGAATTATCAGAATTAACTTTTTTTGAAAAGCACCACTGATCTCACATAAGGAAACCTTGATTTAAATCATTATTTTAATGAAGTGCAGGGTATGTGCTGCAACTTTGTTGCTAAAGAGTTCTTAAAATTCTTGGAGGTGCTTAAGTAAACCCATCACGGGAACTTGCAAGACAGAAGAATTTTCTCCTCAACCTGAGACAAAATTTCCCGTGTTCCAGTTTGTGCCCGTTGCCCCTTGTCCTGTCCCCAGGCGCCAATGAGAAGAGTCTGGGCCCATCCTCTTGCCACTGCCCTTTAGCTCTTGCTCAGCATCGATGAGATCCCCTCTCAGCCTGCTCTTCTCCAGCTGAACAGCCCCAGGTCCCTCAGCAGAGAGGTGCTCCAGGCCCTGAGCATCTTCTGCAGAACTCTCTCCAGCAGTTCCCTGTCCTTGAACTGGACACATGGCAGAGCAGAGGGGATGACCTCCTTCCACCTGCTGGCCATGCACTTGCTAACACACCCCAGGAGACCATTCAGCTTCTTGGCCACCAGGGCCCATTGCTGGCTCCTGGGCATCCTGTTGTCCACCAGGACTCCCAGGTCTTTTTCCTCAGAGCTGCTCTCCAGCAGGTCCCCCCCAACCTGTCCCAGTGCAGGGGGTTATTCCTCCCCAGGTGCAGGACCCTACACTTGCCCTTGTTGAATTTCATCGGGTTCCTCTCTGCCCAACTCTCTCTCTCTCAGGTACGCTGCATTCCCATCACCAGCAACGGCTATACCACGACTTCCAAGGAAAAGGCTTTCAGTTCATTCTCACCTCGGTGTTCGTGTAGTAGGTGTTCCAGGAAGACCGGAGAGACTCCTGCCCTCCGATATCCCACATCAGGAAGCGCGTGTTGTTGACCACTATTTCTTCCACGTTGCTCCCAATGGTGGGCGAGGTATGCACCACTTCGTTCATGGAGCTGCAGAGGCAAGAGAGCACCTGGGTCAGATACCCCAAAAAAACAGCATCATTGTGTGTTTCGGGACTCCGATCTGACCCACGGCTGTAAAAACTACACTTTATGCTCATTCTGATCTAGAAAGCTTCGTGGGAGAATTACAGCAAGCAAACAGAGACAAGGTTTGACAGTGGAAGGTGAGTAAAACCAACAATAAACAGGACCAAAAAAGGACTCAGTGAACTATACAATAATCAAATTATAAAGCTGAGAGAGCATTCATGAAGAAAACCATATTATAATTAATTAAATCATAAAGCTGAGAGAATATTTGCTTCAGAAGCTGTTTTAAGCAGCCAGCTTTTTCTTTTTCCAGGCCGATTTTGACACGCATGGGAAAGAGCAGTTGTTTGCTTCAAGAATGTGGTCAAGCCACAAGATTTCCAAGGTTGCAGAAAAACAACAACTCAGCATCCAGCTCCACCGCACACACTGCATCTCGCTCTCCTTCCAGTACGGGCCACAAAGAGCACACTTCCTTCACAATTCAGTTCCTTTATGCCCAAACTGTCTTCTCCCTCCCTTCAGCGCAGTCCGATAACCCCGCTTTTTGGAGACAAGTGCAGACTTGAAGTATTTCAAATATATTGTTCTGGACATACCAACAGCAACTTTGTCATTAAGACCACTAGTTTCACTTCAATAGCGATAACCGAATTAACTCCAGATACTCTCAAAGTTCAAGTTATTTAAACTCTACTGCCCAGGAACATGCCAAAAAAAATTAAATAATTCAAGTCAGCTTCCAGGAAAGTGTCAACCATTTTCAAAGAACTTAATTATTTTTTCTTCTGGTAATCTTGATCTATTTTTTCCCTTTTATATGAACATTATTTGAAGCTTTAGCAGAGCGGTTAGTTACAGCGACAGTAATTTGAGAGTTGTAACCACACTAGAATATCTCCTGAAGAGGCCTCAGACAACGGGGGAGACAAAAGGTGCTCTCCGAAGGAATCCCAGTTACCCAGGGCCTCAGCAGCCTAACGAGACACCTTCACACCCCACACATTTGAGGGCGGCCATGTAAGGGAAAGAGAAGGATGAGAAGAAAGAACCATAAAATCAAATTAAGGATAACAATGACGTAATAAGACGCCTATGGCTGACTTCATATTTAAAAAACAGGTTTTAGCAGAGTTGTTTTAATGCTTGGAAGAGGTGTATCATGAATCCCCTTGCCCTGGCTGAGCCTGCAGACTTTCAGGCTGCTGCCATCTCGCACTTTGCAATACGATAGGTGCATTTTTCCCTCCTCCTCGCTGAAACGAGGTGAGCGTGAAGCTTAATGGCAATTCTAGACACCTGATCACAAAATCCTAGAGCCGCCTGATGGAAGGGAGGGGATCTGAGTGCAAGAACGGGAAGACAAGAAGTGTCTGTGGAGCTGCAGCGATCTGTTAGAACTATCACCTCTCCAGCATCTGCTGTGGCCCTCCATGGCAAAGTAACAGCCAGGGCACTCACCAACACTAGTCGTCCTGCTAGTTATTCTCTTGTGAAAGGAGTTAAACATAGTAATTCATGCTTAGAACACTTATCTGCCATGAAGAAACAGTGAGAGAAAAAAATGGCATATGTGCACATGGAGGTAGGGCTTAAGGAGGAGTCACACAGGAGCAACAGAGCTCCATCAAAGCGGCAAAGGGGAAGGGGAATACAAGTGGAGAAAAGGGGAAGTCCTGCAGAGCCCAAGCGGGTTTAAAGGAAAAGGAGGGACGGAGAGAGCCACAAAAGGGAAAAGAAAACACTGAGACTGCAGAAATGAAAAGATGAGGACAACCGTGAGATGCCTGTGGAGGAAGTGGAAAGACACTGGCAGCATGAAAATGCACCGAGGATGGGCCTCAGCTGCAGCCGTTACCAGTCTTAAAACATATTCTTCACTCTATTTATGCTTTTTAAAAATCTCTCACTCTTGATTTAAATAACAACCACCACCATCTTTTCACTTTCCCTGCAGACTGTGCTAGGGCATAAGCGGCTGGAAACGCTGCATGAGTTTCACGTTTCAGCAAGGCAAAAGCAGACTGTAATTTGACAAATCCCAAACGTTTTACGAAAGCATACTTTAAGTGTGCAACTGGGCCAGCGTGGCTGTATCGCTTAACGGGATTTTTTTTCCTGATACTGACCCAAGAACATTTCCTAACGCCAGACTACTTGGCGTGAGAAATCCCAGATCTGTTTCTCTTATAAACAGACCTTGAGTCACCTGTCCCACCTAGAGGACTCTGAGTCGGTGGACAATTTTGTACCTTTTTATCAAAACGCAGTCAAGGGCCAGAGATATGAAGCTCGTACAAGTTTCACATAAACCAACAGCAAGGTTAACGCGAGACAAACATGAGTCAGTGCCGCTGTTAAAGGCAGAAGCTCCAGGAGAGCGACCAGCACTGGTGGCTCAAACAAAGCCCTGGCCAGGGAGCATGGGCTGCCACTAGCCCCAGAGCTGTGCCCTCCTAGCCAGCGCTCAGCCTTCCTCCTCCATCCCCACCACAAAGGACGTGGAAGCACAACCCTGTGTGCAGGACACGAGCTGGGGCATGGGAGAGGTCCAGCTTCGCTGCTTTGCTGCTCCAACAAGGATTTGTTGAGGGTTTAGATGCTGCAACGTGGGTCAGTTTAGCAGCATTGCTCCTGCAGCTAAACCTCCCTACGATCAGATTTTACGAAGCTGGCCAACAGCCGACACGGTGACACCAAAGGCAGTTGTGATTAAGTGCTAATAGCAATGTAATCTGATAAATAAAAGCTCTGAACAAAACTGTATTCATATACCAGACAAAACACAGACGTTTCCAAACCCTAAGCACACTCTTTGACCCACTGCCACCTGCACCATTCATTACTCTGCAACATAATGCCCTCAAAGTGGAAAAAAAAAAAAAGAGCAGCGACAAGAGCAATACATAAAACACACACCTTGAAATCCATGCAATGTTCATACTTACAATTGATAAAGAATGGTCGTTTTCCCTGCATTATCCAGGCCAACAATGATTACTTTGTGCTCTGAAATAAAAATATCGCTAGTAAGTCACATCGTTAGCTTTGCTGTCACGATAACAACTGCGTTATGAAACAAGATTAGCGTTGGCATTTTGGACCGATTTCCTAAGCAAACACCGCCCAACTCCAGGTGCCACATTTCACGGGCAGCAGCTAAGAGCCGGTTTGCCTGCAGAGGGGCGCAAAGCCCATGGACCACTCTGAGCAGGTAAGCGACCGTCGCCTTCCCCCCCCGCATCTGCACACCTACAGGAACAATTTCTGTGAGGCTACGTGACGACCTTCGCCTTCTTGCTACAGCGATCTCACGCCGGAATCCTTTCCCAAGCGTCCACACGTTTTTGCAGCTTACAACAGGCTGTACTCTCTCCTCTCCAGCACACAGGCTCACGCACGCCCTAAGCGCTCGCTCCCAAGGCCATACTTTTATCACAGCCCACAACATCTCCACCTCTTGTTGTTAAGAACCCCAGCAGCGCTGCCTTGCCCCATAGGTAGGGCCATCCGCCTGCCTCCCTCACTGCCCTCTTTCTCCCTTTCAGCAGGTTTGGAACCCGGAGAAGCGACTTGCCTACAGCTATTTTACAGCCTGCATTCACCCCGTTTTAGTTTTAGAGGAACCAACAAGTACTCCACAACACTACTCTGACACATACACCGACACTTCTCGGAGCGCAACACCAGAATCAATCACTGTTACTATTTAGCACCTTCTTCCCCATACACCACAAAGACTGGATCGGAATCCCACAGCTGGTGTTGGCGAGCGCATTCCAATTTACGATTTCCAGGAGAAATGTCTGCCCCCAGCGAAATTACGCAACTTTTAGTTGCGCAAATAACCTTGGCTTCAACGGGACTATTCATGCAAGTAAAAGCTTTGTGAGAAGGGGCTTTCTTTCCCCCCCCTGCCCCTCCCCAGTGGTCCACGAGGGCAACAAAAAGCCATTATAAGCCTGCCCGAGATGCAGGCGACTGGAGATCAATTCCTGCTGCTTGCAAAGTACACTCGCGTTGACTCAGCGCAGAGGAGAGAGGGAGGGGACAGGGGTCAGGTAAGTGGGGTTTCTTGGTCTTGATTTTATCAATATTGTGTGGTTTTGCAGAGTTGTCTTAGGCACCCTCAAATATGAACTCCGGGTTTTAATAACTTTGCATAACTGCACAATATTGTAAAAATATCTGCTTACCTGACCCCCCATAACTAGGAACTTTAGTTTCTGGTGGGATGCTGCCAGCAAAGTGGATGCTAGGAAAGCAGTTGGGACGGAAGGTCTGAGGTGGAGGCTACAAAACAAAAATAGGGTGTTGGGTTTGCACTAAGTGTTAACGGGCATTTAATGGGGACATTCAGCATGCACGTGTACCAGCACTTCACTTCAAAAAAAAAAACAAACAACCCACGTTTAAAAGCCATTACAGCCACGGAGGAAGAGCCTCAGCGTGTGTTTTAGCGTTGAAAGTTACAACTCTCGTGAAAATCCTGGCTGTAAGGGGACAGGCGTTACCAACCCGAAGTCACTTCTCACATTTACCCCGGCAACAGCAGACCTGGGGGCTGCTTAAGGCCACTAATAAACCGGCAGGTGACAAGACGCGACCTAGACCCTAACGACGCAGCGCAGTTGTAGTCTTTGGGCACTCGTTAATAGTTTTAACGTCCAGCCTTTCGGGGAATGAGCTTTTCCAGTGACTTGCGAGAAGGAAAAATAAAGGTTAAGC
>VZRU01016559.1:3455-40298 GCA_013398155.1 Pedionomus torquatus | reverse complement strand
GGTGGGGGAAGCGTCCAGAGGCAGTGCTGGGGAAGTGGGATGGGAGTGTCCAGACCAAGGGAGCGTGCGGGGGGGGATGGCTCAATGTCTCAATATCTCAGATGCTGATGGGAGTTTCCAGGAAGCGGCTGACACCAGGCTTGCTTGAATGGAAAGCACTTCTGAGAAGGATCTGGGGGTCCTGGGAGAAAGTCAATTCTCCATGAGCCAGCAGTGGGACCTTGTGGCCAAGAGGCCAATGGAATCCTGGGCTGGGCAGGGAAGAGTGTGGCCAGGAGGTGGAGGGAGGTCATTCTCCCCCTCTGCTCTGCACTGGGGAGGCCACAACTGGAATCCTGCCTCCAGTTCTGGGNGCAGAGGCTGCCCAGGGAGGGTGTGGAGTCCCCTTCTCTGGAGACCTTCAAGCCCCTCCTGGATGCAGTCCTGAGGGATGTGCTCTGGGCAACCCTGCTTTAGCAGGGGAGTTGGACGGGATGATCTCGGGAGGTCCCTTCCAGCTCTGACGATTCCCTGATTCCATGAATCTCCAGAGGCTGGGGAATTTAAGCATAACGTATCTAAACGTAGCTACCATTTCTCTTTCTGCTCGAGTCTGCTGTGATCAAATGGCTGTTTTCTTTACCTGGTTCTGCCTTAAAGTGCCTGCGGTCGGTTTAGTCTCTGATTTGCTCTGTAGCAGCTGTGGTGCTGTGGCTTGCTGAGCAACAGTCCCAGCACTCCTCTTGCCATAGGGCTAACGCTGACCCAGGAGGTGAGAAGAACCAGCCACCCCTCAGCTTCTGTGTCCATGGTGGGACCACAACATCTCTCCAGTGCCAGGGAGCTGTGGGGTATCAGAAGGCGGCATTGGCGCTGCCAGCCTTGAAGCAGGATGAGATATATGAATGCAGTGGATGCACAAACAGTCTTAAAAAGTGATCTCCTCTTAAGGGGGCTCTGCGTAGCACGCTGTGCTTTTAGCGATCAAATTCGTGGCCCTCGCAGTCACCTTCTCTGTCCTTCCAGTCAAGGCAAATGTCACGCAACATCTATTACAGCCTGGAGAAATAAAAGATCGGGAAAACACACTTAAATCAGAACTAGCGTGTTGTAACAGCTGTAGGACAGAAGAGCTCCTTAACCGCTGCTCACACCTTGTTCTGCCTACAGGACAAAAGACAGAAATCAAAAGAAAAAAATGCCTCACCTCCTGCCGAGGCTGTTCCTCGTCTGTTCCTATAAACACTGTGAGCTCCGTGGGAAGGTGACAACCTCAAACTCCCCAAAAGAAAAGTTAACTTTTTCTTTCCGTGGTCTGCGTAACACCTTTCTAGTAAATCACCTCTCAGTTCAGGATTAGGACATCTGTTTCCTCCAGAGAAGCTGCTTCTGTGACTTGCTGGGCTCAAGCTCCGGCTTCACACGCTGCAATTATGGTTTTAGAGAGAGGGATCTTCTGCCAGATCCTTCTGTTTAGGTGAGCAATTGATAAACAGATTAAAGTCGCAGATGGAGGGGGGAAGCAGACTAGCAATTACACCCTCAAAGGCAACCTACAGCAGATTTTGTTAAATCCCCAGGTTTTTAAGCAGGTGGAACCCAGTCCCTGCAGCAGAGCCGATGAGGCTGTGATCGGTGCGGCAGTGGGGAGATGCCGCCCTCCACGCGGGCTCTTCACAGGCTTTATCTCTGGTTCTTCTCTAGTTTCAGCTGCTTATACTCGTGGTGTGAATTTGTTAGTCACTCAGAATTTCTCCATTGATTTTTGTTAAACTCCCTCCTGGCTCATGATCTTGGCAACCTCTTTCTGTTGTTTAAACAGGCTCGCCCGTCTAGCAGGTTTTCCCAATGTCACAGTTCTAGTATTAACTCTCTTTATTGAGTAATGTTGCTTCTTATCCAGGATGAGATCAGACTTCATAACAAGTGGTTGAAAGCCATGAAGTTTAGATCCAAAATAGGAACTGAATCCAAGCATTCCTGAAATTTGAGGATGTTTGAATCGAGTTCTGGGTTGACCCTGCCACGGAGAAAGGTTCAAGCAGTGAAGTTCAGAGTCGGATTCGTATCATCTCATTAATTAAAGGAGTTTTCAGTCCTGTGGCTTGATGTTGGGTCCATCTTTGATAGCCGGTGGTCAGACATGATGAATTCCTCGACTGCCCAGTGAGGAGGTTAAACACCTGCTGAGATACATGGCACAAGATTTCTCCAGAAATGCTGGGTTGTCTTTAAAGAACGTAAGTGGCAGCTGGAGAAACCTGGTCGGTTAATAGATGGAAACCTAAGAAGCAACAAAGGGCCAGTTTTTTTATCAGAGTGCTTTGATTCATGTTAAATGCTACACATTTCTGAACACTCTACTCAGATTTCTACCCGAATGCCAAAGGGCTGTTGTAGCCGTATCCGTGACAGAGGCAGAATTACTGAAACCTCCTGTGAGAAATGCTCTTCTTAAGGTTTCCTTCTCTTGAGTTTTGCAAATGCAGTAACGTTGATTTGTTCGGGTATGGTCCAAGGGTTAATGTTGATTTGCTGGGGTGTCCGCCCAAACAAACATCTGGGGATACAGATGTTGTGGGGTGCAACACACCAAGCAAAGGTTTGACCCATCGCTCCCCTCCCAGTCCCCCAGTGCCTACACCAGTACCTTGTGGCGTGCGGTGATGCAGATAATACGGCATTTCCCAGAAGCTTTTCACGCTACCGTGTGACGAAGATACATCTTGATGCATGAGTTTCAAGCCAAGAACTTGCATATTATACCAGTATTGCAAAGGAAGCTCCTCAGAATGCACTTTAGTAATGCAGATCTAGAATCTTGTGTTGCACCAATAGACAAAGAATTATACCATGATGAGCTATTGGTTTATTTTTACTCTTCTTTTTAGAAGAGTAAAAATACTCTGTTTTTTAGAAGAACAGTTTTCCCATATAAACACACTTTTGCGTTGACAAATAATTAGTATTTCAGCCAAAAAGAAACCATGTAACTAGGATCGTTGGTCGCTATAGTTCAACTTCTACACACGAGGGGATGTGAATAGCAGAAGACTCTATGCTTATCTATTTACTAACGAATTGCCTTTGCAACCTGAAATTTAAAGGGAATGAGTTCTGGCCTGTGCATTAGATTACCTCTTGTGTGCACGTTGTCTAGGTCACTTCAACTTTTTTCCCATCTGTAACCGGATCTCGTGACACTTACCTATCGCAGAGAGGTGCCATGAAGATCCATTCCACGTCGTAAGGATATTCCACCAACAGCAGCTGCCAGGGCTCAACACCATCAGTCCCTCCTACTGCTTTCAGCGGGGTTTGCAGTGCGGGTCACACTGCATCCAATAACAATGTGAGGAGGAAATGTCAAATTCAGCAGAAATATTCCTGGGTTTCCATCTCCAATGGATTAGTTCCTCCCTTATCAGCCTGTAAAGATTTGACTTCATTCCCGATGGGCTATGGCAAACACACTTGAGACAAGTGTCAGGAGTAGAAAGTTTCTGCTCTTTCCTGGTTCCTCGGATTACTTTTAAATTATTTTCAGTTGTTCAACATTGCTGTTGCCACCTAAAATCAAAAGGAGGGGAAAAAAATGTTTAGAATCATAGAAGGGTCAGAGTTGGAAGGGACCTTGAAGATCATCCAGTTCCAATCCCCCTGCCCTGGGCAGGGACACCTCCCACCACACCAGGTTGCTCCAAGCCCCATCCATCTTGGCCTTGAACCCCTCCAGGGATGGGGCAGCCACAGATTCTCTGGGCAACCTCTTCCAGTGCCTCACCACCCTCACAGCAAAGAAGTTCTTCCCAAGATGCAATCTAAATCTCCCCTCTTCCAGTTTAAAACCATCACCCCTTGTCCTATCACTACTCTTCCTGACCAACAGTCCCTCTCCAGCTCTCCTGTAGGCTCTGAAGCTGCCAAGCTTCAAGTACAGGAGAGAATCCCGGTGCCAATTTATTACTAATTGTCCCTCCTGGCTGTGTCTGTTTGACTTCTTGGAACAGCCAACCCCACAGATCGCTGTAAATACTAATCTTCTTATACTTAAGGTATCAGGTTTTCTTTGATGTTACCAAACATGTCGACTCTTATCTCGGTTGAATGCACAATCCCAACACAGTTATCATTAATAATGTTGTGTCTGCTGCTTCATCCCAGGGAAAATAGCAAGATGCTTCTTTTCAAAGCGCTAACTTTTCTGCACTTCAGTAACGACCCAGCCTATTTGACTTACATCCTATTTAATGTTCAAAATGACGCATTTAACTTCCCTGAGTCTAAAAAGGCCCTGATCCTGATAATGCTCGTGTACGTGCTTAGCTCGACACTCACAAGTCCCTCCCAGCCAGGAATATGCACGAATAAATACATGGAGGGCTGAGGTCCTGCTCTCCGTTCGCTTGCGCTGCTGTCCAGAAGGCAAGGATTTTTTCTAATATATCTCTATCTATTAGAATGTCCGCTTCCAGCTCACAAAGGGCCTGAGTCTGTTCTGCACAGGCAGATCCATTTAATTTTCTATCCATACGATATTTTGCCAAGTCTTGAGTTTAAGCAGAACAATCCACGCAAGTAAAGGCTTTTAGACAGAATCCAAAGCGTTAAAAAAAAAATTTAAAAATCCATGTGCCAAATTTCACTGTATAGAAAATCGAGTCATTCCCTAAATTCCACAGTCTTGGAAGCACAGGGCCTGATCCTGGCCTGAAGTAAACTGGCACCGAGCTCCCGACCCCACTGGTGCCGCTGCAATTAACATCGTCCGAGCAACAGTCCGTTTTCTGCACAGTGACATTTCAGCCTCTTCGTGACTCATTAACTTGACCACATACTCCCCGCAAACCTGATCTAAAACCTGTATCTCAATTACTTGATCATCCTCAAGAATGGCTAATTAACAACTGCATACTTAAGAAAATAAAAAAAATAAAAAAAAAAAAGGAAAGGAGGCAGAAGAGCTATATTTTGATGTTTTCCATTTGGCAGAGCAGTGTGTTCTGAATAATACAATATGCATTTCAAGATCTTGTTAATTTTGATGTGATAATGAATGGGAATTCCTAGTGGAATTTTTTGTCCAGAACTATGAATGGTATTAGCTCAACAGTTATATGATTAAGCAATAAGACCTGCTGAGGCAGGCACTACTCGGAGATGATTGACTGCTTTAATTGACTGACATCCAGAGGTAAAGCCAAGGGCACCAATTTACAGATCAGGTCAATTATCTCCTGGTAATGCCCACTTGGTATGTCTTATTGCTATGCTAATATTAACTGTTATTGAAACATTTTAATGAGTTTTTAATTTAAAAGTGGTAAATTTAAAAAGGGTGAACATTAAATTATTCAACTTGAAATAATGGGAACAGAAATATTCTGCTTTGCTAATGGTGATGTAAAAGTTTTGTTGTGCATACCAATACTTGTAGAGATCGGTTTAGTTCGTCTCCCAGGGAAAGCGAGTTCTGTTTGGCATTTAATAAAAACCCCACCATGCCCAGGAATCACCTGAGCAGCTCCCAGAGCCTGGGAGGTACCATGGGCTGCTGCATCCAAACGTTTGGTGGAAAGTCACCCCCAGGAGAGGACGCTGCCTGCGATGATGTGGGCAGGACGCGGGAGGTGGTTGTCCCCCCTGTACTGGGCACTGGTGAGCCCCACCTCGGGTGCTGCCTCCAGTGTCGTGGCCAAAACTGGACCCCAGAAAAGACACTGAGGCACTGGAGAGGGTCCAGAGAAGGGCAACGGAGCTGGTGAGGGGTCTGGAGAACAAGTTTTGTGAGGAGCGACTGAGGGAGCTGGGGGTGTTCAGCCTGGAGAAGAGGAGGCTGAGGGGAGACCTTCTCCCCCTCTCCAACTCCCTGAAAGGAGGGGGTAGCCAGGGGGGTCAGTCTCTGCTCCCAAGGAACAGGCGATGGGACAAGGGGAAACGGCTTCAAGTTGTGCCAGGGGAGGTTCAGATTGGAGATCAGGAAAAATGTTGACACGGAAAGAGTTGTTAAGCCTTGGTTGAAATGGGTTGCCCAGGGAAGGGGTTGAGGGGTGGAGGGATTCAAAAGCTGGGTTGACACAGTGCTTAGTGACGTGGTTTGATGATGGTTTGTGTGGGAGTTAGGTTGATGGTTGGACTAGATGATCTTCCAACCCAGACAATTCTATGATTCCATGATGTCCACTTACAGAGGCAATGGGAGGTGCTCAGTGTCACCCCCAGAGGGGTCTCCCATGGGAAGGGAGTCAAGTGCAGGGTCAGGACCATTGCTCATAGGGGAGAGATGTGTGTGCCCACCAAGGTGGCACCCCCGGGCTCTGCCACCCACCTACCTGTCCCCCTGCTTTCACCATGCTGTTGAAGCACAGGCACCACGCACTGTGTGGGAACCTGGCTCTGTTTGCTGCTCTTGATAAGACCTCGCGCCTGTAATTTAACCCAGTCTTTGTGGAGGAAGGTTTAATTTCTAAGAATCCCATGCTTCTTACAGAGAAGGGGATGCAAGTCCTCTGGCTCGCTGTCCCACCCCAGCCAGCTGCTCAGCAGCTTGTGGCTCCTCTTCTGCTGCAGGTGACCCAGCAGAGCAGGTGTTGGCACGTCAGCTCATGCACGGCGAGACACGATGTGATGGGTCTCAAGGATGCAGACAGCTGCTCTGAGGGAGAGAAAGAGACCTTCTGTTAAACCTGCCAGGGTGAAAAAGCTGCTGTGTGAGCGTTCAACTGCAGGCAGGAAGATCTAGGATGTATGGTCCTCTGTGAGCATTCAGGCAACTGCTCTAGGGCCCAGGATCTGGTACAGAGAAGACACTTAGACGTTCACTGAAAGCTAAAGGGCACAGGTGGTTTAGTTATTGAAACAGAATTTCTTTGGGTGTAAGACATGGAAGAGAAGCGCTCCGTGAGCTGTATCCGATAGACAGGAACTGCCTTTTGGTCATGTGGCCTCAAAGTAAAGTTTTGGGAAGGGCTGTAGGGAAGATAGACACCAAATCTTGTCCAAGGAAAACCGGCGTTAAACAGATCCAGGAGATCCTTCAAAAAGCAGTGTTAAGACCACGAGTGCAAAGTGCAAACAGAAGAGAGGAAGGATGTTAAGACACCAGTTTAGCTAAATCACAATCTTTTCACTTCGAACACGAGGACGAGGAGGGGAGAGCAGCTTTTGAGATCAAAGATTCGTAAGCGTAGTGGGACACAGTTAGACAGAGCAGCACACAAAATGCCACGCAGCCAGGACACCGGTGGCCTGATGGATTTCCTTGTAGCTCCTGCGAGAAACCAGAGGAACCACAGGCTTCTGGAAATGAAGAACCCGTCACGGGGCTACAGCACTGCACATAAGGGATCTTCCTCCAGAAGAGGAAGACTGGTCATGCAGTGCTTTAGCAAGGCTTTTGACGTCGTCCCACACACCGTTTGCATCCGAAATTTAGGAGATTGGTTGAAAAGCTGTAGCTGCAGGCGAAAGGGGTGGGGGAGTGTTAAAGCTAGTTGGGTTTCAGGGGAATCTGCTGCAGGCTGTGTGTTTCTCGGTATTTTCGTGAGCTGCGTGGCTCGGGTAGGCTGTGGTTTCTCCACCACTATGGGGGTTTGAGATGTCAGACAAGTGTCGTGCAGGTGTGACACTGCACAGCTCATCCAGCAGGAGCACAAACTAGGTGACTCCACCGTCCTTCTGTGCCTCCCATCAAAATATTTCAGGCGAATATGCCGGATTTTAGACTGGAACGGCTGAGACACAGGCAGGTATTCCTTTCTGCCAAGCCTGTTGTGTGGGCTGCAACCTCTAGCAGAAGGGTGGGGGGAGCGAGGGATGCAGTAACATCTTCAGTCACCGCTGTAAGACTCCACAGAGCTCGTCTGTCAGCAAGTCTTGACAGGAGAGTCCTGAAAAAAAAGCCCAAACAGGAGTAGCAGGTCTGCAGACTAGGTGGGTTTTTCTCCCTGTTGTTTTTTTTTTTCCTTTTTCTCCCCCGTCTCGCTCCATTTCCTCTCCCTGTCAGCCCTTATTTAAGGGAAGACAAACTCAGTTATGCTCGAGTTCAAATGAAACTTTCCAACTTAACAAAGTTTCATTGGGTACCAAATGATGCCAAGCGAGCTCGCCTGTCCCTGCCTGACACAACACCTCGCGACTCCCGTCCCTGGGACCAGCACAATGATCAATCTCTCCGGCGAGGGAAAGTTAAATGAGGGATGGAGGGAAAGGCGCGGGATGACAGCCCGGCTGTGCACGCCCCGTTGGGTGCTGCGGGTCGCTCGGTCCTACTCAAAGTGTAGCTGTAACCTGGGGTGTGAATGGCTTTTACGTTATCGGGGTTTGGGGTCAGTACCTCAGGCTGCCCATCAAAAAGGACTCCTGCGTGGTGTGGGAGCCAAGGGACTCGGTTTCCCCATCCCCTTTCTGCTCTTTGCTTTCCCGAGCCAGAGCGGTGACCGTTCCCCAGCCCTTGGGAGCGCTCTGAGCTGAATAGATGGAAACAACTGTTTGAGAGTAGGGGTTGATTCTGCTGCAAGGGTTAAAAAATGCTACTGGTAGCCTTATCCAGGGCTTGAAGTACATGTTTATATGATGTACAGTAAGGGCGCAGAGGAATAAAAGAGCTAAATTTGAGTGTGGACTGTATAGATAAAAGCTCTAAATAGTTTCAGTTCCTTATATATGTTTTCAAAATACCTGTTGTTAATGCTCTTGAGTTTGGAATAACTTTTATGGGCAAGGGATCAACAGGGATGTGAAGATGAATTTCACGCCCCTCTTAATCCGTGCCATGAAGTTATTCAAAAGTCAGTGAAGGATCAGTTCCAGTTCAGCCCACACTGATGCCCTAATCTGCGTGCTGTCATCAGGCAATAGTGAGGGTGGGACGTGCCATATGGGAGCCTGGCAGATGTTGCACAAACTGCCTTTTCCTCCCTGCGTCCTGGGCTTTTCCTCAGCCTCGTGCTCTGTCCCAGAGGAGGGGGATCACGTCAGCCCCCCAGCCAGGCAGCGCTCTGCCGTTGCTTCATTTTGCCTGTTGCACACTCGCGGGTCTCTGCCATGATTTTCCGATCACCTATCAGAAATTAGAGTTATTATCCTTATTGCAGCCTTATCCCTGTCGCTTCCCTTTGTAACATCAAGAGTCCTGAGGCAACAGCTCTTGCCGGTGGCTGGGGACAGGTAATTGTCCAGAGACTACAAAATCCCAGCTAATGCTCCTCCAGGGGGTGGATAAAACAGGGTCCATCAAACCACGTGGAATTTTGCCTTTTCTGCCTTTTCTGAGGGCGTTTGCAGGAGGGCACTGGTGACACTGGCCCGTGCACCAAGCCAGACAGATGCCACCCTCTGTTGTAAAGCCACAGTCAGCATAAAACTGAGCCAATATGAGCTGCTTAGGTTATTTTGCATTAACGTGACTACACAGCATTTATATTAGATGCGGTGGCACGAGGACGAGCAGGAAAGATGCGCATCCACCGGGAGAGGAGCACACGGACTTTAATAAGACAGAACTTCTCGTTGTGTCCCTCTCGAGGATGTCCTGGTTGCTGGAGGTGCGACGCTTCCTTCCCAAGTTTCTTTTGCTCACTGAATGTACAGGTTTACTTCTCTGTTTCAGCTTCTGAATGGCAAGACTTGCCATTCTGCTGCACCTCTAAATTGGGATGTCATCCTTCTTGTTGATTTTTGTTTATATACAGCTGGGCTGCAAATCCCCCTGTTGGTAAATGCGACTGTTAAGCAAGGCTGCTTCCAAACAGATGCTGCTGCACTGGTCTGTAACCCAGGTCCCCAACATGCAGCCCACTGGGAGCACCAGCAAAGAGCTGGTGGGCTATTAAAAGGGCCACATCGCTTTCCATAATCACCAGGTTCACTTCTGTAAATACAAGACATCAGTAGGTGCAAATCTGTACCGACGGGCAAAAAATATCCTGGGCTGGGTACGTTCTTTTTAGAGTGGATAAATAAATAAATAAAATAAATCTAACATTAAAGAGAGCTTTTGAGAAACCCTTCAAGTTTATTGGAGTCAGGTATTTTGAATTACTTTGGGCCTTGGTCCTGTGGTAGTTGCTTGCCTGATGTGAGCTGAAATCCTGCCTGGGTGGAGTTCATTGGGGTATCAGATGCGTCTGCAGAGCAAATAATGGTCTGTTGGAGGGACAAACATTACCGGGGGATGTTACGCCCCGTCGCAAAGTATTTGTTTTCCAGATGTGAAGAGGCGCAGAAAAGCATCGATCCATCTTTGATGCACGTGTAAGAAATGGAGTAGCGTAGCCCGGTGCGTTCCTGTAGAGTAACGTAGGATATAGATCTCAAAATGTGTGTCAATCAGGTGAACAGAGGGCAACGTCACTTCTTTTTAAGGGGTGGAAGGACGGCGTGTCCTACAAGAAACCAGACCCAGCGGGTTTGTGCCAAATCTCATACCGTTGTAACGGACTGATTTGTTTCGTTGAGCTTGATCACGGAGGAGTTTGCCTTTCGGATCACTGCAGCTGGAAGGAAAAGGAGAAAATACACATCGTGCAGATATAGGCAATTTATGCCAAACTATTCAAAAGCAATATAGGTTGTCAGCAAACAGGGCTATTTGCTGTGTGCTGGTATCTGCTGTATGTCGCATATTATCTGTAACAACTCTGCAATTCGTTCTTTCACTCTTGTTCTCTCCCTTTCATCACATTAGATTATGTAGAGGCACTTCAAGGTAAATTTTTAAAACTGTGTGGGAGACGCACGTTGGAGAAAAACTAGGAAGCAAATATCTTGAATGTTTTTTTAGCACAACTCCATCTGTCACCTGTTCTGACAACTTACCTGCTCGTGTCACCTCTGTCTCGCGCTGCTGTGTCGAGTCATATTGTGTTATCTCAGAATAACACATTTTGGAACCAGGGCTGCCTTGAAATTGCCTAGGCGTTAGAAGACAGGCTTCTGTGCATGAAGAGCCTTGGGGACGGGTGGTTTGTGCGGTGCTGTAATGAACCCTCCCGGTGACACCCCGCACTTTGGGAAGCTGAAGGTCAAGAGGCATCGCCCGTGCCAACACCTCTTGCTGAAGTACTGCCCCGCATTGCCCCCGCCGCCGTGTCTCGCTGCCAAACCGCTCCTTCCAGATCCTGCAAGATAACAAGGAGGCTACGAGCGCTCCGAGATGACAGTGATATGAAATATTAATACGGCCTTATAGAAAAACAATCTATAGGCTCTTGCGGCAGCTGTGATTTTGTTTTGCAGTTTACGGTATTAAAGGAGCACATTCAACTCGCAGTCTCGCCAGCTCCAAAAGCGTGTTAGCTGTAGGCTTCCTGATAATTTACAGGCACAAATTATCGTTTCTTTAAGCCTTTTCTGTCACGGTGTATAGGGGAGGAGCAGGAGAGAGAGAGGTGCTGGAACCAAAGTGAAAGTAGGCTGAAAATACAGTGAAGCTGCCAGATAGACAAAACAAGCCGACGGGAGGAAATAAAAGGGAATCCTCCTTCAGCGCTCCCTTTTTCTTAATGCGGTGTCTTTTTCTACATAGCGTTTCCCATTACGGATGGAGGTGCACAGCTCTGGTGAGAAACGGGAGGCAGAGCCCTTTCCAAACTCAGAGGAGGAGGGGGAGAGCTGGAGGGGCTGGCTGGTGCCTCCCTGTCCCAGCCACTGGGTACCTCCAGCTGGTTTGGGTTTGTTGGGGTGGGAGAGCATGAGGCCAAGGGGGGGCTTCGGGTAATTCACTAGGATGAGATACACACTTAATGGCATTTTTCAGAATTGATCGTTGCCACACCGAGGTGGTTGGAGATGAATACTAACGCGAGCAGGGGGGATCGCCGCGAGGGTGGTATCGAGTTTTCCTGGTTCTACTGAACAAAAAGAGCCTCTCTGACTCCGTTCAGCTGTCGATCAGGCCGTACCCATGTCCAAATGCCAGAGCCGTCTGGCCAACTTGCCTGCTCACATTCTTGAGGGAAGTGTGATACGTGAGACTCGTCGTGGAATTCGGAGCCCGAATGCTTGTTAAGTCTCAGGGCTCTGGCCCCGCTGCTCTGCAGGGCATCCAGGGCTCCCGTGCGATGGGGTTTGGGAGCTGTGCAGAGAGAAAGTGCAGATCCTGGGAAATGGTAGGAAGAGAAAAGCTTAGGAATTTTGATTAGCGGTCATGCCTGTTGTAAAATACATCCACCTCCTAAGGGTTACTCCCAGAGGAGTAGCCTCTGCCTAGGTCTGCAGTCTAGGTAGGCAAGGAGGAGGGAGTGATCAAAGGCTGAGCTTTCTTATTTGGGGTCCTAATGCAAGAGCCCAGGGATTTGATGGCATTTAGGGTTTTCCTCTCCTCTGGAGGCCTGCTGGATCCGGGAAGGGGCTGTGGGATGCAAAAGGTGGGTGTCACGTGCATCCTCTTGCGGGTGGTACCCTGAGCGGGGGATGTAGGTCCCTTCCAGCCCGGATGATTCTATGATTCTATGATTCTATTATTCTATGATTCTATAATTCTATGATTCTATGATTCTATTATTCTATGATTCTATGATTCTATTATTCTATGATTCTATAATTCTATGATTCTATGATTCTATTATTCTATGATTCTATAATTCTATAATTCTATGATTCTATGATTCTATGGAGGCTGAGCAGGATGGGGCTCAGCCCCCCGGCACGCACCCTGAGGTCAGCCAGTGGCAGCACCGTCCTTTGGCAAAACAAAATACACACAAAATCAGATGACATTTATGCACCCGGCTTGTACCTGCCCTGCCAAGCTTGCGCGGGTGGCACTCCCTGATAATAGGTTTGGGGACACCAAGTGGCAATGGAAATGCATTGACTTATTATCCATCGATGAGCTTTGCAGCCACCAAACACGTTTGTTTTAAACCAGCTCTGTGCTTCAGTAAGATCATTTAGGCAGTCAAATGTATACGTGTGTCTGGCATGGATTTTGCTGGACTACACCTTGCCTAAAGCTACAGGAGGCAGCACATGGTGTAAGAGGCAGCGCCTCAAATGAAGAGCATCGGGCAGGTGATACAGAGTACGGGCCCTCGAGTAATGAGGAGACAGTTATGTGGTGTGAAAGGTACATCTGACTGCTTGTAGAAGATTCTTCTGCTTCCCAGTGAGAACTTGAAGTCCCAATACAGGAGTCACAGAAGCAATTGAACGTGTGGCTTCCACCCAACTTCCCCGGCGCTTCCCCCTCTGTGTGTAAGTAATGACAGCAACGACGAGACGCTGCCTGGCGGAGTTGTAGCTGGTAAGAAGAACATTCACCAGACTCTGAGGAGCTGGAACGGCACTGGTGTCGCTCAGCAGCAGATCATTGGCCTAGGAGGATGGAGAGCCAGCCTGAACTCTGCCAAGGGCTTGTCCATGTCAGATTTATTATTCTTGTACATTTCTTGTTTGCACTTGGGCGTTGGGTGGCAGGGAGGGGTAAGGGAAGCTGCACAGCTCCTGTTGAGCTTTTTCCCTCCAAACACTGATTTAGATCCAGTACCACTGGGGGCAGGCAGAGGGTGGTCTCCCAAGGTTTGGGTTCTCCCTTCGGCTCTCTAGCTTTTCTGGCGCATCTGACATTCTTGTTTCCACGCCTGAGCCTGGTGGACCATGTAAAATGGGGTCTCTAAGGCAGAATCCTATGAAATCTGACAACTTCAGGCAAGAATGAAACGCTCTCGTTCCTTCTTTGGGATTTAGACTGCAGCAGGTCAGACGCGGCAGAACTTGCAGCCAAGCCACAGAAGAGGCACCACCACAGCGTGGTCCCACCAGCCCTCCTGAGTGCAGCCCAGCAGCAGCCTGGGGGCATGAGGCTGCAGGCCAGCCCCTCCTCTTCCCCAGGTGCACCCAGACCACCTGGAATGCCCACCTGAGGAAACCCTCCCAATCTCTGCCTGGCTTCTGCTGGCAACGCTCAGAGACTTGAGGGGTGGATGCTGCCGAAAGTTTATCTTGGGATCAAACACCAGGTGTTATAAAGGTCATTAATGTTTTCCAAGTAACGTTCTGTTTGCTTCTCAAAGCCTCTGCCAAGTTTCTCTGAGGTGTGTCCGTAAAACGCTCCGGATGCCTCATGCAATAAAGAAGATGGCAGTTTTCTAAACCAATTTGTGAGACATCAGTAGCATCTCAGAAGAGTAAGTTCTTATTACTTGGAGTGTCCCCAGGTTGGCTTCCTCACCAAAGGAACTCTTACACTTGGAATGAAAAAAAAAAAAAATCCATATTGTTTATACGTTAGCAGTTCTGCAGATTTAGGAGTGTTATAGTAACGAAAACGTGCCCCAGCTGCAAATTTAGGTTTCACAATCTATCCTCACCGAATGTTATTTTTACGATATTGTGATCTTGTGATGTGTATCGCCCTGGTATTCCTCTGGCAATCAATTTGACCAATCTAGAAATTCAGAGGAGGATGCAGGTTGCTTGCAGGACGGGTATTCTAGTAACAGTCGATCATACAACTCAAACAGGCCAGTTAGGGGTGGCAAAGATACTGTTTTTCTTCATTTTTAAGATACATACCCAGGCTTGACACCTCTTCCGAATTACCCTATGTAAACAGTCTGATGTAGCCTTTGGTGACCCATATAGTCACTCTTTTTCATTTCTGGTAGGCTAAGGACCACGGTTGAAAATTGTTTACCAACCTAAAGCCATAGATCTTGTTGCTTTTAATTAGAGCATGCACACACGTCGTCTCCAGAGATGCTCCCTCACCCCCCAACCCCCCCCCTAAATTCTTGCCATCTGTTTGTCTTTTGCTTCGACCTCTTCCAGTTGGAAGAAGGCAGGTTACTGGTGCCAGTACTAGCTCCTTATTGATGTGGTTCCTTGTGGCTGAAATTAATTAAGGAGCAATTATACAAGGAGCTGAGCAAGCAGGTGAGAGGGAGTAACAACCTGCAGCGGAGGGAAGTGGGGAGCAGACAGAGGATGGGACAGGAGCGTTTTCAGGTAGGATTCCTGCAACCAGACGGGCTTTATAAGCGCGGTCTTGATCGTTGCTGCCTTCATACCAAGCAAGAAAAGAGGGAGGTGAATTGGGTGTTCACAGCACTGCTGCTTTGTAGCCATGTGGTTTTTATCTTGGGAGGTCACTCTTCAGTTTAGTTAATATTGGTGTTACTGCAGCTCAGTCTGCTTGTGCTAAATATTTGTTTCTGACCATTCAGCCCAGTCACCCACAGTATTGTTGCCTGAGCTGCTTTAAAATTACTCCTGTGTTATGTTGAGATTGGCTGGAGAACAGCCCTGAGGAGAAGGACTTGGGAGTGCTTGTGGAGGAGAAGCTCCCCAGGAGCCGGCAGTGTGCGCTGGCAGCCCAGAAAGCCAACCCCAGCCTGGGCTGCAGCAAAAGCAGCGTGACCAGCAGGGACAGGGAGGGGATTCTGCCCCTCTGCTCTGCGCTCCTGAGACCCCACCTGGAGTCCTGTGTCCAGCTCTGGAGTCCTCAACAGAGAAGGGACATGGACCTGTTGGAATGGGTCCAGTGAAGGGCCACAAAGATGCTCAGAGGGCTGGAGCCCCTCTGCTGTGAGGACAGGCTGAGGGAGCTGGGGCTGTTCAGCCTGGAGAAGAGAAGGCTCCGGGGAGACCTTGGAGCAGCCTTCCAGGATCTGGAGGGAGCTCCAGGAGAGCTGGAGAGGGACTCTTGGTCAGGGAGGGGAGGGACAGGACAAGGGGTGATGGTTTTAAACTGGAAGAGGGGAGATTTAGATTGGATCTTAGGAAGAACTTCTTTGCTGTGAGGGTGGTGAGGCACTGGAAGAGGTTGCCCCGAGAAGCTGTGGCTGCCCCATCCCTGGAGGGGTTCAAGGCCAGGCTGGATGGGGCTTGGAGCAACCTGGTGTGGTGGGAGGTGTCCCTGCCCAGGGCAGGGGGCTTGGAACTCCATGATCTTTGACATCCCTTCCAGCTCTAAACGTTCTATGATTCTGTGCTTCTATGATTGCAGAAGTGACCACTGTGTTCTTTAGGAACAGCCAGGGAGTGTTCAACGCGCCTGGCCACTGACAGGGTGTTTTTCAAATAAAGCTCCAGGTTCCCTTAGGCTTCCATCATCCTGGAATTTGTTACAAACTGTCCTTATTAAAGAACCACTATGATATGATCAGAAATATATTCTACCTCCTGATTTTCAACTGCAAATTATCTTTCTGTGTATTTTGTAAAACGGGAGACAAGGATCGTGTTCCGTAGCAGCAATCTTAGGGACCTGACTTGTCCACGTCAGTCAACTTTGCAAAAATGTAGTTTTCAATCAGAGGATCTGTCTCCACAGGGGGGAAAAAAAAAAAAAAAAAATAAAAAAAAAAAAAAAAAAAAAAAAAAAAAAGAAGAGTAAAACCAGTAGGATCCAAGCTAAATAATTAAGGCCAGAGCCTAAGCTAGTGTGAACAGGAATTTTGAAATCATGGGATACGTAGCAGTTGTTACCAGCTCAACATCAGGGGTTGTTGTATTGCAGCTGTGAGAGAAGCACTGACCTTACGTCACGAGGAACAACTAGGCTCTTCACATTGTAGCTGGTTTACTCTTCCTCTTATTTTTCTCTCTTTTTTTGTTTGGTTGGTTGGTTTGGTTTTGGTTTTTTTTTTTAGCTTTTCTCACTCTTTCCCCCCTTTTCTTCCCTTGCTCTGTTGAATTATTTTAGTAGAGTTCAAGATCTGGACAAGTCAGGCATTCCTGATAAACCTGTGTTACCAGCACAGCGTTTAGTCATAAAACTTGAGAACAAAGGGAATGAAAAGCATATTTCACAATATTTATTTTCTGCAGGTTTTAGAATAGACCGATATCCTTCCTAAACTTCTTTGCAAGCCTTCAGGTATAATTTGGATGAGTTAAGTATAGAGACAAGAGGGTGTGTTTCAGCTACATGAAAGAGTTTTATATTGGCATTTCAGGGTGGAAAATAGAGTATGCATAAAAATATGTCTTGTATTTTAAAGAGCAATGCTGAAGACTGCATATTGGCTAAACCATTGCTGGACTGCCCAAAATATTGGCTGGCCAAGAGGATGAAGTGGGTGGCTTCGGCTAACGCAAAGTCAGTCTTACATGGTATTTAAATATAAAAATAAGAGGTACCATTCGGTACATAGTAAGTCCCTCAGATTAAATTCCTGCTCAGTTTCTGCTTAACCTTGTAACCCAATCAAGGAATCATAGAATCACAGAATAGTTAGAGTTGGAAGGGACCTTGAAGATCATGGAGTTCCAGCCCCCCTGCCCTGGGCAGGGACACCTCCCACCACACCAGGTTGCTCCAAGCCCCATCCATCTTGGCCTTGAACCCCTCCAGGGATGGGGCAGCCACAGCTTCTCTGGGCAACCTCTTCCAGTGCCTCACCACCCTCACAGCAAAGAAGTTCTTCCTAAGATCCAATCTAAATCTCCCCTCTTCCAGTTTAAAACCATTACCCCTTGTCCTGTCCCTCCCCTCCCTGACCAAGAGTCCCTCTCCAGCTCTCCTGGAGCTCCCTTCAGATCCTGGAAGGCTGCTCCAAGGGCTCCCCGGAGCCTTCTCTTCTCCAGGCTGAACAGCCCCAGCTCCCTCAGCCTGTCCTCACAGCAGAGGGGCTCCAGCCCTCTCAGCATCTTGGTGGCCCTCCTCTGGACTCATTCCAACAATTGTAGTTGGGTTGAAATAATAAAGGTGCATTTCTTCGAGTGGGTTTTATCCCGAGCCTGGAGTTTAGAGCAATGTCAGAAAGATGCATCAGGAAGCCAGAACAAATGCTGGGGGTTTGGCTCGCAGGATGTTGGCAAAGGATATGGGCTGTGTCCACTTGCCCGTAGCTGCACAGGGATGCTCACGGGAGGCTGGAGGGGACCGCAGCCTGCCCCAGACAGCCCTGCTCTCCAGCTGGACGTGCCTGAAGAGCTGGGCCTCTCATCAGGATATTTTCTGTATGCGGAGAGAGAGTGGAGTGACAGGCAAAACACGGGGCAGAGAGGGAACGGGAGAGAGAGTAAATGAGAGCTGAGATCGAACTGGAGCAGTCAAGGAAAGGAGCAGCCTTTTCAGACAAAGGCGTGAATGGTTAAACTTTAATATTCCACTCCTTGCAATTGGCTTGAGCTCAGTAAAGAGAATAGATTTAGTAAGTTAAAGAGGAATAGAGCTGCTGTACACCCGGAAGAAATATATCAAGTTTTTGACACGAGGCCTATTTCCCATTGGATTCCTGCTGCAGGGAGGTGAGCCCCATCCCGCTGCACGATGGAGCTGCTTCATCCCTTTAGCTGCTCTGGAGGGGCAAAGCAAACTGTGGAGGGCCACTCAGTGCAGGGCACTGCTCTCACCTCTCTGCGGCTCTGGAAGTTACTCAAAAAAAAGCGAAGATGATGAGGTAAAAGTCAGGTAACCAGACTTGCTCGCAGCAGCAAGGTGCTGCGCCCGCATTTTGAGCGTGCGATCCGAATTCACGGCACGGTGTTCCTCTGACGTGGCTCGTGGCAGTGCAGCACCTGGTAGGTGGGCAGCAGACTCGGCTGGTGTTTTGACTGCCAGCGGGGAGAGCGCTGCCTGAGAGCTCAGCTTTCCTCTCCTGCATCCACCGTAGCATCGGGTACCACCGATGGGGAAACCTTCGCCCCCGAATCCCTGGCGGCTTCTGCTTGCTCTCGTGCAGCCCTAGCGTTCCAGCAGGCACATAGGTGTGCGACACGGGAGAGATTAAAGTTTATCCTAAATTGGATCATACAAATTGTGTCCGTTTCCTATCTGAGACTAGAGTCCACCAGCTAATATAATCAGTTATGTAGATTCTCTGAAATCCCGCACTTGGTTCGCTACATGAGGGCTTGGGAAGTCAAGATGTTATATTAAGGGTAATTTCCTTGAGGCGTAGTTAAAATCAGCCACTTTTATAGTCTGTCTTCGTCTGTGCGGATCCGGCTTGGCACAATTAGTTGTAAGGGCCACAGCATAATTGCCTATGAGTGACACATTTTTTTCTTTCCCCTAACTCATCAGTTCAGGGAGGGACTTTAATTGTGGAGGCTGTAGGAGGCCTCACGTCCCTCCTGCTCCTCAGGGCTTGGTCTGCAGTTGCCAGTAGGCAGGAGTCAAAGTACATTGCGACCAGTTCATCAGCTTCACGAATGCTAGCAAATCAGTAAAAGCTGATAAAATAATAAATCTTGACTTGGCAAACAGCAAACCAGAAGATTAATGAAATTCGTTGTCTGGAATTGGAGTTTCACTTCCTATTTCTGACCTAAAGATGGCATCCATAGGGTGGAGAGAGTAGAAGGTTTTGGGAAATGGAGATGACTTGGAGCAGAAACAGTGTCTTCCAGGAGGACAGTGAAGCATTTCTGTTTCAGAAAGGACTGAAGTCGGCTCAGCACCGTTCTCAGCCCAGGTCATACCGTCCGCTCTTGCTGTAGCATCTTCTCCAAAGGGTAAGCCTTTATGGAAGCTGAAAGGTGTCAGGGAAACATTTCTCTTCCTTCATCTTCAGAACCAGCTGCTTTTCCTTCTGTGGGCACCCAAAGGTGCAGGCATCATTTGCTTTCTGCTGGTGTTTCCCCCGAGAGAGACGTCTGTGCTCTGAGCTAGGGACAGCCCTGCTGTGCTCCACGCTGTGCCGGGAGTCCCGGGGCTGCGGAGGCTCCGCTCTCCCTCCGGGCGCACAGGAGTCTCCCCTCCGTTCGTTTATTCCACCTAATAAAACTCCGCTGATGCGGGAGGCCAGGATCACACCCAGCTTGGCAGAATTATCAGGTTCTGAAGGAGAAAAGAAGCTTGCAAAGTGATAGCATGTCATCACCACGTAACCCAGCAATCACCATCCCGAGATGTATTATTTTGCTGTAGCATCCTAGCAATCGTGTCAAATAGAAGGAAAAAAAAAAAAAAAACAACACTAGAACAAAGAGAGCGTGTTAGAACTACCCTGAAGCATGTCTGAATTAATTATGCCTCTTAATTTTTTTGGATAAAAATCAGGCGCTTATTTCATTATTTATAGCACAAAATCAAAACATTACTCTTTTATTTATGATGATGCTGATTCTGCCCAGATTGTGTTGGTTTTCCTGCTATCAACAGCAGCTCTGCAAACCTTGACATCTTTCCATGCTTTTAGAGAACCGGGAATGAAGAGGTTTTCCCCTAAACTGAAACTGTAGGTTAGAAATTTGTTGGGTTTTGTGTTTTTTTTTAAAGCAAAGGAAATAAAAGTTTGAAATTCGGGGGAAAGAGTATTTTTAACTTTTACCGAATGTATGAAATGAATCATAATAACCATGTGGATTGCACACATGAAAGCAGTGCAAACTATAGATGAATTAATCTTGAAAACACTTTGGTGAGGCAAATTAATTGGCTACTACGTAACCAAGTTACAGGAAACTTAGATTTATCAAAATGAGTGCTTGCCAAGCAACCAAAAAAGGAGGTATGTGCCATCATTTAAACCTCCCCAGATGATAAATCCACATTTAAAGGACGTGAGTTGCCAAGCAAGTGTTATCTGCAGAATTAAATTTAATATGGAAAAGTAGTGTGTTCTCCGAGCGTTTCAACAGGAGCCCGTGCACATCATTAGCTTCAAAATAGCTCGTTTATTTTCAGAGTTCAGTTCCCTTTAGCAAATCAAATGCAGTCTGGCAAACTGCGCAACGTAAAACATGTCTGTAACCCGCGTGTAACATACAACCGACAAATTTTTTTAGAAATGAGAAGTCTGGGCCACAGGTCTGTCCCTCGGGCTTTTCTGTTGGCAGAACTGTCCCACGGTCAAAGCTCTGCTGCTCTCAAACTGAAATAATGTAGGGGCGGATGATCCCCGTCCCCAGTTTAGTGATAGGAGGCAGCAAAAATTGCAAGGAGCGGCTCCTTTCCCAAGTTGGCCGGGTGTCTGGCAGCCTCCTCCTGTCTAATCAGAATGCTTGCATTTATTATTATTTTCCCCCATCTCTCATTCCTCATTAATATTAATCCTTGGCTCCACACTAACGTGAGCTGCAGGGACTGTAGCGGTGGTGCTGCCGAGTAATTGTGTTTATAACTGTAAATACAATTGATTGCCGTTTCGCCTTACGAGCATGAACTTACACATACAGGACCTATTACATCGTGAAGAAATGTTTTAAGTGAGTTCCAGTGTCAGCTAAATTGATAGTTAAAGGTATGAAATTCAGCACTGATACATGGAAATGATTTTTTTACACAGCCCATGATTTAACTGTGGGCCTGTCTGCCACAGCGAATGGTTCAGACAGAGATTTAGAAGCTTATATGGGCATCGGAAATACCTAATGTTAAAATTAACACAACAAATAGTGAAAAGGGTATTGAACCTCGTGTTCTAGGATGTAAATCAGCCTCTAACTACTAGAGAGCAGGATATGAAAGCAGGCTGTCTACACCCGCCCAGTAACGCGCTTTTGCGTTTCTCCTGATGTATTAGGTTCTGATGACCATCAAATGATGACCATTCTGATGACCATCATTCTGATGACCATACTTCAGCTCTGACACGGAACCGATCCCTTTCCAAAGGTGCTTTCTTATGCTCTTCCACGCAGGAAGGTGTCGCTCGCGCTGTGACGCCACCCACATCCTTCAGTCCAGGCTCAGGGCAGCAAGGCAGGGCGGTCTGCAAACACACGGCATCGTTCTGTTCTTCCTCCCAGGATCCCATTTAGCTCTCCTCACTGCCAGCCTGCGTTCAAGGGCAGTCTGACCACTTCTTTCCTGAATGGAAGATGTGAGACTGGTTTGCAAAGCATGTCTCCATCTCCCCATTTTGTGTAGGCATGGAGTTGCGGGCCAACATTCTTGAGGGAGGTGGGATGTTGTGTGGGAAAGCTTTTGTCCCGATAGAGTGTGATGCCTACTGAGCACAGATGCTTAATAGACATATCCTATGATAGATATTATAGAAAGGGTGTGTAATTAGTGCAGAACTTTGGGTCAGGAGAGCACCACTGAAGAAAACTTCATGATTATCGCCAGTTGCGACTCTGGGGTTTGTATCATGGAGAGGTCTGAGGCCGCACTATCCGTATTTATTCCTTTTGTTTAAACCACGTGAGAAAATGCTCTTCAGGCCTACACCCAATATACTGACTTGGTTCACAGGACCAGACCAGAGCTAATCTGAAGTAAAGCCCCTGAGATAAAGCGTAGTGTGCACATCGAGTGTCCGCAGATCTGCTCCTGCTGAGCTGGACTGTTCAGCAATACAGACACGGCCTTCGCAGGTCTGCTGTTGGACTAGGTGGTCGTTGGTACTCTGGTGTAAGTTGCCTGAGGCAGCTTTTCTCTTCCCCCACATCTTTTAGCATTTCTCTTTTTCAGATATTTTGGCTCCCCCTCTAAAGCCACGAAGACAGTTTATGAATCTCTGGTGCAGTAACTAGCCTGGTAAATATGCTTGAAATGGATTTGATCGCTCAGATGGACTATGAAGTCATAGCTTACAAGTGATGTTAGGTGGCAGAGCCAGGAAGAAATTGGAATTTCTCCTCCTGAAAAGAAGCCTGATTTTGAAATCATGAGAAGTGTCATCATCTTGATGGTCTTCTATTCACTGTTAACCAAATACTGTATAAAACTGGTGGACCTTGATGGGCCCCAGTGTGCTGGGAAAACGTTACCTCTTTTTCTGTTTTGTGTAAGTCACGAATCAATTAATTACAGCTGCTTTTCTTCTTCTCCGAAGGAGTAGCTGTAAGAGTGCTGTGGGAGGAGGATCAGGGCCAGGTCTCAGTCAGTCCTAGTGGTTCCAGCAACCTTTACCCATATCTCACTGAGAAGAGAAGGTTTCTAAAGAGTGGCGGAGCATCCCTGTCTGCTGCAGTCTCTGTTGAAGGGGAGAGTGCTGTCTCTACCCGGCAGGCAATCGGCAGCAGGGCAATCTAAAGCTCTACAGCCCCAGCGCTGTCAAAGCCACATCGTAGTGCCTTTAAGTGCACAGATGCCGCAAGTCCCAGGAGAGAGGTATCCGGGGCTGCTGGTGGAGCTGGAAGAAGCTATGCAGAGCGCAGATAGGACATTCCAAAACTGCAAAGGGATGAGGCAGTGATTTGCAAAGCATTAGCAGCACAGCACTATCCTGCGGTAGAGGGATAGAAACTGAACGCTCAGAAAACCCAGATATATCCTACAATAACAAATACAGAGCTAAAGTAAAAAGAGAAGGAGCAATATGGTTAGTATCTGATAATATATCTACCCTCTAGCCACTGCTGAAAGACATTCTAGCCCACATTAGATTTAAGATGGATGAGAAGTTTGCTGTCAAACAGGCAAGGCTTAAAAGAGTAGAGGAACTGAAGGTTTGATCTTTAACACCAGATGGAAAAGAGAAAGATGAAAGAAAAGTTAATCAGAGACTTTTCTTAAGCTCTACTGATTACTGGAAAGCTTTTGACATGGTCTGTAGTATGCAGAAGTGAGTGGTGAGCCTTGATATTAACCAGCTCACCTAACAGGTTTTTTTTCCCCCCCCAGATTTTAACAACTCAGTCAATAGCCTGCTGGTGAGTTATTACATTTTCCATTGCAAAACTGACAAGGTATTTTTTCTTCATGAGCCTTCCAAATGACACTAGTGAACGTTTCCTTTAAAAGTCAGTCTCATCCCCAGTGACACCACCAGTAGAAGAAGGTCGAGAAGAGAGGTGATGGTCTTCTCCCGAGGTGCAGAAACTGCTCTGTGAGCAGGTGCTTGAGGCCAGTTACTTAAAGAATGAGGACTCAGGTGGCTTTTGAGCAGATGAACACTGTGAAGATTTAGTGGTATTGCTTCATTCTGAAGAACTCCTGCTTCCATTCCCATTTCTTTGGCCACTTCATGGTTTACTGGACCGGAGAGGAGGAGGCGCTCCTAGGGCTTTGCTGGATCCTGAAGTACTGAGCAGCCTTCAGGTCTGAGTCAGCCCTTTTCTAGATGTTCCCCCCTCCCCTTGAGAAGCCAGGAGTCCAACAAGCCTTTCAGTAGAAGCAGCCAGCACAGAGACTCACTTCCCTGTGTGGTGGGGCCTCTGAGGTACCTTTAGAACAAGAATTACGCAGAAGATGGTTGACAAGGAGCGATTGCACCCACCAGATCAGTAGCATTCATCACAGACTCTTGGAGATTTACACTGATAACCCAACAGATCATCTCTTTAGCCGGCCGTATGACTTACAGCATCATATAGCTGCTATTCATCTTCACAGCTTCCTGCAAAGTAGAAGATGAGAATGACATTATCAGTAGTTTGCATATGGGCAACGGATGCACAGAAGACCATGGGATTTGTTTCAAGGTCAGGCTGTCTGTGGCTCAGAGTTGAACCCCTTAAACACAAGACCTTTCTACCTCACTCTAATGTCTACGAATATTTTTCCCTTATGGTTTAAGCTGTTCTGTTGGTTCCCAACTTTGAAGCAGTTTCCTGCTCTTCCACGGCATGAATTTTTAACTCATCCATTGAAAGCATATGGGCTTTTCCTAGCAAGCAAGTGAATCTACAAGCTTGGAAAGGCATGTGAACCAAGAGTTTGAATCTCAGCCAAACAATTTGTTCTGGCTTTAATCAAGATGTCTTCTTTTAACTTCAAATATCATTTTTTAAAATCCCATATCAAAACTGCTAGTGTCACACTACGAAATCAATAAATGCTACCAGTCATTCAACTCAGAAATACTTCAAAGCAGCCTGAGTGATAGCCATTATTTTGTTTTAAAAATATTCATCAAAGTGTTGCAGTTAATGTGAAGGCAAAACAAAATTAACAGCAACCAAGAAATGTGCCAGTTACATTGTGAACTTGCAAAATTCCTTGAATCCTGCTACTAGTTTTTCATTGAAACTTTCTCTTTTCCCTTTCCTATATTGACAGCTTTTAATATTTTCCTTTCCTATATTGACAACTTTTAATTTTTTCCCTTTTTTTTTTTTCGTCGTAAATAGTAACTTGGTTATGTAAATGTTAGTTTTAATGCAGCTGTTTGATTCATCAAATATTCGACGTTATTTCACACCCTAAGGAAACGGCTGCATTTTTGGCCCAGATTCTCCAACGTGCAGTCCTGTGTGAGGAACCTGTCCTGACTCAACAGCGCACTTTAATTGTGTGTTGAAGTCTCATCACCTTCAGTGGGTGGATGTTTAAAGCTAAGTATGTGATTATGGGCATTCCTAAGGAAGGGTCATGGAGTTTTATCTAATTTCATAAATATTTCAATGGAAAAACCCATGGAAGCGTTCGCAAGTAAAGTTCTGACATAAGTAAGAGTTTTGAGATCTTGTCCATTTATTACAGCAACCACTGTCCAATTTTATTGGATGCTGTAATGGTCCTTAAAGTTATGTAGTAGAGATACTTGGACTGTAAAAGTTTTCGCAAATGATTATTTTTAAATACTCATTAACACGATTTCTAGAATCAGTAAAAAGAATTCACGCTGTATCTATTTTACAGTAGATAGACGTGTTTTTGTTAGCTTCAGATCACTGATGTTTATTTTATAATTCTGAAGACAGGTAACTATCAGGGAGGGGCCCATCTGTATGTAGCTTTGGGTGAAGCCATCTCACCTGGCTTTATATGTCTACAACACAGAGACCTCTTTTAGTCCCCTGGGCTCTCCCCACAGTCCGTTGAGCAAGATCTGCACTTACAGTGTCAATCCTATGATTAGTTTTAGGCATTGATTTTAGGAGGAAATTAATTATCTTGTAAAGTGCCTTTTCTTGTTATTGACCATAAGTGTTTAGGGCTGAGATTCGCTCACTCACGCCTCCTTCTTTTATTTGAATTGCCCTACAGTACTTCCCCGGCCACCGTTGCTGCCCCAGTGATGGTCTCTCAAAGATCCTGTGTCCCATGGACATAGCTTGGATGCCCTAGAGGTTTCTAAGATGCCACAGAAGCCTTTTTTTTAGGTGACTGAACCCGTTAGATGCCAACTCAGATGCTACCTTCAGGTCAGGTGGAGCCTGTGTAGTGGGCCTGTAGAAAATGGAACATACTCAGATATCCCAAGAGGTTTAGCCTGAACAAAACCTGGGAACATGTTCTCCGGGGAGGGAGGGCGGGAAATATAAAAAAAAAAATCAGAGAAAAATATGGCACAGCTCTTATCTTTTAAATCAAAAAGCTTGATGCCAGACTTCAGGACAACTGGAGAGTTTAGGCAAAGAGTACCCAATGGCTTGATTCCTAGTTCAAGGTCAGGACTTCCACCACACAGCGTGGTTAAAAATAAAAGTTAAAAAAAAAAAACAAATGGAGAAGGCTGTTACTAAGGTGCACGAGGCCCTGATGTTCGCTTTTGCCCATAGAGAAGCAACAAGGAAAAGGCAGAGTGAGCCTAATCAGTGTTTTCCTCTCCTGTCTCCCCATTCAGGGCAACACTGCACCGTGAACACATCTTGCTATCCCATTATTGTCTCTGCTCTGCTGAGTTTTCCCAGCTTCTCCACTGGCAAGGATTCAGTGGCAGAGAGCGAGGCCTCCCTCGGTGAACCATGAGACTGGGCTCTTTCTGTCTCTTGTGTGCGCTGATGTGCCAGCAGCCAGCCAGCAGGTCGGTACAATTTGTGCAATTATCCACAGATTTATCTCTTGCACAATGGTGGAGTAAGCTGCTTTGTGGGTTGTGGTTCCCCCTGCAACCCAGAGCCTGGCCAGTGCCAGGGGCCACTAGCCTTGTGCTGGTAGCAGAAATGTCCCCGTAAGTCTCCTTGGTCACGGCTTTTCATGCCCAGCTACTGGTGCCCAGAGTGCCAGGCTCTGCCCCAGCTTCGGCGACACCCTTGGGCCTTCTGCAGCCCCAGTGCCAATCCGTATCTCAATTCCAATTTATGCTTGTCGATGGTGCACTTCTCTCCCTCTCCGCCTTCTTCGCCTGGGACAGGTTTATCTTAATGGACTGGAGACGTAGAGGTGCTTTACTGGCACAGTTCCTGCCTCTTGGCCTGCAGGCAGCAGCTTTCACCTTCTCATCTTGGTTCCTCAATTAGTCTCTCGTGAGATGATGGATATCTCAGTCTCTGCACTTTTTTAGAATAATTGTAACATTTAATTCACATGCAGAGAAAATCTACTCGTCTGATGTGAAAAAAAAAGTAGCCAAAGAAGAATTAGTTTGAATAAGAAGTAATGAAAGCACATCTACCTGCATACACTGTGCTGGGAAAATTTTCCAAATGGAGCATAAACAGCTTTCTCAGCACCAAGGTAACCCTGCCTGGGACTCAGAACATTTTTTCTCATGTTTAGCAGTTGATCAGTACTGCCACCACCAGTTTCTCATCCTCTCCTCCGGATGCAATCCCCCGTGATAACCACCAGCTCTAGCTCAGCTCAGGTCATCCAAAAATGGGACCCAAACGCTTGTATACTAGTTGCAGGGGAACCTGCTGAGGATGGATTACTGCTAAGAGAATGATGCCATCAATAAGAAAATGTGAACTCGGGTGCAGAGCTATTTATTTACAATTTATCTGTGGCTGTGTCTTTTTTTTTGTTCAGTTGCAGTAAGGGCTGACTACACTATACCATATAGTATTTCAATTTTGTTCTGTAAGGTTTCTCAAGAATGAGACATCTGGGGAACCTTAAGCCTCTGTGATGGACATTAAGCCCCTGGAAGAAAACTAAAAGGAATATTCAAAATCCCAAACCAAGCTGATTATGGTTTAGGGCCGGATACTTCACCCCTGGTGCTCAGGCATAGGACTGGGGCAGGGTTAGGGGTGGAGAAGTGAGGACTTTCAAAGCTGAATTTCCAGAGTATTCTGGTCAGCCCAGAAAGCCTGTCTGTAACTGCTATCCCAGCATCATCTCTAAAAGAAGTTACCCCAAGGGACACCTCAGTGGTGGCTGGTGAGCTCCAGGAGAGGCTGTCCTCTCAGGTCTGGAGAGCAGATTTACCTTCAGCTTCTCAACAAGTGTCTGCCCTTTGTTTGGCTGAACTTTTTTTTTCTACCCAGGAATTCTAACTGCTTTGTAGTTTTAATTCATTGTTCAGTATTGCTGTTTTGGGGAATTTATGAACTCTTTGATGCTCTTTTCTCCTTACAAAAAGGATTTAAGGGTGGGACATTGTGTAACGGTATGTGTGCTTGGCACAGCAACCAGTAAATAGCACGTTTTTCACTAGCTACATGATTTGTGGTATGTTTCATCTTCTGTCTTTCATATTGTAATTATTTCAGCATCTCTGTCCTTCTTGTCCATTACACTGCCTTCACCAGCAGCGTGGGAGCGAGCAGGTTGTAGGCAAGGATGGCGTGTGTTCCAGCTGCTTTCCTCACCAGGGGCCAGGGCATGGGGCTTGGGGAGTGTGGGACCTGGAGAGAAGAACGGGGAGGCTGAGCACAGCATGGGGGGCTGCCTCGGGGTCTGGGTAAGGTGGAAAAGAACAGGCGGCTCCAGATGTGCAGTCTGAACTTCTCTCCGGTGGTTGGGGTGTTTCAGCCGTAGCGAGGGCAGTGTCTCTGCCGCTGGATGGAGCAGAGCCCACCCCAAGGCCTATGGAATCAGGGAATTGTCCAAATTGGAAGGGACTTCTGGAGATCATCCCGTCCAACTCCCCTGCTCAAGCAGGGTTGCCCAGAGCACATCCCTCAGGACTGCATCCAGGTGGGGCTGGAAGGTCTCCAGAGAAGGGGACTCCACACCCTCCCTGGGCAGCCTCTGCCAGGGCTCTGACACCCTCACCACAAAGAAGTTTCTCCTCAGATTCCAGTGGAACTTCCCATGTCCCAACTTGTGCCCGTTGCCCCTTGTCCTGTCACTGGGAACCACTGAGAAGAATCGGGCTCCATCCTCCTTCAACCCACCCTTCAGACCCTTGGGAGCATAAGTCTACAGGAGTCTACACACTGGAGTTTGTTGATGCTGGAGTATTAGTGCAGGGAGAAGGGCTTGGTTTGTGGAGGCACGTCTGGGAGATGTGGCACAGAGAGCGAATGGGTGAAATACGGGCAGTTTTTAGGTACATTTTGGGCAGTTTCTAGGTACCTGTTACCCGTAGCGTGGCAGCAAAAGTTGGCATTGCCTGTGCGATGCAGTTGGATTGCTCCTGGGAAGCTCATCTGGAGTTTACCTTTGGAGGTGACCAAAATCCTGACACCGGGACCTGAGGCTGCTGCGTGGGAAGGTGGTGCTGGGGGCTTCGGTGGGAAATGCTGTGGTACCTCAGGGAGAAGATGGCACTGGAGGGGTCCAGTGGGCAACGCTGTGGTACCTCAGGGTATAAGGATGGCACTGGAGGGGTCCAGTGGGAAACGCTGTGGTACCTCAGGGTATAAGGATGGCACTGGAGGGGTCCAGTGGGCAACGCTGAGGTACCTCAGGGTATAAGGATGGCACTGGAGGGGTCCAGTGGGCAACGCTGAGGTACCTCAGGGTATAAGGATGGCACTGGAGGGGTCCAGTGGGCAACGCTGAGGTACCTCAGGGTATAAGGATGGCACTGGAGGGGTCCAGTGGGCAACGCTGAGGTACCTCAGGGAGGGGATGGCTCCAGGAGCTTCGGTGGGGAAACCCTGAAGTGCTCCGTGGAGGGGACAGTGGGGTAGGAACCTTGGAGAACATCAGATGGAGCAAGAGTGTGTTTTGGGCAGAAAATGCTGAGGTAATGTGTCTGGGTAAAGTGGGAGAGTGGCCTCCCCGCATGTCTGCAGGGTGGGGGTAACTGCTTGGGGACAGGGACAGTGAGGTTGTTAATCCTGTCCTAAACATTTATCTCTCTTTCCCGCAGCACTTGGTCAGGCAGAGAAGGAAATGGACAGGAAAGGAGATGGACAGGCGAGGAAAGAGATTGGAAAGGAAATGGCCAGGACAACTCTGTGCAACAACACAGGTACTGCTTACTGCTTTTGGTGTCAGAGACCTAAAAAAACGGTTCCTATCTTGTCCTTCTTGTGCAGTTCTTCCAGTGGGAAGTGCCATATTAAACCACAGGGTGTGCACTTTGCAGCTCCTGAGCCCATCTCTGCGTTAGCTCACACCCACGTTACCACACCACACACGCGATTTTAACTTCACACCCGTTGTTGCTGTCCTTGGCGTTGGTGCGGATAGTGCATATTCATCAGCTGTTACTGCAAGGTGGACTCTGATGGAGAACATGAAATTTTTCATGTCGGGCCCGGTTGATGTTGGAGTGTTATTGTGGAAGCCTTCCTGCAGGTGTTTGTCGGCGTTGGAGTATTGCTGCAGAAAAAAGTGGGTTACTTTCTGAAGTCTGTGAGTGGAGAGAGCGAGAGCTCAGTTCAGTGTGAAAGGATGAAATCTGGAAAGTTTGTACATACATGGCAGTGAAATCAGAATGGTTAGAAGGCAGGTTTAGGACAGCTGTTTGTTGGAGAGTTAACAGTTGACTTTGCCCAAGTGGTGTACAAAACTATCGAAAGAGGGATTTTGCAAGTGACTGTGAGGCTGGAGATCCAGCTGCCTACTCTAGGCCTCCTCCTCTGCTACCAGAGCCCAATGGAGTGAAGTGCTACAAGCTTAAAGCCCAGAAAATTCAAAAACAAAAGGTAAGGACTGTGTAAATTTCTGATATTGAACCATGACATCTATAACCCTAAATTCAGTCCAGCACACATATACTTGGTGGACAGCACACCGGGAAGCACTGCTGCTGGGTGAAAACACTAGTGAAGTGGTTCCTAAAGGGAAAGGGGGCTGTGTATGTGTCTTCCCATCCTTTTTGGGGGTACTAGAATCCCTTGGGTAATACAGATTTTCAACACGTTGGCTCTGCCTTGTACACGTGGTTTGCTGGGGTTGGGGTGAATCGCCGTTCCCCTGGGCAGCACAGGACGGCCCCCGGAGCAGGGCACATCTCAGTGCGTTGGTACCGATTAATTTCTATCTACTTTGCTGCTGCGTACATTTAGAATGGCAACGTAGGAGGTGCCTCAGCCATAATTAAGTTACTGTTCATGGGCTAACATGTTTTCACGAACGCTTTGTTGTTTTTCTTTTTGTACCTGCTAATGTGATATAGCGAAGGCTATTTGGTACCGTGCATGCAAAGCAAAATTAAGCCTGGCAGGCAGCCCAGGGAGCCCCGCCACGTGGCCCAGCTGCTCGCAGCACTCAGAGCGCTCCTTTTCTCCAACTTTCCTGCTCCGTTTTTGTTTTTTTTTTCTCCAGCCACTCACAAATAAGGGAGATCTCACGGTCAAGAGCTTCCTGATGATTTGGCATCGAGGTGTAAACAGATAAAGTTCAGGAAGAGAATTTCTTGTAAAGATGGACTGAGCTTGCAATTCAATTTTTTTCTCTGGGTTAATTTCAAAGACGAATGTGCCAGACTCCTCCCTCCACAGGTGAAGTCAGCAAATTGACAGGGACCTTACNAGGTTGTTAATCCTGTCCTAAATATTTATCTCTCTTTCCCGCAGCACCTGGTCAGGCAGAGAAGGAAATGGACAGGAAAGGAGATGGACAGGCGAGGAAAGAGATTGGAAAGGAAATGGCCAGGACAACTCTGTGCAACAACACAGGTACTGCTTACTGCTTTTGGTGTCAGAGACCTAAAAAAACGGTTCCTATCTTGTCCTTCTTGTGCAGTTCTTCCAGTGGGAAGTGCCATATTAAACCACAGGGTGTGCACTTTGCAGCTCCTAAGCCCATCTCTGCGTTAGCTCACACCCACGTTACCACACCACACACGCGATTTTAACTTCACACCCGTTGTTGCTGTCCTTGGCGTTGGTGCGGATAGTGCATATTCATCAGCTGTTACTGCAAGGTGGACTCTGATGGAGAACATGAAATTTTTCATGTCGGGCCCGGTTGATGTTGGAGTGTTATTGTGGAAGCCTTCCTGCAGGTGTTTGTCGGCGTTGGAGTATTGCTGCAGAAAAAAGTGGGTTACTTTCTGAAGTCTGTGAGTGGAGAGAGCGAGAGCTCAGTTCAGTGTGAAAGGATGAAATCTGGAAAGTTTGTACATACATGGCAGTGAAATCAGAATGGTTAGAAGGCAGGTTTAGGACAGCTGTTTGTTGGAGAGTTAACAGTTGACTTTGCCCAAGTGGTGTACAAAACTATCGAAAGAGGGATTTTGCAAGTGACTGTGAGGCTGGAGATCCAGCTGCCTACTCTAGGCCTCCTCCTCTGCTACCAGAGCCCAATGGAGTGAAGTGCTACAAGCTTAAAGCCCAGAAAATTCAAAAACAAAAGGTAAGGACTGTGTAAATTTCTGATATTGAACCATGACATCTATAACCCTAAATTCAGTCCAGCACACATATACTTGGTGGACAGCACACCGGGAAGCACTGCTGCTGGGTGAAAACACTAGTGAAGTGGTTCCTAAAGGGAAAGGGGGCTGTGTATGTGTCTTCCCATCCTTTTTGGGGGTACTAGAATCCCTTGGGTAATACAGATTTTCAACACGTTGGCTCTGCCTTGTACACGTGGTTTGCTGGGGTTGGGGTGAATCGCCGTTCCCCTGGGCAGCACAGGACGGCCCCCGGAGCAGGGCACATCTCAGTGCGTTGGTACCGATTAATTTCTATCTACTTTGCTGCTGCGTACATTTAGAATGGCAACGTAGGAGGTGCCTCAGCCATAATTAAGTTACTGTTCATGGGCTAACATGTTTTCACGAACGCTTTGTTGTTTTTCTTTTTGTACCTGCTAATGTGATATAGCGAAGGCTATTTGGTACCGTGCATGCAAAGCAAAATTAAGCCTGGCAGGCAGCCCAGGGAGCCCCGCCACGTGGCCCAGCTGCTCGCAGCACTCAGAGCGCTCCTTTTCTCCAACTTTCCTGCTCCGTTTTTGTTTTTTTTTTCTCCAGCCACTCACAAATAAGGGAGATCTCACGGTCAAGAGCTTCCTGATGATTTGGCATCGAGGTGTAAACAGATAAAGTTCAGGAAGAGAATTTCTTGTAAAGATGGACTGAGCTTGCAATTCAATTTTTTTCTCTGGGTTAATTTCAAAGACGAATGTGCCAGACTCCTCCCTCCACAGGTGAAGTCAGCAAATTGACAGGGACCTTACAGAGACTTTCAGGAAAAGGGGGAAAAAATGATTTTTTTTTTTTTCTCTAATTCTGACCACCATTACCCCTCACCTCTGAACCAAGAAAGACTTTACGTGGTGTCATAATTTAGCAAATTACTTCCTCAAAGGAAGGTCAAACATTTTACCATTCGATCAATAGGAAGCAACTTACAAATCATGTGTATTGATCATTGTAATCATTCAGAGGAATGTAGGGCAGACACTAAAATCACATGCACTTAGTCTTAATTGCCCACATTAAAGCAATTATGCCCCAAAACTGTCATTGTCTAATGCTATGCACACTAGCCAGCATGGTAACTTTTAGCCATACATATTTAATCATAAATCAGCCTCTCAGGTCTGTTGCACTGAAGACCTACAATATTGCTGTAATTATGCAAATATAACTGTGTCTTTTTTCATCGATGTGTAAGATCACGTTGCTTTGGGGAGCCAAGTGGGGGGAAATAAGCCCCTATATTAATACAGCTTCTATTTAATGTATGTATTTTACAGCTGTGTTATGTGTTCGTGACACCAGTACTTAAAGTGACCTGAAATTGCTAATGAACAGAGAGCCTTTGTAAAAGCAGTCACAGGTCAAGGACTTGCAGATAAAACTTGTTGAGCGGTACATTGATGGTAGGCTTGTGTCAGGAGAGTGCTATTTGTTCGAGGATGTTTATAAACATTATTTTCCAGAGGATCATTTCAGCTAAAAGTGTCTCAGACAAATACCAGTTTGGTAGCATTAAAATAAATGTTTTCTGACCTTGTAAACATAAGTTGGGTGCCTTTTTCCTTTTGTCAAGGAAGCCAATGTGTAGTCTCTGCAAAGTTTTGTTTTGATTTGCTCCCACAGCCTCCACTGTGGGAACTGAAAGGCTGGTCAGGAGTTTGCCCCTTCTGCCATTCCAGAAACTGTTTCTAAACACATTTGGAAAATGAACCATTCTTAGTATGTTATGTACCTTGTCTTTTGCAAACAAGAATGTTTGAAATTGCAATTACTACCTAGCATCCGACAGCCAAATTTGTCCTTCACAGAGAATATGAGCTGAAGTCCCTTAAAGTTAATGAGAGCTCTTCTCCTACCTTCCGGGGCTGGGATCTAGACTACAGAACAGGTCCTGACTGGGGTCAGGGTTAGGTTCTGGCAGGTCTCAGACAGTTCTCATGCAGCTCTTGGAGGTCTTCAGAAAGGAGCCATCTTCTAAGGCAGCCCAGAACGGGATGGGTCGTGGAAAAGGGAAAATACACAAGAGGGGATTGTAGCACAAAGAGGCAGCAAAAGGATGGAGTCTCCCTCTGCTTCACCTAGAGCCTGCTTTTAATTCTTGTGAAGGAGCACAGGGCAGGCTCTGGCTGTGCATGCAGAAGCACAAAGGGAAGGAAGGGGCAGAGGGGCAGGACGGGCTGCTGCGATTGCCAGGCACCTCCACGCTACCATTTCCTGCTCCTCTGAGCCTTACTGCAGCCTGAAATACCACATCATTTCAGCGAGTGTCGACCGGTAGTTGCGCAAAACGTTCCTCTTGCGCCTTCTCAGTCTTCAGCACAGTGGGCTGCTGACACGCAGGCCTGAGGGTACTTCTGCAAAGCCCCGAAAGGTAATGAGAGAAGAAGCTGCCTTTTTGGCAGCAGGCTCCAGCTAAGGCGTGTGCACCCCGGCTGGGAGATGTGCGAGCTGCAAATCCCTCAACTAGCTGCAGGAACAGGGAATGGTGCGTGGAAGCAAAGAGCTAAATCGATTCGGTCGTGGAAGGATCTCTGACTCCAAATCTCAGGAAAATTTATTTTAACAAGTTTTTGAGAATGCAACAGCGTTTCTGGTCTTCTGGGGTCCTTAACCTGTTCAAAGCAGCAACATGTAGAGCCTAAGATACACACGTAACCAACAAGCTATGCGGGTGGGCACTGAATCACAAGTAATTTAGTACGGGTTTATAAAAGGGGGAAAATATGTCATTTCTCTCAGAAGCCCTTAGCCCCAAAACAGTGGCTCGAGCATTAGTCGCCAACCAGAGAAGAGGGCCCCAAGCTATTTCAGTGGAGGAAAAGGAACATAAAATTCACGGGCTCACAATGTTTGCACCGAATCTGATCGGAGCAGAGATTAGGGGACAGGCCAGCCCTGGATACGGCGGCTCTGGGGGCCGGTTGCCCACCTCTCCCTGTGCGGCTGGGAGGTGAGGGGCCTGATGGCTCGGGAATCCCGGCACTTCCCGCACTCATTCGTTCTTTCAAGTCGCAATGAAGTTGTTTGGCTGGATCCTTTATGGAAGTTAAAAAATTGGTTCGTCGTTTTCTTTTCGCTTCTCACACCTTATCTAGTTTCTACATTCTTCCCACTTCAGTAGTCAAAGTGATTGAAAGCCGAAAACTGAGCAGATCTGTCCCTGCAGCAACTTTCCTCGCGTTTCTCATTTACCGTTTTATCAAACAGGCTCTTTGTCTCTGCGGTCCCCTGATGTTGCCTCTGTTACACGGAGATATTCTTCAGGTCATGGGGGTTAAAAGGGGGCTAAAAAGGAGATCATATTGGACTTGCTTTACACAGACATGTAGCATTAGACCCAACGCCCAATAGAGGAAAGATATACTACTCCTATTTGATGAGCAGCAGGCCAATAAATTCATTAATCATCATTTTATGCCTCATCAAACACTTCCCAAGTTCCTCCATGGGAGTTATACAAATTAGCCACTGAAAAGGCAGTAATTTTAGTTTAGCTAGGTAAGTGCTTTTTGATTGCCTTCCTGAACAATGCTTCCCTTGACAAGCTAATAAATCAGCCCTTTCTGAATCAGAAGTGCAGCAAGTGCGAACAATAACTCCACATAGTTTCTCCGCTGATTTCAGCTGGAAGGCCTAAGAGGATGATCTGGGATCAAAGTCTCTTACTTTATTGCAGAGCAAAAGCTTTCTTTATGAAGAAGAGCTACAGAGAAATGAGGGAAGGGGGGGATTTTTTTAATCAATTAATGACAGAAGAAGTCTTGAAACAAAAAGGAGGCCTAAGTCTGGGATGGTGGGGAGGCTGCGAGGCCGGCAGGGCAGGAGCGGGCCCTGCCGCAGGTGAGGCTGGAGGCGTAAATGGAGGGGCTGCTCCTGTGGAGAGCTGCAGATTAGCAGGGTGAGCCAGAATAGAGGCTCCATTTAATCTGCGACCAATTGATTCCTTGAGTGCTTCAGGTATTTGTAGCGGAGGTTTAGATTTGTTGGGTGGCTTTACAGTGGGAAGCCTTGAGGCTGTGCTGTCTTATCTATTTTTCAAATTGCTGCCTTTGACAGTATCATTTTTTTTTTAACTTGGCCGTAAATCATTTCACTAATCAGCTGTCACCAGCCAACACGCATACATTGGCATTCAGCCGGAGAATTTGTTTTGGAAAGCCTTTAGCAACAAAAACTATGTTTGTATCAATAACCGTCTGCTAATGCCTCATGCATACGGATGTAGAACACGGGGAGGAACAAGGGGAGACAGCGGCAACGGAGAACAGTTTGGTGGAGGGCAGGGGAGCAAAGCATTAATTGCCTCCTGCGGCTCCGACGAGCCCGGTACCCGCCCGGTACCCGCCCGGTACCCGCAGCTCCGGGCTCCCAGCGCCGCTCCGCCGTGGCGGAGTCCGAGGCTTCCCCCTCCCCGAAGTCTAGACCCGAGGTATTTTAAGTACAGTGCGTCTCTTCTCCTCTTCATTAACTTTCCCTCCACACATCACTGCATGCCTCTGAAAATAACTTGGCAAACTGGGAGCCGTTTATCTCTTTTATCTTGGGACCTGATCCAATTAAATAAGTGCACATTTACATTTGCATCCATCAGGCGCGAGCGTGGAGAGCCCTGTGGTTTGCTTTAAGCAAATTTAAGCCC
>VZRU01016537.1:0-22813 GCA_013398155.1 Pedionomus torquatus | reverse complement strand
GCGCTCCATTTAATTAAATTCATTACGTGCAGGGTACAAAAGCAGGTCATCGATTTTGTGATACGTTGCCTTTTTTGGTTTTGATATTATTTTTTCTTTTTTTTGTTTTTTTCTTCCCCCCCCCCAACCCCAATAGTGCAAACACCCAGATGTCGTTGAGCGAGAGCTTCTGCCTGTTACTGCAGTGACTGCGTGGGTGGACACGGAGATGCAGAAGATTTCTAAACCCAGAAAAACACATCCCGTAACAATGGGCTGCAGGGAAGGGCGCTGGGGAAAAGCCAGGAGGAAAATCGTTCTTACCAGAACGGCAAATCAGTTTTATCTTTGCCAGAGGTACAATGTGCACCTGCCGCCTTCCTCTGCCTTCTCAGACCGGTGATGTCTTCCAGGAGTCGGAGATCGGTTGGTAGCGGGGTCTCCCCGAAGAGCGTGGCAGGCGTGGGGTGTCCACGTGGCTGCCCGGGCAGCGAGCACACGTCGTTGGGGTAAAACAGCACAATAACCCCAGGGCTGCCATCACAGCAGCTGCCTGCATCGATCAGAATAAGGTGCAGAGAGTGAGTTGATGGGATCTGTAACCCCACTAGTGGCAGCTGGACCTTTCTGCTGGTCACGAGGGTCTCGCTTGTTTCAAAGCAGCAAGGGAAACGCCAGCCCTTGTGGGCAGATAACCGAAGGAAGAGCAGAAAAGCTGCCGTACAAAGGTCTTTGTGCTTCCAGAGCTTTTCCAAACACAGTCTTTATCACCCATGTCTCATTTGTGGGTCTCATTCTTGCTCTCAACAGAACAGCGTTGTGGTATCTCATTTCCAAGGATCCTGTGGCCACTTGTCGATGTTCAGGCGGCCAAAGAGCAAGCACAGGACCCGAGGAGCTACTTGCTCAGCTTATGGACAGAGACAGAGCAGAGACGGGTGCCCTGGCTCTCTCTTCAATCACTCGATCACGGCATCTTCCCAACTGGTCAGCCTTCACTGAAGAGAGCGTTTTGGTTTTCCTTCCAGGACTGGAAGATGAAGTTTAGAACAGGCAGAGCCCGAGCAGGCAAAAGCAAGATGCTCCCCCCTTGGGTTTCCATCTGTCCAACAGCCGCTTCTTCTCTGAGGACAACTACTTGGTGGCAGCAGATACAATCCACGTTAGAGACAGAAGGATGGAGCAGACCCAGGTAAGCTGCCTTATGGTTTCTATCACAGTCATGCACCATAATAAATAGGTAACACGGGCAAAAAGTTCATAGCTGTCTTTGTGGAACCACCCACCGCTCAGAAGAAAGAAGTACTCTGGGGGGTTGCTCCAAAAGATCTCTGTAATTCGTGCAACGGCTTTGTTTCGGCTAAATTGGCTCAATAAACACACCTCAGCAGAGGAGGGATGCTGAGATGTTTTGAAGAGAGCGCTGCAGTAAAGGCTGATGTGCTGAGCTCGTCAAGGAATGAGTCACTGAGTAACCGAGAAGAGGCACTTAAACTGGAAACCCTTTCAGGAGTCAATGCCACGTGTGTACCTCTGGCTGCCACTGGAGAGTTTATATAGACATATACATACGGTTTCAAGTTGCAGAGCACTATAATGTGCTGAACGGCACTATACAGCTGCGAGCCTCGAGACTCCCATGCTGTATTTAAATACCCAACAAGGTTAGAAATCTGCTAGTTCTGGGAGATGAGCAGTGCCAAAACTTCTGGCTGAAAAGCTGAAGGACCTGGGAAATGAAACCCACCCTACAGGTACCGCTTGTGCTCGTGAGACTTCAGCAGGTTCCTGAGGAGCAGCAACCAATGTCACTGAAGGGGAAAAAAAACACAGGATAAACCTTTCTAGACTGGGCATGGAAAGAGGGCTGAGATCAACACTTCTCCTACCAGCCGTGCAGCAAAGACTGCTCATTACCAAGGACGTCTTCTCTCATATTGCACTTCATAGTAAAACCACTGTAAGAGAGAAGAACCGTCGCCTGCTACGAGACACCGGGGGTGCATTTGGAAAACCCGAATTCACGCCCATCTCGGGTAAACGCTGGGCTCCTCCACAAAATGAGCCTCTGAATTAGGGTTCTGCACCAACTTTTGTGTCTGTCAAGACTGTAAGCAATAGCAACGCCTGCCCTGCAAATGTTAGCATTGTGAGCGAGTGCCTTGAGCGAGTTCTTCAACCCAATACCTCAAGCCTGCACCTCCCAAAGAACATCAGAAGAGCAGTTCTTGAGAAATTGCTACTTATTTAGACTTAAGTTAAAACAATAAAAAACATTCTTCTCCCCTTCTCCTCCACCCCTCCAGGCCCTGGGCCGTTACAGCCCACACATCTTGTGCTCGCCCTGCAATAGCTTATTCTTGTATAGGAAGGAAAACCAGCTGTAACATCGTGGTCCTTCTGTCCACCACCTATTTCAGTTCCAAAGAATTAAGGATTTGACAAATGCAATTTGTAAACACCGTTGGTTATACTGAACGAGTCACAGATAACAAAGAGCATCACACTGAAAGTTACTCTGCAGATTTGCTTTTGATCCCAAAATGTCACCCTGACAATTGTCATTTAATACCGGGAGCCGCACATGGAGCTCAGGAGGACTTGGGGAAGGATACTCAACCCTGTTACTGGAATTTAAACTCTCCCGACTTTTTTTGTGAGCACAAATTACTTGCTTTTCAGTGTGGCCAGATCTGACCAATTCAGTAAAACCGCTCGTAGCGAAACGTTTGGTTCTTAGAAGCCATCGGGGGAATTCACAGCATCCAGAAGTGCCACGAGGGCACCCTGCTGAACCTGACAGCCTTAACCTCGCAAGGAAAGAAACAATCTGAAGAGGGACAAACCAAACCTGACGTGAACTCCTTTCTATCATAACAGGCGGTAACGCTGCCGATCGTAGCATGATTAAAGTGCATCACCAGCAATTTAACAGCCCTTTAGTTAAGGGAGCAATAAATCAGCTTTTTCCCTGCGGATTGATTTCCATGGACTTACAGATAGTGCACCAGAACTCCACACCGTTACCCTCCTGGTTTTAAAATACAACTGTAAATAACAGCCAATGGTCATAGTCTAAATTACAGCTGACACACACACACACACACAAAAAATAATCACAATACTATGCAAAAATAGAATAAAAGTAGATCTGGCTTTTGGCAGTGATTAGATATAGCACCTTCTCCTGACATCTTTGCAGAGAAACATCAACTAGGACATCTCAATTTGCTAGGACCTTCTGCTGGGCAGGTTCTAGGGCCTCCTCTCCCCCCCAGCCCCAACACCTGACCTGCTGGGGCTGGACCAGCCCAAGGAGTGTGGAAAACAAGGGGGTAAGAGCCCAGAGAAGCACCAAGGAACAAGCACCACCTTTTTTTTTTTTTTTCTTTTTTTTTCTTTTTTTTTTTTTCTGATCTTTAGGGCTACTTCCAAGATTAGAGAGGGAATTCTAGAGATGAGAAAAGAGGGTTTATTCTACGTGCTGTACTAAATTCAGATGCCGAGGTGAAGGCACCGTTTCTACTGCTGCATGATGCAGAACTTCCAAAACCCTGGAAAAGATGAAGGCTGAAGAATATCTGAACATGCTCTAGGATATGATCCCAGAAGAGGGTTAGAGGTTTTGAAACTGCAAGTTCTAGCTGAGCTTTAACAGCCAGCAGAGCAACCATGCATAGCTTTGAGGGACGACGTAAAAACGCATCTGAAGCGTTAAATCACAGGGAAAGAAAATCAGTGGAGGAAATTAAAACCAACTAACACCAAGCACAGCCCAAAGGCTAACAAGCTGCAAACTGGGCTTTACAGGAATATTTTTTTTTTTCTTTAAAGGCCCATATCCTGTCTTTAAAGCCACATCGGGCTCTAAAGTGAGCATCTTCCATCCAGACTGGCCTGCTGGGATGAGGCAGGGAGCAGCCGCGATGGGGCTGTAAGAACAGAGCTATGAGAACATCCCAAACCACAGAGAGCGGTTGTAATTGAATCCAGCTGGCAGAGCCGATCCCGAGCTAACGCTGGACAGGTTTTCATCAAAGCTATGCACAGATGACACAGAACTATGTTTAAATGGAAAAAAAACATCAATAGAAATCAAAAGATCTAATAACAAAGTGAAGTATAACATTCCATTCTTTCACTGTCTGATGCGTGACCCGAGATAGTTACGGATTAGGAGTGTAGGAGGACTTATTTCAATGTCGACATCAAGAGGACCTTCACTTTATCTACCAAATCTACACTAAACAAAATGAAAAAGAATCAGAAAGAAACTTATTTACTTCTCACTGCCCTCAGGAGAACTGATCCTTGGAGAAATGGCTTAGCTAAACTGCAAACACCATGGTCCACCCTTCCCTCCCACCCCTTCCCACCCCTGCATACATTATAGCTATTTATCTTTCAGATGCAGACTGCCCCCCCACCCCCCAAGGCATTGCACAGGTCTGACTGACTGGAGACCGTCACTCCAACAGCCAAAGTTATAACTCTTTCCAAAGCTTGCTTGCTGCAAGGACCAGTTGTCAGAACAGAGAATCCCAGCGACAACACTGAGCTGAAATTAGAAGATTTAGACAATTTCAAAGTTGGGGTGTTGATACCAACATGCTGGTCACTCCCTGCGGGGTTTCATTTAAACAGATGTTGAAAAGTGGATGTTGCTTCATTTAATATCAAGGATTCCTCAGTGTTCTTGGTTAGATTTGAATCTCAATTCTCTTTGGTATTCACCAGCTGAGTTCTTAAAGTTGGGGTCAGTGGGAGTGCAAGAAAACCTGTGCTCTCTTTTACAGAAGGACCGAACCAGCACAACTACCCCATGAAGATCCTGATCACCATCTCAATCTCTTTCCTGCACACTGGGCAAGGCGATCTCCTTTTCTTCAGCATCTTTGCACACTTGAAACAGGCCACAAGGTGAGCAGTCCTTCCGTGGACAATATTCCCATCCCGTGGTCTATGATGGCACAAGAAGCAAGGATTCAGTAATTTTTTTATACTCTCTAAAGACTGTATTTCTTCCTCCTTTTTATGCTCAGTGAAATGCAGCAGAGACTCTTTGCTTTCACATTCTCGTGCCAAATCCAAAGACTCAATAGAGCTGCAGGGATCTACGCGTGGTTTGTTTTCTACCACGTACAGGTCTTTAGGTTGGCCAACTGGAGCAGAAATAGTCCTTCGGCAATCCGGGACGTCTACCCCTTCATCATCGGGTTTGTTTTGCATAGCATCAATATTGGACAGAGAAAGAGAATGAGCCAGTTTGGGACAATCTGAGTACCAGTCCTTCCGTAAGGCCCAGCAGCGGTAACAGTACCGTTTGCCCGGAGAGTTGAATTTCTTGCATTTGGTACATTGCCAGCAGTCCTGAGGAACAGTGGAGGCAGAGAAAAAACAGCAGAAAGTTAGTGTATTCTTGGCTACAACTCGTTTCCTCTACACAGGAAAAGCAGCAAAGAAGTTCCAGCAATTAAAAAAAAAAAAAAGGACATTTATTGTGAGCGCAGGATTGCTAGTTTGAGTATCAGGTCTGAAACCAGCACTTCAGAAAAGCTAAGGAGAATTTGACCACTCCTGTGCATTCTACAGATGCAAGATTTCTTCTTAAGCATGAAAAATCTGTCCTTCCTCCCTCCCAGCCTCTGGAAGACGACTATGTTCTCGAGCTGTGCAGTTTACTGAATTATCAGGATCTCGCTCTAAATTCAAGGGTAGAGCTCCTGGAATCAGTGGGGAATATATTTCCCAGAGTCACTAATCCCTCAGCGTCCGTTGAATCCGCACAATTAGCAGCGGCTCACTTGATTACCCCACACAGCAGCCCAAATTCAGAGCCCGATTTTGGGATGCCAGCGCTCAGTGCCCATCCTGGGCAGGATTTAGCAGAGCCCTGTTAGGATGCAGCCCGTTCCAAGCGCGGAAGGCTGAGCTGTAGGATGCCTACCTCAGAAGTAGCTTCTGTGTCTGTGTCATCACTTATGCACTGAGAATCCTCCAAGTCATACAAACTTCCATCCTCAGTCACCTGGAAAGGGTGAGAACGTTAGAGGGGGGCAATAATCTCTATATATGATGTGCCTGGCAATGTACACTAAAACTAAAAGGACTATATAATTGCCATGATAATTAAGCCATTTCTATAAGTGAATGGAAAGCCGTTTTACACACAGTATCTATCCTAGATGATTGTCAATAACTATCATGGGACTGTCAGCGTTGGAAGGGACCTCTAGAGACCATTTAGTCCATCTCCCCTGCTAAAGCAGGATTGCCTGGGAACTATCCCTTGGTCAACTCCTACCTCTCTCTGATGCGCACAAGAATCATACAAACGCACCGGAGCAATCCTATTGATTTCCATGGAAAAAAAAAATAAAAATCATTAACTCAATCTTTTTAATACACATTTGATTAATCACTCTTGTGACCAATCGCACTACCACCTCAGGCCAACTGAGGTTTTCCTCTTCCGAGTCTTTTCATCTATTAGTCTTGCAGCAATATTGGCTAGAAATATAGTAAAGTTGCTGCTTGAGTTTTCACTAATTTTAAATGAATTTTGTGCCTTGAAAATACATGCATTTGAATGAAAACCCAACCAGATTGACTGGAAAACTATAACCCTGTGTACAGAATGGTGACAGCTTTTTTTAAACACAGTTTAAACTCTGGCTGGTTCTAGATAAGGCTCCTCCCAAATCAGCACAGCACTAAAAGGCAGATGAAAAGCAAAGGATTTTGCATTTCCATGAGATCAATTCAACAAGGCCAACCCACAGAACACAGGCACTGGGGCTGTTTGAAGAAGTACCTTTCTGTCACCTTCTTTCACTTCCTCGCAGTCACCCGTTTCCCCCTTGACTGCAGCGCTGCTCTGATCCGACGGGCACTCGTTGAGGAACCATAAGTCATCAGTGGTATCTGAGACAACGGCAGTGTCTATGTCCTGCTGGAGAAGAAGAGACCACTCAGAGCTCAGGTTTATCTGGAGTACCAGCACCGCAGCTGCTGCCACAGCAAATTCCTCTCCCCTTTTCCTCACTAGCAGCCTTCTCCAGTCACCCCTGGGAGAGAACGGGGCAGCTCACTACTCTCAGACACCCCTTTTTGCAAGCAGTGCCCTGCTTTGTCCCCTTGCTGGCCGTCAGGCTACAGCCACGTGCATCACGTAACAGCTTTCAACCCAGAAAAGGGGCAAATCCTGAAATACCACCAGTGCTCTGGAGCACAGACTTTCCTCCAACGGCTGAACGCAGCCTTCAGAGAGCCCCTAGTTTATTTTAAGAACGCTAAAGGTAACCAACCACCTGATGTGAAAGGCTGGGACAGGAACACACAAGGGAGAGGCTGAAAGTCCTGGAGTGGGAAGGGGAAAGAAAGAAGAATATTTTATTTATTTGGAAACCAAAAGAGGAGAGGAAGAGAATACAGTGCACCTATTTAAAATGTCTACACACCTGGTTAGTCTGAATATCTGTTGATCCATTACTTCTGGACTTGTAATTGCTTCTGAGGTTGCCTAAAAACCACCATGGAAGACCAGCTACATCCCATTCCTCAAACACTAGGTCCAGTTTAGGCTTCTTGCTTTTAGAGAGGTTTTCTATTAAGTCTTTGTCTGTAAGAGCCAAGTAGAATCTAAGTCATGCCACACCTACATCACTTCAGAGACTAGAAGAGAAAAACGCGGCCCCATCTGATTTTAGAAATCTGTTTTGCTCCTTACAGGCAGTTCCTGAGAAGAGCTTTGGGCTTTGTATGAGAGTATGGGGATGTCAGTCACATCTGCTACACATCTGGATTTGTGTATCTACCCAAACAAACCTGGCAAAACAGTCACCGTGCAGCCAGCAGAGCTCAGAGAAGCATCTCAGTGTTACCAGTATCTCTACAGGTTCTCTTTAGCATTACCCTGCTTTTCAGATATAGAAACAGGAACGCTTCTTTCAGAGCTCTGCCCAAGTCAGCACTGAGTACGTTTCTTGAGTGACGTAAGACGCAGAAAGAAACGGCTTTGAATTTATTTCAAATTTCAGTGTTGGGAGCTCCTGAATTCTAAAACCAGGCTTAAATGGGAAGCAGAAAGGTAAGAATCCATCCTCTATAACCCCATGCTTCTGCCTCCTTTGTAGCCTCTGCAATTTAGTCTGTCATCCTAAACTCAGCAGTCGGAATTTCAAGATAACCTTGAATCTCTCTCTTCAGTGCCAAGAGTTTCAAAGGACAAGGACTGTTTCTACCTCCTTTGTACGTGCAGCCAGGAAAATGTCACCTGCTCTCATTTGATCTGGAAATACCCACACTTGCAAAGAAGATCTGGTTTTACAAATTAGGTTCCTTGATACGAGAACAACATGAGAATAGAAAAGTAGAAACCCAGGAAAATTGTTTCCTTAACATCACAAATCCACAAGTGAACCAGCAAGAAACCCCCAGACATTTAAACAAAGGAAATGTCTACATATGAAGGAGCTGTATTATACTTAAGTTGGATAGAAAAAAAAATAATAAAAAATGGCATTGTTATTCAGTTCCCTGATTGGTTTGCAGGTAATGACTGCAGACGGCTCAGGCTGTGTTCTCTGCAATCAGAGGAGAGAGTCCCTTGGGAAGATAAATAGATACTAGTATAATTTCAGCATTTAAAATACCCTTCAGCAAGGTCTGTAAGATTTTTCATGACATTGTTTAGTGATAGATGTTCTTTTGGGGCTTAACCTGCCATTTTAGTTTGTTTATTTATGAGTCGAAATATCCAAGCTCAAAAATACATCTATCATGAAATACCTTTGGAGAACGTTTGCAGTTCTCTCAATCTTTAACACAAGATGATGATTTTGAAAGACTATATATTCCACAACAGGTTTTTTATTAGTCTCTCAACCCTCCTCCTGCATTTTCCCGCTGCAGATCTTAACACGTCATACCGGAGAAGGAGCAGAGCCTGCACACATGGTGTTATTGCAGAAAAGCTGGCACTCACCTTCATAATTCTCACATTTTTGCTCTGAGGTAGACAAAGCAGAAGCATTGCTTTCGCCCTCCATGACGCCAGGGTCGGAACCTTCTTCCCGGCTAAACTGCATGAAGGAAGGAAAAAAACCATGTTAGTCCATCAGAGCTTATAGGGACAAGGGGATGTAGCACTTCCATTCCGAGTCACCAGCTGCAGTGCAAGACCAAGAAGTTACGAAGAGAAAGAAAAGTCTCTGAACCAGAAAAACTACACAATATTAACCCTTTAAAAAGGCTAACACATCTGGAATCAGCACAAACAACATTCTGGCAACCTAGGAAAAATCTTAAGATCGGCCAAAGTCCAAAAGTTGCCATCTTTAACTGTGATCTTCGTGACACTGTGGCCCCACCATGTGAACAGACGACCTCCCAGTTCCGACCACCATAACCCCAAAATACACCCGGAACCAAGTTTGAATGTGCAAAAGATTTTTCCTAGGTTTCAGATTCTGCCTGAAAGCTTCTGAAAACAAACCTACTAAACACAAAACTTGTTCACACATTTTAGAAAGTTTAATTATTTGGCAATTCCTACTCACAGAGAGGATGGGAGAAAGGGGAAAAAGGCATGAAGATACAGAGCACACTGGAGGAACTGAGGACTAGAAGTGCTACACCCCAGAGAAACGCGCTCAGAGACTGGTACTCTGTTATGAAGAGAACAGAGAAGGGTCACTCTGTCCCTGCTCTGTGGACTCCAAGAACTTTTCAGGAAGGTGAGGACCTGGCAGCCAAGCAGCACAAAGTTCTGGCAGTCCACCATGCACAGGTACAGAGAAGGGGCACTCTGTACAACAAAAGAAACCACCAGGCAGTGGGTTTACCTTCAGCTGGTCTTGGCTTGGCTTATCGACGCTCTGTTCCTTTGCCAGATTCTGTGCAGCATCTAGATGGCAGGTAAAACAAAAGAAAAAACCTTCCCTGGTAATAACCATTCTCACAACACAGAGGGTCTTCAGCAAGCAACCAACGAGCCAAGCTTGGCAGACCTCTACGTAACGCTTTACAAGAAAGAGAATCCCTTCTTCCTTAGAGAGCTGGCCACTTCCTCGAGAGGTGTCACTCCAGAATCCCCTGGACTTTGCTGGGTACGTATGGAGCATAACCCTATGGAATAGAGTCTGTGCCCCCTCAGAGATGAAGTTTGATGAAATGAAACCTCACAGTGTGTAAGAACCTTCTTCAAATGTGAAAAACTCTTCTTCTTTCCTATGGACTGCCTGCCCGTCACAAGTTGTAGGTGCTTTACACAAGAGGTTTGCACAGAGGCAGAATCCTAAAGCAACAGCAAAGGGGGGGACACTCACTTGAAGGCTGGATCAGATCCACGCTGAAGAAGAACACAAAAGAGTGAGATTTTTATAAATACCTGAGGACACCATCTCTTTCAGCTTATGCTGAGACAAGGAAAACGTCTTTCTTAAAGGGTGTGGGCACAAAGAACTATGATTAGACTAAAGAAGGGAAAATTCCATGCACAGCAAGCTCTTCCTGGGTAACTGTGCACACATCCATAACACAATTTAATCCAGATAATTATGCTGGCCCCAAGAGTTAATTAAAAGGCCAACCTAAACAGCAAGAACAATCAAATTAATAGGAATTTTTCTACATAATAGGAAAGCTGCACTTAGGAAGCCTACCCTTTAGAGAGAATGACTTGCTAGTGAACGAAAGACGAAAGGATGGCTCCTGCCTCCTCCACTTTCAATTTAGCAGGGAAATTCCCTGCGGAATGGCAGGCAGACACCAACCATCTGATTCACACCACGAATCCTGCTACTGGTATGAAGTCACTGAGAATCGTTGCTACAGGCAGGAAAGTGGACCACAAAGTGGTCCATAAAATGAGCCAAAACACGGGAACACAAAATGACACCGCTCTGTCCCATATTCTCTACCCTCCATGCAACAGCTCAGCTTTCCTTTCTTCTCTTCCATCACCCTGCAACTTCTGCAGTCACTGATTAATAAACACCTGGAGGAAAACAGAAGCCAACTGGTTCATCCATAATTGCTTTGGTTGAGGGCAGGGGACATTAGAAGAGATGAAGACTTACCCTTCTAACACTTTACAAATACTGCAAACTAGCCTCAAATGCTGTGTGAAAAGACTTACTGGAAAGCTTCCTTTTTTGAAGGCAAACTACAAAGAACGCCCTCTAAAGTGAGGTATTTCCAAATACACCCCACTTCAGCGTCAGTCACACTCAGTGAAAGCCAGTCAAGTAAGGACTTCATCTGATAAAGAGCATTATGCAAGAGCTGAGTCTTTATTATCAAGATGTACTGAAGTCCCTTTTCTCTCTCCAAATGTACTTAAAAGAAGTGGCCCAGCTAATCTGCAAAACGATGTGCTGATAAGCAGCGGTTTGGGTAATGAATACAAGCAGCTATTACAAAACATGAATCCTGGAGTCCTCTTTAAGCCCTACAGCACTTCTAGTTATTCCTGTGTTGTGATGAAGGAAAAACTAAGACCTCGTTTGTCAATGTTCTGGTCTGCCAAGCTCGTTTCGTTCTATAATCACACACACACACGCAGACACGGTGGTATAACTCAGTGATCACCCCCCTAAAGGAACAATATTTCCTTTGGCAGGTTTAAAAATAGTTACACCATGACTGGAACATACAGGCAGACACAGCCACACACACACAGTGACACACACACACAGTTACACGCACACAGCAAGCAGGAGGGGACGGGGTGGCAGAGGAGAGAGCGTTTCGCTGGGTTCCTTTGCTCTCCACATACAGTGCCGACAGGGAAGGAGCCATCACCAGGCAGGGACATCAACACTCACACAGTTATTCTGTAGACGATGTGTTGAAGCAGGAGTCCACTTAGGAAGATTCTTCTCTTTCAATAGAGAAAGGAGGGGGACCTCAGAGGCACCAAGACATGGCTCAAAGCAGAGGGCTAAGCACTTTAGGGCCATGTTTTCTCAGTTTCTAAATTTGCACAAGCTTTTATGTACGTGTGCAAAAACAGACTAAGAATTAAGTCTATATTATCTGCTTAGAGACCCCAGGATGTACGGCACAAGTCTCCACAACCCTCCTGGTGCAGCTCCCTCAGGATTTGCACACTTCTAGGTTCACCAGAAGGTTTTTTATTCCACATGAAGATTACCAGCCGTACAACGGGGAGTGCCTGCAAGGAAGCCATCAACTGAGATTCATTTAAGAATAAATTTTAATTTATGACTGAAGGACTTTTGATGTAGATTGATTTAATTTCTCTTATGAACTCAGAAAGTAACAGCGACCTTTAAAGGTTCAAGTGTTCAATTAAAGTCCAGACTTCTCTGGCCTGTAGAACAAGGCTGGGTTTCCAGCACGCTCATATTCAGTCTCAAGACTATGAAAGTATAAAATGAGGTGAGAGGGAGGAGGTTGCAGCACGCTATGAAACTGAGAAAAGACTGAGAAATAATCACACTCATGATTTGCATGGGATACTTCAGCCACGTATGATTTTAGCTCTGTCAGCTTCCAGAGCCTGCCTGCTGCTCCAAAGTCTGGCCGTTGGGTTCTAGGCAGCCACGTTACTCAACCAACCTATTTCCTACCACAGCTACTGACGGTGGACACACAGAAAAGACACATACTCCAAGAGATCGTCTTGTCAAAGCCTTCATTAGCGGTTTGTTCAAACTTCAGCAACATTTCTCTCTTCTGAATATCATTACTTACCCAAGTTATACCAACACTACATTGAATTGTACTTGCCCACACTGTGACAAACCTACCTGCCATGGCAGCAGAAGTCAGGTTCCGTTTCAACATGTCATAGACTGGGCTGTGGGAAGGAAGGCGACAGTTGAATATACACACAAAATTAAACAGCATTATCCTTTTTAACCAGGGATGGACATTCTCTTTTATTTTCCAGAGACACTGAAAACCGCAGGACAACTGCAGATTGCCACTCCTAAATGTTTGCTACAGTGAAGTCTAGCTCAGAAGTTAACTGATGGGTGCAGATTTTAACTCAAGTCTGAGATCAAAGGCTTGAGAAGATGCAGAAATAAAAGGGGGAAAAGCTGTCACCTCAAGCAGCTCACTGCCTGGACCGTTCCGAACTGGCTCTTCAGAACAAAGGAGCTCAATGAAAACTTGTCAAATGCATTAACAATAAGCCACTGAGCAGGGCCCTTGGTGTGCAGAGGTTTGTGACAGTGAACAGAAACAGTGACAACAGTGACCAAGAGTCCCCCGTCTGGGCAACGTTTACAATACAACGTACGTTAAAGGTGACTTTTTCCTACCTTGGATCTTTCACAGAGAAACTCTCCAGTCCCAGCAGTTCTCCCAGCTGATCTCCTCCGCAGTAGACCATGTGCTGCTGTCTTTTGTCATACAGCTGCCTCACCATGATATACTGTCCTAGGTAATGCATAACCTGGGGGTACACAACACACCATTAGCTGTTTTTCAGTGGTGCCCAGTAACAGGACAAGAGGGAACAAGCACAAACTTGAACATAAGAAGTTCCATCTAAACATGAGGAGGAACTTCTTTCCTGTGAAGAGGCTGCCTAGAGAGGTGGTGGAGCCTCTATCTCTGGAGGCATTCAAAACCCCCCCTGGATACGTTCCTGTGCAATCTGCTCTTGGTGGACCTGCTCTGGGAGGGGGCTGGACTAGGCAATCTCCAGAGGTCCCTTCCAACCCCATAGCATTCTGTGGTTCTGTGATCTGCAGCTGAAACCGAACCACCAATGACCCTGGAAATTTGTTTGAGGTTATGATACTTGCTTCCTGCTATCCTGTACAGCCTGAGTCAAATAGTACCTGCTTTTTATGCCCATCTGCAATTCCTTGGTGTCTCCCAGCTAAGGGCGTTAAGCTTTACCATGCTGCTATAAGGTTTGTAACTATTAACCCCTGACAAGAAGGAAAACTGAGTCAAAGATGGACAAACAGCAGTCACTGTGCTACCCCATGTGAAAATGAAACATGATGTGGGTAAGAAACACTTTTATCTGGGCAGCCTTCCTCAGAGAAGCTGCAGATGGAGCCTACTGGTGCTCAACTCAGAGCAAAGAGGAGGATGGGTGCGGAGGAGGCAGAAGGCATCTCCAGTTAAAAGCATAAGCTATTACTAAAGGTTGACCACAATTGCAGCACGGTTCCTCAGCACACAGTTTGCAAGATGCAAAATTAAGAGCATCAGTATCACAAGGATGAAGGATTAGCGTCAGAAGGACGGAGAGAAACATCCTCTGAGAGTTAGGGGACGCTTCCAGCTACAGTGAGGAATGCACAAGAGCACAAGAGGATAAAGCAAAGCGCATTAAGCACAAAATATACAGGTTCAACCCCCCCATTACCCACCAAAGTGACCCTCCTGAATGACAGTGTCACACAGAGGTTGCTAAGAGTACTCCATTCGCCGTGGAAAAACCTGACTTGATGGAGTTAAAATGTTAATCTATACAAGTAACCCACATTTAATACTCAACTCTCCCTGTTTAAACCATTCAATTTGTTTTTGCAAAAAATTTTAGAAGCTAAATAAGTTATTTAAATGCATAAGTGTTTAAAATAAGTCACAGGGCTCTGCAGGAATATTTGACACATTCATAATGAAAACCCACTGCATTTAATTCTTTGCAGACAGGATACTCTTGTAAATCACAGTCAGTGTCATTTTTTTAATCTTGTACACATATTGCATTTTAATATTAAAATAAATGAATTCACAGGGTCTCAGGTTTAGCTGACAAGCCATTTCAAAAGAAACTTAAAAATACCAACTGGAATCCAATTTTTAAGGTTTTCATACACGGAGCAGAGACAAAGACAATTGAATAGAATCTCCTACACTCTCAGGAACACCCCATCTCTCCTTTCTCCAAAGACATTTTTGATTTTCCAGAATAAATAACTTTCTTTAATATTACCCACTCTTATTCCAACTCCTCTGGGGGCTCTCAAGACAATTTATGAACACCTCACAGCAGCCCTATGGGTAAGCTATCTCTGTTTAGCAGACAGGGCTTGAAAAAATGGAAAAATTAATAGCCGGTCCCATCCCCGTCCCACAAAGAGCCACCCCCAACCACGCAGGGAGAGGCCCTGTTTCAGCCATTACCAACTGAGCCCACCTCCTTCAGGGTGAAGGTCTCCCCCTGGGCGCCTGCAGCCTGCAGAATCTTCAGAAGCGGCAGTTTGGGTCGCACCTAAAACACAAAGCGCAGAGTTTTCTTTGAATGACAGGAAGCAGCACCCTGATGAGAAAGTCACCCCACCACAAACTCCTGGGTATCGCAGCTAACAAATCTGACAAACCCACATTACCCATGTCAACCTGCGTAAGGCTCGGGCAGAGCACAGAGATGACAACCCTTGAGCGAGCTGGAGGTCGTAGGTGGGGAAACACTGCTGGCCTCAGGCCAACCTGCTGAAGGCTGGCATTCTTTTTTTACAAGTAATCTGCATGGACAAATGCTTAAAAAGAAGTCAGAAGGACTGGGAAACAGCACAATCATTCTGACTCAAGTGCAAGACCGAAAAAAAAAAAGGGGGCAAGAAATTTCCTCTAAAGGCTTTAATCACTCACATTGTCCCATTAGCTTTGATGTCACTCATCCTGGGAGGACAGAGGAGGAACTCAGACCCTTGGTATGGAGCTGCAGGCAGTGACTAACTCAATCTACTGAGTCATATATCTAGGAGCAATGATGGTGCATTCAGATGGCCACTTCCAGAGCAGCATGCCTGAATTTCCTCAATTAGTGCAGTGAATAAATAGGGTCTGCTCTGCACAGACCTTTGGGAGCATGTACTTATTAGGATCCATTAATAGATGCATAGTAATAAGACTGCATTAAGCACAAGGTGTGGTTAATTAACACCAAGAATCAGAACCTGTATTTTTTGTGGATCTCACTCATCAAGCAAAATCTCTATTATATAAAATATAAAGCACCCTGGGAACAATGCAACTGTTCCACAACCCCTTTTGGTTTCACCCACACGCTCAAGGAGCTTCGAGTAGCAGAGGAGACAGATGATGCTATATAAAACAGCAGTGAGTTTTAAATAGCTGCTTCCCCCCTACGTTGCTACTTTATCTATTCTGAAAGAATGTTAGCAGCTCCTAGGAGAGTGTCACCACATGATCTGATGCCTTCTGTTCCCTAAAAACATCAGAAAGCCCTTCACCGTTCTCTGAAGGCTACACGATATTGTATACTAACGCCCGTTTCCCATTCTGAATCACTTCCTCTGTTCTCCTTGTCTATCAGATGCTACTCCAGCAAGATATTTCAGTTTGTCCTCAGCACACAATGTCCATTGCTGTTTCCCCTTTGAGAAGGTTCACGCTTTCTCCACGCTGCGTAGTAAAGGCCGACACCTACCAATGTTAGGTGGGTTCAGCAGTGCCTCATACCCACCTTTCCCTTCCCTCTATATAAATGCAATTAAATCTCTACTTCCCCTCCCAAGGAGAAGAGCCTGTTTGCAGCCCTGAGACATCCCCCCAGGAGACAGCCTGAGCCGCAGTAGCATCTTTCCACACAAGGAAAGCAGATTTTGATTGCTCGTCACGACTGCCATTTGTCACTCAGTTATCAGACAGTATCTTGGCAGGGTCTTTATTCCACCTGTTTTCTAATACTATTTAAAAATAAAAACAATTATCTCCTCTGTGAATGTGTCTGGGCTGTCTGTTTTCAGGTTGTTAGGTTTGTTAAACGCATTTTCAAGCTCAAACAGAACAGCTCGTGTCCAGCCCCAAGAATCAAGAGCAGCTTTTTCACTAGGAAAAAAAGCTCAGCACAACTCAAATAAGCGCTTCTATCAGCACATGATTTTTAATAAGATGAAATTACGTGTTTGCTTCCATTCATTTCTCTAATGACCACCCTGAAATGGATATAAGTAACTTCTTATACATTTCTTGCTAATTAAAGACGCAACCCAGTTAGCTTGATCGTTTTAAAATGGGCCCTTAGCTACTACAGCCAAAATGGAAGTGTTGTTTCCGTGCTGCCTGGGACACTGAGTGTTGACAATCAATATTTTGCTACTAATACCAGAGCCTATTTACTTATTTTTTTTCCATGCAGAGTGAATTGAATAAATACGCACATCCATCAGATCTGCACAGGACTTGGCTACGTTTCAAAGCTTCTAAATTAAGCCTCAAATGGGTTCTAAATTAAGCTTCAAATGGGAGGCTCTCTCCACTTCCCATCAGCTTATTTCCCCTCCTGCCACATCCTCTTATATTGTGGAGATGCTTTTTCCAGTGAATTGGCTCTGGGAGGTTGGATGCCTGTGTCAGAGAAACCTTTCTCATTTTTAGACCAGATTTTTACTGTTATTATCTGTAAACCTGCCATGTTGGCCTTGGCTCACAGCTCCAAAGTACCTTTTGTTCCAGGGACACTCCAGGAATAGTCGATAACGGGAGTACTATGTGTTCAATACTTAACTAAGTTGACCCCAAAACAAGCGTGGGGATGAATTACTGACTAGACAAAGGTTACAAAGCTCCAAAACGACTGCCTGCAAGAGTCCAGCACTAGGAGGAATTCTTCAAATATAGGGCCAGCACAAAAATATTCATTATAAAGCTTCTTGTATGGCTGGTTGTAGCTGTTTTTTCCCTTCCTCCCCCTTTAAAATGTTCATAAATCACTAATCCAATACTGAAAGCTAACACAACCCCTCAGGATAAAAGCTCTACTCCATCAGGCTAAATTCTTATTACTTAAATGTACTTGGGAGAGCTTCGATTTGATGGGGAAAAATCACTTCTTCAGTGAGGAGAAAGCAGTGAAGGTAAGTGGGAGAGATAATTACCTGGTTAACTTGTCCAAGTGTGATTCTGCAGGCATTCTCAGTTGCTGGATGCTGGGCAGAGCTTGGAGATGTCATTCTGGCAGTGATTAGCTGTTTACAGCACAAACCTATAAAGGAGATAAGCCATGTAACAATTAAGCTGAGAAACCTGGTCTTGAGTTTAACCACTTCCACTTCTTAGAAGCTTCAGGAAACCAGTGTTTAAAATTAGCCCCGCATATGTACCTTAAACCACTGCTGCATAATGCTAATGTCACTGTGCCCCTCACCAGCTCTGTCCTGACCATCAGCCACGGGGGAAGAATTAGGACATCTGCTGTGACCACCCACCTCCAGGAGAGGCACAGCGTGGTGAGGGACTTGGGGACCTGCCAGTCTCCATCAGGCCACTAGCAAATTCACGGTAAAATCCCTGAGTCAGAGGAGGGGGGGGGGGGGGAATAGAAGCTGAGTCATAATCAACCACAATGGAAATCTCCTCAAGGCAGCAATCCTCCCCATTGCCCCAAAGGAAGAGTAATTAGTACTGATGGCAATAATTAACACCTCCCCCACCTGTTCTGAAAACCTGCTAAAAGCTGCTGCAGCCTTCATCCCAAATAACTGGATGCAGGCTATAAATTATCGGGTTTTTTACAGCATTACTGGGTGAGCAGATGAAATGATCCCTTCCTGGCAAGGAACAAAAGGGGAAGTCCTGCAGCTATTTGAATTTGTCAAGCCCTATCGGTTTCAGGATCCACCCAAAAAGCCCAGCTTCATATGTAGAAGGTTCTGTAATGACTCATGTTCACAGCACAATCCAGTTTAATCTACCCCACACAACGGGTTTGAAAACTTCCTTATATTTGAAGAGAAAGGGTGATGTGAATCTAAGTAGCCACTGAAAGGAAAAGAAACCAACCAGTAACTTTGAACCTGTTGGAGAAGGAACTTAAATCTTGACCTTGTAGTTGCAGCCCTGAAGCTCAGAGCAACAGATCTGTAAAACAGTGTGTCTCTCGACCCAGTTACAATAAAAATCTCAATGTTTCAGCAACACCAAAACGAGCCTGGCAACTGCCACCTGGGTACACTCCAGGCTGGAGCATGAGATGAAGTCAAAAGACCGGCTCCTGAACCTGCCCACAGAGATGGGAAAGCTTTTACTGGAATTTGTGGAATCTGGGAGAAGTGTCAACTTTTATCCCGTGCAGCAGTTTACATTAGATCTGAAAATGTAGAGCCAAAAATTTGCCAAGCAATATCTCTTTTATTCTTTCACCCCCCCCAGTTTTCCAGATACAGCAAATGCATTTGTTATTACTACATCAGCTGTAAAGAATGTGAGCCGGTACAATTAGTTACATGAAAAAGTGAATCCCAACAAAATAACCTGAGGAATGTAACCAAACATTTTAGACGCAGACAAAACAGGCTGAACAACTCTCGAGCAGACAGTGCAGAAACCTCAGCAATGACACAAATCTCAGCTTTAGCACCAATTTGTTACTGACCACCCATCCCTCCCCAGCCCCAACTATTAAAAGGGACTCAAAATTACTTTCTTAGAGGCTTCTGATAATTCTCAAAGTAGTATTTCCCTGAAGTAAGGCACCATCAGGAATAAAAGATCAAACATACCCCTAAATACTCAGGAAAGCTTGCTTAAAGCATCATCAAACATCCAAGTTTGAGAAATAACACTGATAGTGACCAGATCTAGGTAATAAGAGAAATAAGTGACTTACAACAGCTCAAACAACTTCCATCTTATCAGTATCTTAAATTTTAACTAAAGTTCCTACTTGACAATGCCAAGCACATTGGAACACAAACCGTGCCCACAGGATCCTTTGGGTTTTACAAGCGGAGCTGTACTTTGCACTCACTCCAGACAAACTTACCGACCTTGAACCTCTCTGCTCTAAGGAATATCACCAGGACAGGCCAGTCGCCCCCTCACTCGCGGTCCCAGGCAGCTCCTTCGCTCCCCGTGGGAAGAATCTGCGGGTCCTTGTGCAGGAAAAGCAGCTCTGGTGACCGTGGGGCTGGGGGGGGAGGCTGGCTCCAAGCAGCTTCCCCAGGAGTTCCTCACCCTGGCTGGGCTCCCACTGATGCTCTGGACTCTGAGTCGCTCTTTCAAAAACCGCTCCTGCCTCCAATTCCTCTGGTCAGGAGGGGGAGTCACTAATTACATCAGCTTCTGATAAAAACGGACAAAAAGGGAGAAAGCAGTGGGTTTCCTCCCCACCCCATTCCTGGAAAGGGGCTCCACCAGCCCTGGGATCAGAGTCAACTCAAGATGACTTTAACTGTTTCAATTCTGGGGTTTTTTTGTGGTTTTTTTTTTTTTTTTTCATTAGAGTAAGGCAGGCAAGTTAGTGCCTTGTCTCCAGTCTTTACAGGTAAATTGTACTTTCAGAAAGTCTGATTCTCAGAAATACTTCCTTTAATTAGAAATGAATCTGCAGATTATCAAATACTACTTTCCTAAGCACGTAAGCTCTAAAACATGTCTACACAGCGAATACCCACAAGATTTATGGAGGCAGCACCAGTCACTGTCCTGCCCAGACAGAAAATCTCATTTATGTTACCACCCTCTGTACACAGACTGGGCAGGAACACACGGGGTGGGAAATCCCTAGAGAACTAAGAAGCTTTTTGCTCAGTGAGCCCTATTTAACTTTCCCCCAAAACTCTATTTTCCCACCTATTTTATGGCAAATATTTTAGCCCACAGCCCTGGAAATGTCTGGACTAATCTGCTGCCAGCTGAAGGATGGACGCACCAGTAAGGTTACTGCTGTTCACATCTATGGCTCTGGAGCCACATGTGTAAGAAAATTACACTGGACCAGAGTAATGATTTCAGTTTCATGGGTCTGGAGGAAACTATGAATCACAAAGTAGTCACGAAGTAACAGGTTTTTTCCATTTGAACACTTTATATGGTCATGCACGTTACAGGAACAAATTGTCTGCCTGGTTTGTGAATTAAAGTTCCTTCTTTTAAGATCGAAACCCCACTGAACCACAGTTTTTGACACTTGCAGAAGGCGAGGCTTGAGATGAAAGATCTTACTGGGCCCAGAAGGGAGCGCAAGCACATTGTGCACAGGCTCTGCTTGACAGCCGTCTCAGAAGTTGAAGCTAAACTTGTAATTCAAGTTCAGGTTTTCTTTTAAAGCTTCCTTCTTTTAAGGAAAGAATATAACTTCTAACTTCTGTGCAAAGTGAAAGTAACAGGGAGTGTAAATGCATCATTTGGTGTGTCTGTGGATACTGTAATAGCTCACTTCAACAGCAGGTTAAGATCTGACATTTACATCTTCTCCTCAGCATCATCCTTTTTTCATGCTCTCAAATAAATCACAATTTCTACTGCAAACAAACTTGCGGTCTCCTCCAGAGTGTCCTGGAGAGAGCAGCCGGGGAGGCATTAAATCAGCACCAATCTGACAATTGAATCAGGGCTAATTAGGTTTGTCCCTATCAGTGTGAATCCCTGTGAGTTTTCATGCCTGCAAGTCCTCCTGCCCACCCATCTCACCCGCCTTGCGACAGAACACGGCGACTCCTCCCTGAGAGCCATGTCCTGTGACATCCTCGGCTCTGTCACCATTGTCACAGTGCTTCCACCTTGCTCTAGGCCATTTATTTCACCTGATCCCATCCGTGTCCCAAACAAGCTCAGACATGTCCCTTGAGAGATGCACAGTGCCAGCCAAGGAGACATTAAAGCCGCCCTTCCACTGCCACCTCCCAACAAGGGCCACCTCGTCACCATTTTACTCCATGGGACCTTGCAAGTCTTGGCTGGTTCTTTGGGGGCTTCTGGCTGGGACGTGGCAGCAGGAGAAAAGTGGGCTGTGAATTACATGATTAAACAGATCTTACACTATATAGACTGCTTTACTTCAACTTTTGCTGTCCCGTGCTCAATTAAGCGCTCTAATTCACTGCTTTGATACTGACTTGGCTTTTAATTGGGAAAAATATCCTCCGTTAGGAAAAGTATCCAGAGAAAAGCTCAACTTTGTTACAGAAAAGTCCCTTAATGCATTAGGTATGGCAAGAAAATACATGAGGCTACCATTTTTAACATTAAACACTGATTTTAGAGTTCCTTTTTGGCAGCTGCTCTGGAGTAAAATCCACACCTCCAAATAAAAAAACCCAACATTTTAATTCTGCACTTCACCTGATGTTTTCTTGCTGACGTGATGCATCTGCCACGAATCGTGTGCTGCTCCCCAGAGGTCTGCCCATAATGCAACAAAATTATCCAACCTTTGATAAATGGTAGTAGTTAATAAATTCAAGTGTTATGCAATCCTGGTTTTATTGCAAAACCAGTTAAGTAGAAGGAAAAACAAAACTGATAGTCTCAATTCAAAAAAGGCACGCTGGCAAATCATGCTGCAAATCTCCCTAAATCAGCTCCTGCCAACAGCATTTTCTGCTGGTGGTGTCTGGAAGGGAGTAGAACTTCCACCCCCACCACGCACCCCCTTGTTTCCATTTTTAACAGATGAAATTGGGAGTCCAGATTCTTCGGGTTGCTCTTCCCAATAGCAGACACTTTCCTTAAGGGAATGTCAAATCAATATCACTATTTTAATGCATTCAGCCACGGAGCAAGTAGTAGTTAGATCATGAAAACAAGCTTCTTCATCAGATAAGGGCTACATAATACCCTGCAGTGACTGCGCTGACTGTTCCTGTCACTGCAATCTACAGCTTCACTGAAGATTTCTTTCCCTTCAGTGCTGAGCCAAGTACTTTAGAATTTAAGAGTCAAACTGAAGCTAATAACCACCTATTTTTTTTTGCAGCAGTGAAAAATGAGAAAAGACTTTATTTTAATCACATCTTCAGCAGAACTAGCCGCATGATGTTTGACTAATGAGTTTGCGCGTTGCTAAACATTGAGGGGCTTTTGCTCAACTCTGAGCAGAACTGCTAAATACATGATGGAATTGTCTGAGTTGGAAGGGACCTCTCGA
>VZRU01016529.1:0-24268 GCA_013398155.1 Pedionomus torquatus | reverse complement strand
AAACTAGAAGGACCTTCCTTTTAGACTTTTTATTCTTTTTCTTTTTCTTTTTTTTTCTCTTTTCAACTCCTACATAAGCAAAATTAATCTCAAAGTATTCAGGAACTTATTTGCCAACGCGTGTCCTTTTTGTTCCTTCTTTTTTGATGTATATCTGCAGTAAAGGTTCCTCTTGCTATATGAAGTCCACTGCTTTGGAGATTTGGCTGGTTATTCTTCCACCCTTCATTAGTTTAAATCTCTCTCAGCTGGGGTGGATACTTTGTGGTGGAGTATCTCCCTTTACTGTGACCTGGATTCTGCCAACAAGCTCATTCTAGATCTTAGCACTGACATATGCAGATTACATTTGTCCTCCTTTGTGTCTTTTCCTTTGTCAGTGTGCTTGACCCCTCACAGTGAGTTTCTCCTAACGTTTGTTGGCTATGTTCAGTTCCCCTGTGGCCAGTGGGGTTCTGGAATGTGTTCCTGTCTGCTTGTGGCAGAGCAGGGGTTAGCGTGCTGATAAGCACAGCAGTGCTGTGGTGGAGATAAGGGAGAGGCAGATGAGTGCAAGAGGATGAAATCAGACATTGGGTCTAAGCCCAACTTGAAGTTGGGCTTCCATTGCAGCTTTTTCCAGTGGAACCATGCCAAGCCTTACAATTATGGGAATGTTTGTGTTTTCTGGGGGGGAGGGGTTCTTATTTTTGTGTTCTCCTTGGTTATTGCTTTTTGACCAACATCACCAAAAGTGTAATACCATGTGTTTTTGGCTTTAATGTGAAATAAGCCTTTTCCATTATAAATCTTCCCTGTCACTGGGAGGGAGGATGATAAATTAGCAGTTAAAAGTTGTCCTAGGCTGGAACTTAGTATGGAAATATTCAGTTCAAGAATAATGAATATCTTTTAAAGTTTATTTCCTTCAGTCTAACAGAGGTTCAAGGCATTGGATACTTGACTTTAAAGATGCTCTTGTACAGGGGAACGTGTTCTAATTATGGAGCAATGCTTGATTGAAGTGCTATAATGCATTAAGTTTCTAAGGTGTACTGATGGCTTTGCCTTCTTTTAAAAGTTCACTCTCAAGGATTATATGCAAAAGCCTTTGTACATGCATGATATTTTTTGATTATTCAGATAACTTCTAATGTGTTTTCTGAATGTATAGATATTGAGTGCGTGCTTGCCAATGGAGTTATAATCCACCTGGCTTCATTTGAGGCCATGAATTATCTTTTACTCTGCCTGCTTGGATTTCATTGCCTGTGTTGAATTTTAGGAGGCAGGTTAAGTGTATCCCACTGATTTACTTGCATAAAAGGGAAAGAAAATGCATCCACTGCATTAAAAGAATGTGAGGATTGTTACTGCAAATGGGACTGAGTAAGAAAAGAAATATACTGTTCGCTGTAAACTTGGATCATGTGGTCTGCAACAGATGCAAAAGACTTGGGTAAAAAAGGTAGTTAGAACTGTTGCTTCAGCTTTGTTGTCCTACTATTTGCTGTAGGGAGGGAGGAGCAAAACTAGTATGTAAGGTCTTTCTTCAGAGTCAGTCCTGCTATTCCAGCTACCTGTGACCCATCTTGACTTGTGGAGAGAGGAAACTGATCAACAAAAGCAAAGAAAATCCTTTTCATCCACAGTGTTGTGCCAGGTGTTGTGATGTTTCTTTCCCATGCTTGACATTTTTGGGAGACAGAGACACAGGTATAAGAGTAGTCTCCACAGAAAACCTATAGACTAGATATCAGCTGCTGCTGGTGTAGTGGTTCTGGGTTGGTTTATGTATCGCTGCAATCTTAGATAGTAGTTAATGAACTTGCTCTATTGTAAACTTTTCTGGTGTCTTTTTCCTGTCCACTAGAGGCTTAGAAAAAGAAAGGTGTCTAGGCTTCTTATTGTATTTTTCCTTTCTCTCCTTTTCCCAGAGGGATGTCTGTTTGTTTCTTGCTTAATATGTTAATAAGGCATCAAAATGAAGACAGCATAACAATGCTTACTATATCTAGGCCCAGTTTTGAGTTGCTCACGGGAGACACCGATTCAATGAGTTGTGTTTTGGGGATTCTGTAGTCTGCCCTGCACCCTGTTATGGCTGTTTCAGGGATTCATTAAGGGGTAAGTGCATCCTGTGAGAACTCTAATTGTGGTGCTAATGGCTGCTAAAATTAAGAGAGGTTTCATTACTTGCATATTTATTTTAATGTTAGCAGTGTTTGGAGTTTTGAGGCTGTCAAGCTCCCCAGGAGGTGGAATTAGGAGCATTGCCGGTGAGTTCAGGGGAGTGGGATTTCGTGCCAGCATGTAGGGCTGAAATCATTGGAAAAGAGTTTGGAATCTTCTTGTTTTAAATTCTTCCAAGTGAAAGGATCATTTGGCTTCCTGCTGCATTTTTCTCTGCAGCATGGTTCAAGAAAATACTTTTCTTCTAAGATGGGGGAAAGCCTTTGAGATAAAGGAAAATAACATAAAACTGTATTTCAGCCAAGCGAATTTGACTGAAGAAGTCTAAGTAGAGGTAGGCAGCGAGGAACTGTCAGGCCTGTAATGTTTAATTTGAGCATGTGGGAATTGAGTGCTTAAGTTCATACTTAAATTTTCTAAAGCAATCTTTTTTTTTTTTTTCCTCCAAATAAAGTATCTTAAATGCAAAACATAAAAAGACAATGATACTATCTTTAGGGCTGTTCATTTTTGTAACATAAAGGTTGTCTGTGATGTATGTGAAATTTTTTTTTTTTTTTTAGGCCACCTTATTTTTGTTCATACAGGTGAGGTGCAAACTCATGAGTGCAAACAAGATGAGAAGTGCTGGTTGAACCATTGAAATGTGGATGCAGGACTTGTGAATAGGCAGCAGGCACAATCCACAAAAGTCACCAGACTCTGGTACTTACTGGACCCTTGTGGAAGCTGATCTAACTTGCTAACCTGGCTGAAAATGAGTGGTTTTTTTGAGGGTGGTGGTGTTTGTGCAGGATTAGTGAGTTGAAGTTATGAGTGGTTAGGCATGAAAGGTGGTGCAAGGTAATCTGTAGCAACGTGTGTTCACAAGTAAGATAGGAATAGGATTGAAGGAAGGACATTCCTCTGGCAATGTTAATTTAGCTTGCACAGTTTTGTGAAGCTGCATTATCTGGCAGAGCAAGTGCTTTATTTTGTCTCTTAGGCTTCTAGTTTTCTTGCTAGTCTTGCCAGATCACATCTCAGATTAGATTGTTGGGTGGTAGATTGTTACTTGCATGAAAAATTTAATGGGTCTTGGTGGACAAGAAGCAGAGTGTGACTCCATATAGCTATAAGTCTTAACCAGAAAAGGAACTTTGTGCAGTCCAAAAAATGTCTGCTTTGGTTTGGGGGAGATAATATATTTTCTAGTTTCTTTACATTCATTCCCAACAATTTACATCTGAGAGAGTTTTCTTAATTTTTTCTAGATGACTTGGGAGACCCATCAGGAAGGTTGTTATATTTGTCAATGTACCATGGGAAGTTAACCTAACTGGTGCTTGTTTGAAATAGTTGCACAATCATAGCCTGTTTGCATCTTTAGAAGTGAAATTACTTTTATTTATTTATTAAGTGGAATGTATTCCCTCATAAAGAAAGTGTTCTCCTGACTTCTTTGGGAGTAAATCTCTAGGTCATCTTTCTTCTTTGTGTTTTTGGATTAGATGCTTTTTGGACTCTGCTCCATCCCATTACTCTTCTAAAGTCTCTCAAGTTAGTCATGGGAGGTGATTAAATCATTGCTGAAATACTCAAGAGGCTATTTCCTTCTGCCATCTAGTTTGACAATAAATATTTGCTTTGAAATTTGGCTGTGCATCATGGTCATGCAGTGGTGTTAATGCTTCAAATTATATCGCTCTTCTGTTTTAAAACTGACATGTTTAAAAAATCTTTTCTCTGTTGAGCTATCAGTTGGCATGTCTGGTTAGTAATACTTCTTGTCTGCTTAGCAAAGCTTACAGAGCTCTATTCTTTGTTTATTTTAAGTACTTTTCAGAAGCTTAAGTTGTGGTTCTGCTCTGAGATGTAACCTCAGCTAAAGGAAAGCTATTGTTTATGACTTGGATCTCCAATCAGTCAATTGAAAAATAAGTTATTTTTCCTTGGTTCTGAAAATTGTCTGGCATAATCTGCAGCCTGGGGTCCTGAATATGGCTAATGGGTTTGGGTGCTAAGTTTGAGGAGTTTGCCTTTTTTATTAGATAAGCATTTAATACCAGTAACGTTGAAAATGGTAAGTGTCCAGTATGGTAATGATCCAGCACAGATGTGGTAAATTTTTATGATTAAAGTGCTTCTCAAAAAGAAAGCAAGCACAGTAACCTTTTAAACGATTTGATATTAGGCTTTTTTTTTTTTTAAATTGCATCTGCTGCGTTATAGTTCAAGCTAATAATTCTGTGGGTTTGTGAGGAAGCAGGATGTTTGACTTGCTTCTATGTGGTTGCATTAGTTCCCAAATGCTAATAAGTGATATGCATAGGTTTAATATTTATGAAATTAAGCTAACATATTCCTGAGTCATTTTAAAAAGCGTGTCTCAGCAATTGTAAATTCTCCACAGAAGGGATCTGAAAGTGCCCCCTTGGAGTACTCAAAGTTGCATTTGTGTGTGTTCTTTCTTTGATGCTGAGTTTGCTTTGTTTTTTTTTTTCCCAGGTCAACTGAAGATGAAGTTCAAAAAAAGAGCTAGGTCAGCATTTGGAAATTGAGTTGAGTACACCAGTATTCAGATCTGGTTAGGACATTAAGAAAAAAAAAAAAAAATTCCTTGGTATTACCAGGTTAAGGAGACAGGCAGGGTGCTGAGCTTGTGCTGTGAATGCTTAAGTTTCATGTTGCCGGTTCCCTCTTTGGTCTAATGATACGCAGGAAACAGTGGCTGTTTCTTCACAGAAAAGCCACTCACGCTGTAATATAAGTTGTAAGTATTAGTCCGAAGAGTGAACTGAAATTGGTGGTGATGTCTACTTGGTTTTTCTTTCTTAAAAAATGTTTTGCAAGAATTGTATTAGGCAAGACCAGATCTGACAGAACAACTTACCAGGAACTGCCTCTATATGTGACAAAACTAGACTTCAATTGTCATAGCTATGAACATTTTTTGATGCTCCGAAAATTATATTCTAAGGTATTCTTCCTCTGAATATAAAACATATGGGGGGAGAGAACATATTAGGAAGATCTTGCAGGTTTGGTTTTTTGTTTGTGTGTGGAATGCAGTGAGGTTCCCGAAGTGAGAACAAGATGCCTCTGACACAAAAGAACAATGAACAAGTCATCTGATAAATATTTTGGTTTCAAATTGGGAAACATGTAGCTAATGATTTTTGCTGTTCACACAGTCTTGTCTCAGTTAGCACTGAGGTTAAATTACATGTCTAAGCATTTGGAGAATCCTGGGCTTAATGGGAGCATGACAACTTTTTAACATTAAAGAGATAGATAAGTGGTTCTGCTGAGAGGAAATAGCTGGATGGGGCAGACTGAAGAGCTGTATGTGTGTTTGTGGGTTGTATTTGGTTTTTGTTTGATTGTTTTTTTTTGTTTGTTTTTGTGGAAGCAATGTTGGGGTAAAAGTTCCCAAGCTCTAAGAATATTCTGCTCCCCAGTTTTTATTAATGCCAAGCAATTCAACCAGACTCTCAGTCCGTCTGCCAGAGTGGCAAAGACGGGCTGATGTTCCTAGACAGCAAAAGGCAAGGGAGTGGTTCAACTAATACCTTTTGACTGCTGAGCAAGAATGGGAAGTGTTAGGTCTTAACTGGGCAGGAAAGTTTGGCACTGGGATTAGATGTATTGCAAGAGCTGCTGGCAGAGCTGGGATGAAGAAGGAAGACCTCTGGTCCCAGGTGAATACAGGCAGACAAATATTAAATATCTTTGTCATCCTTACTTGCAATGTATTGTGTATTTTCTGTTAATAAAAAAAAAATAAAAATTGGTAGCTTCTATGGGGATTAGGATCTGAACAATCTGTAGGTATAACAAATGGCTAAATAATCTTTAGTGTGAGTAAATGAGTAGCCATGTGTAAATAGAAGAGTTCAGGTTCTTCTGGGTGTAGCTGTCTGCAGCTTTAAGATGACCAAAAAAATAGTCTTTACACACCCTGGATGGCATCAGGAAGAACTGTCTGTGGCAGTTGTGTAGCTTGGTAAGCCTGTGACTGATGTGCTGTGAACTGGAGATTGGAGGCTGCTTTTAAATCCTCCAAATCCTCTTGTTCCAGGGAAAAAATGAAGAGTTATCTTTATTTTTTGAGAGATGATTATATTCTGCAAAGGGAGAGAGAGAGGTTACAGGACTGAAGGCAATGCCAGGATGATGTGATGTTGCTGTGAATGCTTTCAGTTGGGCAGGGCTGGAGGAATTTAGGAGCTGGAGAAGTACCTGTTTGTTAAGCATAGTCTAGAATTACTGTACGTATTTGGACCTTTTTGTTTCCAGTCTTGAAACAATACTTGTCCTGAAGTTTTGCTAAACAAATCCTTGATTTCTGTTCTGTGGTCTTGGTTTTAGGGAAAGGTAATATGTATTACCTTTGGAACGGCACATGTGGCCAGAATTAGCTGTCTCCACACAGGCAGCATCTTGATGATGTATGACTGGAACAGCTGTCCTTGGAGATTTGTTCCTTGGATGAAGTTAGGGAACTTGAATTGCATGTGTTCCTGCGGGAACTTTTCCTGCCGACTAACATTTTGGAAAGGAGCCTTCTGTTTTGCAAGGAATTGTGACTGGAAAACATTTTGTGGCTTTGGGGCCACTGAAATGCTGTTGTGGAGCCGAAAAGGGAGGCGGACTCTCAGTCTTGCTGTGTGGCACTAAATGAAACAGCAAAGGTCATGGAGGGACTTGTTTGGAGAAAGGGGCATGACTACATGAGGACTTGAGAGGAGTGATGACTGGGCTAGAGAAACATTTAGGGCTATCTAGGAGGACTTAGTTAAAACTGGAGCTTAAAGGCCGTAGAGGAAGATGTGAGGTCCTAGGAGGATGAATGCACGGAGAGCTGGTGGCTATGGGAAGATCACAGGTAAGGATAGTGAGCATCTGTGTGTGTGTCTATGCACACGTGGTTAAAGGGATGTCTAAATGGAACTTAGCTGAGCAAGGAGACCGTGCCAAAAGTCTTGGTTGGAGAAGAAGAAAGGATGCAGAAGAGATTGTCACTTTTGTATCTTGCCTTCCCTCATTTTGCTGGAGCAGCGCTTGGGGTGTTTGACTTTGCAGAACCCTGGGATGGAGTTGGCTGAGTTCCTGGGGCCCAGCATCTCTCAGGGGCTTTGGCTGCATAGGTCAGACTTCCCCGCAGACATGCAGCCTTTGTGCAACTTCTCCTGCCTTCCCCACAGCACAGGAAATCCTATATAGAGCTAATGCTAATCACTTGCAAATCAGGAATGTGAAATTTGGGCATGCTTTAAGCATTAATTATAGTGGCTTAATTTCCTTATCTGGTACTGTGGGGATAATACTACCTCATGGTGGTTTTGAGAAGGTCTGTTATTTAATGCTGACTGTGCATGCCAAAGAAAACTGGAGTCGGGGTGGGGGGAGGGGAGGAAAAAGTAAACATGGCACAGCAGGATTTGAACAGGGGAGAATAAACAAGGTCTGAGGACAAACTGACATTGTCTGCATGCATGTTCGTTTGGCATTGCTTATCCAGAGGGCTGAAAGAGGTGGCAGTCCTAGCAGGTTGGAAATCCCACATCTTGATTTCTGGCAGGCCATGCACGTTAACTGTAAGGAAAACAAATGAAGCCCAGGCTGTATGTTGCACAGACTTGTCAGACGGAGAATGTGACATTGAGGCCTCTATCCTGCGGCCTGACTTGGATGACCTAAAGCGGTGGCTATTAAGGGGAGTGGATGGGGAGGAGCTGAAGAATGGCCTGATTGCATAAGCCTTTTTTCTGAAGGAAACTGAGATAATGTACTATGGTAGTATAGTACATTTATGTCATAGTATGTGACCACAAGAGGGATCAGACCACTTGAATTTTCACTTCTGTGTTTTTGTTTCTGCATTCTTTCATGTAGCTTGGTCATGGGTGTTTTACATATGGAGATTTTAACTGTCTCGCTGATGATAATACAAGCTCAGTATTCAGCTATATTTCTAGTATCTAGTTGTTTTTCTGTCTTCAGTTTTCATGTTCTGCAGTAAAAATAAGGCTGTGTTACTGCATGTCTTAGAAACTTGCACAAGAAGTTATGTCTTACTGTTCGCTAGGCAAGACTTCACTTCCAGTACTTGTTATGTCTTTTTAAGTGACTACTTTAAAAAGCTGACTGTGCTATTAAATGAGTACACAAACCTGTATAGACCCTGACTCCTAGCTTTCTACCAATTCTCTACTTGAGTGTCAGTTGTGTAACTGACAATTGATAATGACAAAAGACAAGTGCTGATCTGAAAGTAATCACATCTAATGTAATGGATCACAGACACTTTATTTTACACCTAAATAGTCCAGCAGTTTATTTTAAAATTGGTTTTTAGATATAATAGAAAGATGCAAAGTTGGCTGAAGAAGAATTGCTCCAACTTACTACTTTCTACTCTGTGCCTTTCCTTCACAAATATAGAAGCAGCTCTATCATTGAAAATTTAATGAAGCTTTCATCAATATAATACTGTGCCTCTACATACTCTGAAATGCATTCATATTTAATGAGCTTCTAATTCTAATTTCAGGTAACAGGAACAACTGAATAATAATAAATCCGAGTTGTTTGTGAACAGCATGTCACATGTCATTTATAATTTGTAAAATAGTCATTGATGACCAACCAGTGTGGTAAAGGATAGGCAGAACTGTACATTTGAGCATCAAGCAGCTTCTATTTAAATTGGCTTTTGACTGCATTTTGTAGTTTGTTAAGGATTTTTTTTTTCTCAAGATATGTTTTTTATTAAAAATTAGCCTCAGCAAACAGAAGCTTAAATCAAAAAGGTTCTTGTCTGAGTGTTATCTTTGAATATTTCTGTTGTACAGTTTGGTTTGTTGTTTTTTAATTTGGTTGTTTTTTTTTTTTTTCTTCTTAATTCTTAGCAAGCCAAATGTTAGTTCCTTAGTTAAAAAGTACAATAGTGGGAAAATATTTTTAATATATGGAAGAGATGATAATACTGAACAAAACATAGAGTTGTGTAAAATTACAGAAGATGGAAATAGTCTAGGAATAACTGAAGATACCCTGCTACGCACTGGACAGTCTTAAACTGAATATTTCTATGAAGCATCAAATAATGTTGCACTGCTAGGCTTGGCTGGAAGAAGCAGCAAGGCTTGCTTTGCTCTTCCTTCCTGGGATTGAATTGTAATACTGGAAAGCTGATACTGTTTGCCAAATTTTATTCAATAACACCACCTGTGAGTTCATAATTACATTTTCAATTAGAATAAGAAAACATTAACACTAAAACATTGTTTTGATCGCGTGAAAATACATTTTTTTATTTGTATAACTTAATTTATGGTCCTTTAATTGTTTCTCATAATCTAATCAACATCCATTAATACTTAATCTGTGTTGGAAGTTAATTGCCAAAAAAGGCCATATATAGAGATATTTTTATATATATATATAAATAAAAATGTGATGCTGTTGAATATAGAAACGTAACATTTAGTAACTAGGTGCATTCTGTATTATGCATAGTATTGTCTTTTTAGTAATACAAAAGGTAATGTAAAGAATGGTATCTATGCCATCTGCTCTCTTGGAGTATGCAATTTTCTATTACATCTGAGAAGAATTTTTTAAAATGAAACCTTTATGTAGTACCAAAGGAAAGCTACACTTGCATGGCATGTGCTAGTATTCTAGTTGCTTTTGACCATTCTTATTTTCTTGCATTAATTTACTTGATACATTACACTAGCAGGGCTAATCAGATGTTTTCCCATGGGTGTTTGGGTTTTTTTTAATCCAACTTTTAACAGATATTTTAGCAGCCTCATGAATGTAACAGGACACTAATTAAGTTGGATATTCTTCGTGTCTCAGGTATGTGTAGCAGCCTTAGAATTTCATTCAGTCTTTAGCAAGACTTAATACCTGACCCTCATGATCTCCTCTGGGAGCAGAGCAAGAGAACTTGTGGGCCTGACGTCTCTTGGGTGGTGCAGCTCTAGAGCCTACATCCTTGGTACGCCCCTCCGAGTGCCACTGGCACAGGCTTGCAGAGACTGTGAGAACAGCTGTGGGTAGCATTGGCCTGTCTTTTGCCTCCTCGACCAGTTCTGTCCTGCTGCGATTTGAGGCCTTGCCCATAGGAAGCATCTGTAAATGCAGTGCAGCCTGCAGTCCCTGTGGCAGACTATTTTGTAATCCCTGGTCTTGGTTTCCTATTCCCCAATCTGTGTCCCTGCAAGAATGCTGCTTTTTTTACGTCCTGAAATCTTCCCTACCTGATTGTTGTTGTTGTTTTATTTTGTGGGTGGCTGTGTTTTTTGTGTTTTTTTTTTTTTTTTTTTTTTTTGTTTTTTTTTTTTTTTTTTTTTTGTGGTTTTTTTTTTTGTGTGTGTGGGGTTTTTTTTGTGTGGTTTTTTTTTGTTGTTGTTGTTTTTTGAGGCTTTCAGAAACTCTTTCCTTATTAGAAGAGATCTGGTATGGGCAAATAAAACTGCTGTCTCCTCAAATAGGAAGTTTGCTGTACAAAACTGTTTTAGGCACTTTGTGCTGGGCGATGTCAGATCTATCAATGATAGATGCTGACACTGTGCACTGACTCCTGTATGATGGCTACTTAAAAAATACAAACTTCTAATTAAAATTGTTTCCTAGCCATTTTGTATGCAGAGCAGTACAGCAGTGGAACAAATGAAAGAACTGTGTTAAAAAGGTTTGTTGCAAAACAGTAGCTCAGTTCATTAGGTGCTTGAATGCCCATGTAGCCTCACTGCTGCAAGTAGCCCATAGAAACAGTGAGACTCCCCGTGTGATGACCGTACTCTTTATTTTCACTTATAAAAAAGTAAGTTTTTCTGACAGTTGTTTTTCTGTCAAATAGTTTACTTAACTCAGACAAACAATTTATTTAAGATAAGTTGATAGCACTAGATTTGGAGTTTGTCCTAATGCAGTCACTTTGCGTATTTGGCTTGGACTGTTTACAGTAGAAACTGAAGGTGATTGAGATAAGGCAAAGGTGTGGACGTGTTTTGTTTTGTTTGTGTTTGTTGTTTTTTTTTTTTTCTTTTCTTTAAATATAACTAGTTCAAAGGTCTTAAATGCCTGTCCCTCATCTTCTCTTGAGTAACATCATGTATTTTACTTGTCAGTCTTAAGCATCGACCTCTTTCTAGACTAGACCAGCTTTCTTCTAGGGATTGTAATAAATATACCAGTTCAGCTTCATGATAAGAGTGGGTTTTTCATGCAGGTTTGGAGGGACTACTTTAATAAAACTGTTCCCTTCCCTAATTTCTGCAGATTTTTTTTTCAGGTTCTTTAAAGGTAATTGAGTATCTGTATGTGGAGTCTCAAGGTGTATATAAATTGTACATAAAAGCTACATTCTCAGCTTTATTTTGGAGTTTAATGCCTGTAAGTTAGAAAAATGCCGAAAAAAAGAATTATCTGTTCGTTTTTAGCATGGCTCCTTTCTATGTGTAGCAGCATACTAATATTAATGTAGAATGCTGCTTTTCATCTTGTACGACCTGTTTTGTACCATATTCAGAGAGTATTTTCATCAGCTATTTTCTGGATATTATCAAGCATACGCAGTGAATAAGAGAAGCATTGAATTCTTCCTTTTCTGTAGTGCTCAGTGTCTGAATACAAAACCTCTTATGCCTATGTATTTCTCCTGTGATATGAAAGCATTGCTACCTCTGTCTTCCTGATGAGAAAATCCATCATGATTTTATAGGGATCTCTAAATTTAAAAGTGTGCTATAAGGGGAATGTAAGAACTTTTCCCATCTACCCTTTATCTTCAAACACACAGCCTGTGTCCACAGCAAGCAGTAATAGCCTTTTGAGAGCCTCATAATGAAAAATGGTAAACTTAGGCTGTGCCAGTCCAATGAAAAGCTGTCAAGCATTTCAGAAAAGGGTGTATATGTTAGTTGAGGTAATTACATTTCAACTTTGCTCTGCTCAGTTTTGGAGTGTTTTAGAGGTTTTGTTTTGTGTTACAACATTGAGCACATGCACAAATCACCAGTCATCTATGTAACCTAATCTGCTGGGTCATCTCAGCACTACTGAGCAAGATAAAAACTGAAGGGGAAAGGAAATTTGGTGTAAAAAGCAACAGTAGAGTTTCAAAAGGAGTGGGGTTGCCTCCCCCCCTCCCCTTTTTTTCCCCTCTCTTAATGTCTCTGTTAAGCTTTATTGTCCAACATCACACACAGTTATATTGGGACGTCTGAGGGGCAGCGAGGTGCAGTGTCAGTCCAGGCATAGGGAGGAGAAGGAGATATGCAGTGACAGGGCTTGTTTAGCCACCAGAGAAGAACTGTTGCGTGTGTCTTTTCTGTGGGCCCTCTGTGTGTTTTCTGAGACACTTTGGCAGCCATGCCCCTTCACATGCAGGTTTTGTCTATGCATTTTTAAGCTGAATCATGAACAAAAGGGTTGTGCTTTGTCAAGCACCTGTGATCGTGCCCTTTCAATGGTATTGTTATTGCTTGTGCATAGAATGTTAGGACTCTTCTCACTCTGCTTCTAGCAGATACAGACTTTGTGACTGGCCTTGGTGGTATAAAATAGTTTTATGCTTTGTACATGAAGACATCAGATGTCACTGGTCTTGCCTTTTATGAAAAAAAGACTGACTATATATGTGTGTTGACTTCCACTTGTGTCTCTGGTCACTCCAGCTAATTGAAGTCCAGGTGTTCCCTGTTTCATATGGCTGCCCCATCCTTGTGTTCCTGCCTCATTTGTTTGGTTTTGTTTGGTTTTTTGTTTGTTTTTTTTTGGCACTGAATTTAGCCAGTTCAGGGAGGTGATTCATTTTAGGGTTTTAGACTAGTTATCAGCTGAATTAGTGCACACACCCAGGAACAGTACAATGAGTTGCTGTACAAACACTGGAACTTGAACATAGTGTGGGAAAATACAGCAGCACAGATATAAGTAGGATAAGCTACTGTAGGACTACCATTTACAGTACCCATATGTGATGCCAGTAAAAAAAATAATAATCTGTATTAGGTGCTTGCATGGTTTTTTTTGGTTGATTGTTTCAGTGCTGTCCCATCAGACTGACTGTCTTGGTAGCATTCTTGACACATGAAGTGGCCATGTGGGTGTGTGATAGCCATGCAGAAAAAACCTTCAATCTCAGATGATCCCATACAATTTCCCCAGCACATACTGTGGGAGTTAGTATGTTTGTTTTAGTTGACAGCCTAAGTATGCAGAAGCTCTGTTTTTTCTTTTGCTCAAACACTGTCTAGCTTGGATTTGGATTTAGCTTAAACAAATTGCAAAGAACTGTCTGTTCATGTTATGTAAAGTTTATGTAAAAGGATCATTTGTGGATTACTGGAAGTCTTGCAATTTGAAAAAAAAAGTTAACTTTCCCCTTGAAGTGGGGGAAGTTTTCACATCTCATTTGCATCTTCTCATAGTCCTTTCAAAGCTTGAGCAGGGAGATTGGGTTTATAGTGGCCTTCTAGCATTGTCACTAGTGTAAATGAAAAGCTGGTATAAGATACTACAGAGGAGAATGATCACTGCACAATATGGTACTCTGTAAGAGCAGAGGTTTTCATTTTGAATATTTTTCTTCTCTAAATAAATGAAAGTGAAGATAGTGCAAAGCAAAAAAAAAATTATTTAATGGAGTAGTGTTTACATTGGTAGTAGCCAGTAGACCTTTCATGAGTCTCAACTTCTAGTTCTGTGCAAGGAAAGGAAAAATACTTAAAGTAGCTGTAGTCTAAAAAGCAATCAAATTTGAGCAGGGGAGGTAAGGATATAGTGGGAACCAGAAAAGCTTAGTTGATACATACAGTCTCCTGCTAAAGTGCTTGCTCAGATTTGTGGTGTTTTTCAGTGGAGCTGCAGGATGGAATGGGGAGTAACATTAATGTTAGAGCTTCATCAAGTGTAGGTTTAAGCAGCCAGTGATTGCATTTGTGGTTCTAGCTTCATGCTGTTTGTTTTTTTTTTTTTCTCCCTTGGAGTAGAGTAGGTGGGCAGGTGTCAGGGAGTGTTTGTGCAGTATCAGAAAGTGATAGCATGTATGTGAGTCATCTTTGTCCCCTGGCTTGGGAAGCCATCCCACAACTTCAGTCTGCAGTGTGTGCAGGTGCAGAGAAGGATGAGCTTCTCCTGAAAGTACTTTGTGTCCTTGGTGTGATAAATAAAGTTGGGGTCTTTTTAAAGGATAATAGATGTAGTACAGGTGAGTCAGCCTTTTGCGCTGAGGGCCAAGTGCTTGAATTAATTTCAAGCTGGCATGCTAGGACGCATTCTGGCATTCATCACACTTGTGAACACTTCTCAAACTTTTGTATTGCAACTGTTTTTTTCATAATGCTCTGGGAGTGACTGACTTGATGCGCTTTCCCCAGGTGGCATCAGCAGCCTATGAAATACAAAGGAAGTGTTTCTGCTGTGTAACCTTTACAGCACAATAATCTTCAGAAAGGACAACCAAGAATGTCTTTGTACTTTTGATGCTTTGGGCAACTATGTACACTTTCGACTCCAGAACAGAAAATGAAAGTCCTCATGTCTTGGACTAGTCCTTTGGTCAGCGCAGTTCCCATTTTTCTGTTGTATGTGTTGAGAAGTCATTCCTGCAGAATGGAAAAGGATAACTTTTTGTATTTTTTAATGGTGGGAAGATCATTGCTGAGTGGAATAGAAAGCAGTTGTAGCCTGTTTTGCTGAGCTTTATGTCAAATGTAGGCTCTCACTTTTTTGAATGAGTGTTCAAGTTTTGGTTTAATAATCCATTACTCCTTTATAGCCTTTTTTGTTGAACAAAGACTTCTGAGTCTTTGTAGCAGTGAATAAGTGAAAAGTAGTTCCTGATAAGTTTTCCACAGTATTTGGTGCAAGGGGAAAGTATGGCCTTGCAAAGTTGAACGTTGGGGAGTCCTAGGTGCACACTGTGTTGCTAGGGAAAGCAAAAACTCCAGCTATAGGAATTATCCAGTGCATGTAATAAGCATTTTCTAAGGTGTCTGGATCTGTCTTTTGATTTTTTTCTTTTCTTTCTTTGTAGTGGTTTTTTTTTTTTCTTTTTTTTTTTCCTTTCTTTTTTCTGGTAAGCTGTAGTCTTGAGAGGTCTGACCTTGCAAACAGTAATGAACAGTTTTTGTTTACTGATGATACTTATGGGTCTGTTCAAATGAGTATGTGGAACTGAACGCAAGACCTTCTTGAAGCCCACCAGTTATTGACCTTTTATTTCCCTTCCTTCCTTGCGACCTCTATTCCCAGAGAGCCAAGAAACCAGCTTGCCTCTCAAGTAGTGGCTGCCTGAAGGATTAAGCTAGATTTATTTTTTTTTCCCCCATAATAAAAAAGACCTGAACATACTCACATTTTGACATACTATGTCTGAGAAATCGCTAAGCAACACTTTACAGCTGATACACAAGTTTTTAACTTACCTATAAAGAAGTATTGATTTTTAACATGCATCTTAAATGAGAATCTTGGAGGTGGAAAAAATAACTTAATAGTATACTGTCAGAATCAAAGAACTTCTTTTGGCATCACGCAACAGAGCATTTAGCTTCATTTGAATCTGGTTTTGCTAAAAGCTGCTGAGCAGAAATCACATGAGTTTGTCTTTTGCTATGAGCTGTTTGCTGTGTAGGTGGGGGTATGGTGCAGGTGCTGGTGACAGTTTGAGCTGCTTCATGTGTCCCGAGTGAGAACTGCTGCCTAGCTAGCAGAACTAAAGCATACTATTATCTTATTAGTGTAGTCACATCTTTATGCAATTAAGTAGCATTATTTATGCTGCCTCTACTATAAACATTCCCACAGTTTTAACACTTTATAATTTAAAGCCTATGGGAATTTGACAGAGATTTAATTCTACATATACAGTCTGGGTAGCAATTGAATGTAATTGTATCATTGTGATTGAGGGTGGCTGCCCTGAGAAGTGAGAGTGTGCAAGAACCAGTATTGTCAAGGTCATCAGCAACCTGTTAAGAAGAAATGATCACAATGAAATACCATTTTGTCAGGGAGAGACTTTCTTCCAAGGGAGCACTTTCAGATAAAAGGCGAAAAATTGTTGTCTTGGTATTCAGTTGCATTAAACTTACATAAGGCTGATCAGCAAGGAAATTCCTTGGGATGTTTAATAATGCTGACTTCTGCAGTTCCTAAAGAAAACCAAATATTTCACAGGTGTCTTAGTTCAATTGCTTGAAATTTTTGCAGCATAGTACTTGGCATTTCTGGGAACTGTAATATAAATTGCTATTTGAAGTGATGTTTTGGAGAAGGTAAATACAGGGATTCTGAGAATAAAGAACGACCCGCTATAGGAGATCATGTTAGAGATCATCTAAGGAACCTGATGGGACCTGATGAAACCCATCCATGGGTCCTGAGGGAGTTAGTAGCCGAAGTTGCTAAGCTACTTTCCATTATATTTGAATAGTTGTGGCAGTCTGTTCCTGCTGACTAGAAAAGGGGAAACATAACTCCCATTTTCAAAAAGGAGGGAAAAAGGAAGACCTGGGGAACTACAGGTCAGTCAGTCTCACCTCTGTGCCTGGCAAGATCATGGAGTAGATCCTTCTGGAATCTCTGCTACAGCACATGGAAAATAAGAAGGTGGTTGGTGACAGCCCACATGGCTTTGCAAAGGTCAAGTCATGCCTGACAAATTTGGTAGCCTTCTATGGTGTTGCCACATCATTGGTATATAAGGAGAAAGCAACAGATGTCATTTGCCTGGACTTATGCAAGACATTTGATGCTGTCCCATGTGACATCCTGGTCTCTAAATTGGGAAGTCATGGGTTTGGTGGATGAACCACTTGGTGGATAAGGAATTGCCTAGGTGGCTGTGCTCAAAGGGTTGCAGTCCTTCAATGTCCAAGTGGAAACCAGTGACAAGTGGAGTGTCTCAGGGGTCAGTATGGGGACCAGGGGGTTTAACATCTTTGTTGGAGATGTGGGCAGTGACATTGAGTGCACCCTCAACAAGTTTGCCAATGACACCAAGCTGTGTGGTTGACAGACTGGAAGGAAGGAATGCCACCCAGAGGGATCTGGACAGGCTTCAGAGGTGGGCCCGTGAGAACCTCACTAACTTCAGCCAGGCCAAGTGCAAGATCCTATACCTGGATCACAGCAGGTTGGGTGGAGAATGGCTGGAGAGCAGCCCTGAGGAGAAAGACTTGGCATTGTTGATGGATGAGAAGCTCAACGTGATCTGTTGATGTACACTAACAGCCCAGAAAAACAATTGTATCTTTGGCTGCATCAAAAGAAGTGTGTCCAGCAGGTTGAGGGAGGTGATTCTGCCCCTCTGCTCTCATGAGACACCATGTGGAGTACTATGTTCAGCTCTGGAGTCCTCAGCACAGGAAGAACATGGACCTCTTGGAACAAGTCCAGTAGAGGGCCATGGATATGAGCTGAGGGCTGGAGTGCCTCTGCTGGGAAAACAGGCTGAGAGACTTGTTCAGCCTGAAGAAGGCTCTGGGTAGACCTTGTAGCAGCCTTTCTTTAACTAAAGGGGCCCTGCAGGAGAGACAGAGAGGGATTCTTTATCAGGGAATGTACTGATAGAGGGGTAATGGTTTTAAATTGAAAGAGGGGAGATTCAGATTAGATACTAGAAAGACATTATTTACTGTGAGGGTGGTGAGGCATCGGAACAGGTTGCCCAGAGAAACTGTGGATCCCCCCATCTCTGGAGGTGTTCTAGGCCAGGCTAGGTGGGGCTTTGAGCAACCTGGTCTAATGGGAGGTGTCCCTGCCCATAACAGGGGGGTTGAAACGTGAGAATCTTTAAGGTCCCTTCCAACCTTAACTATTCTATGAATCTGTGATTTTTGTGGTGGAGTACTTTTTTTTTGAATTAGTGTATTCATATTTAAACCACCTAAATCACATACTCTATTTTTGAACCCAACATGTTTTTGAAGACTTAACATGTTGTGGTGGTGATATGGCACAAAGCATAACGTGATACATAAAGGCCTCGTAAAAGGACAGAAAGGGAGGGAGACTCCCTCTCTATGTCCCTCAGATCACTCAATCCATGTAGACATCTTATTTCTTTTTAATGACCCTGTGAACCCCTGTTGGCAAGCTAAATAAGGTAAAGTGGTTCCAGTTCTGGGGCAACAGGAATGTCAGCCCCAGATAACTGGATTGCTGAGGGTAAATGGTAGGGCAGCAGATAATGGTTATCAGTACAGAGGTGTTTCTTTCTGTTGGATTCAGTCATCTTTGGAACATGGCCTGATCTTTGTGGTTTTTTTTCATGAACAACTATAGCATGATTTTTACTGGGGAATTTTGTTAGATTGGTTAACTTCTGAAACTGTAGTCTTATCTATAAACAGGGGACCAAAGCCTGTGTATATAAGTATGTATAACATATTTATCTGTGTAAATATGTTATAGAACAGTCATGGTCCTCAGCACACAAATAATCACCTACCAAAATGTGTGACACAGCACCAAGCTCATGCTTTTAAATCTGAAAAATTCAACTTTCACACAACTGTTCTGTAAACTACTCCCTAAGTGCTGGTGGAAGGAGCCTTGTTTGGCCAGGTTATCCCTGTTGGGTATCAAGAACAGTTTGTGTATAAGGCTTGCAGGATTGAGCCCACTAATTCATAGTAATATATAACTTCATAAAATTATAGGAGTAGATAATTCACAGCCTGGGATCTCCCTAGAGATTAATTTTCTAGTAGAGAAAATCTTGATCTTTTGAACATACATAGTTTGCTTTGGCCAGGAAGGTTATAGGTGGTCAATCTTAAATGAGCACCTCCAAAACAGCAGCAATCAGAAGGGTCTCTGTTTACTGAAAAACTCATTCTTTGCTTTTTTGGGTTTCTTTACTACGTTGCCCAGTCTGACCATTATGGAATTTGCTAGTGGCTATTGCTTTCTTGGAGGGTCTGCAGAATCAATTAATTTGTAAAATAAATTTGGGTGGTTGGGAGGGGTTGAAGAAGAAATCCTGTCATTATCATGTATAAACTTACTATTTGAGTGAGGCTAGGAGCATACACAAAGGGTAAAATTCTCTGTTCAAATGTTTTCAGTCTTCCTAGAGATACAGGGTCAAAGATATACTTTCCTGATTTGTGTTAATTTGACTGCTTTACTGGCACTATGTAATATCAAGCTTTTATTGCATGATTTATGTGGATAAGGAAAGTATTATTCACTGTTTCTCAGACCAGGAACGATGTTCTTTGCACATGGCTTTAATACAGCTGTTGTGAGCCTAGGTAAATGCCACTTTTGAATATAGGTCCTGTATAATTATGGAATTGTGTGGTGTTTATGAGAGAACCTGCAAGCATTATTGAATACTTTTCAGCTGATGCTTAGATAAAACAGATATGCTCAAATATTGTCTGGAACCGAATAATGTGAATCTTGGGCCAGACTTCCATTTCCTTACTTGTTTTCAGTGGCTCTTTACTTAGTAAATCTAGTGGGCTATGATGCCATGCAACATAAGGCATGGATAATAGTGGATTTTGGTTGGCTGAGTGATATTTACTGTTCAAGTAATGAATGGAAATTTTGAGAAGGTTTTTTTTTTCCAGTTAAGAATATGCAGAGATAGAAATTAACAAAAATATTTTGCAAAACAAGTAAGTTAGACCAGTTCTACAGAGGGTAGCAGGTAGGGTTTATGTTAAAATAGGCATTCAAAAGTACTTCTTCAAAGCTATTTCCACACATAAATAACAAGCCGCCTGTGAACCCCAACAAATCTGGGCTCCTAGTTTGGTGTTTATGCACAGGAAGAATTCTACATAATGAAGGACAGATTTGTGGATGTTTATCTGACTTCAGATTGTTTGGCAGCAATTCAGTTATGATCAGTTTACCGTTGTGGGGAGACAGCTGTGTTGTCCTCCCCATATCCTCTGCAGGCTCTTGTCCCCATGTCTAGATCCATGGCTGAGTAACTACAGTGGGATGTTCCGGTTTGTATCATTTGGGGCATAACTGACATAAATACAAACAAGAATATAATGTATTTTGCTAAGTAGTCCTGTTTTGGTCTTCTTGATCCTCCATTAATATGTGTTGTCTTGCTTCTTCCTCCCATGTTGTGCAACTGATTCTCCTCATTGTTTCTCCCACTAGCAAATATTGAAAGAAAGAACGCACACCACAAATTTTCATCACGATAAAATTGTTTGAAATGTGCTGTAACTTTGAGAAAGCAGTTTGTGTTACATTACTCACCATACCAATGATGTATTTGTTTACAATGCAAAGTAAGTATGTTATATATATACATATACATATTTACATATATAAAACGCCTATCACCATATTGATAAAATAAGTAATAATTGATTAAATAAGTGCTGTTTGGTAACCTGTGAAGCTGCCTCCACCTTCACTGAAATATGGTGGATATTTTTTCCCTACAATCTGTAAGAAGTAGTTGAGATGCTAGAGTAGCTAACAGAGGTCTGACATGTGTTCCTTATTTTTGCTTAATACCTTTATGTAAAAGTAATTGTTTTGAATGTGACCATACAATAAACTTATAAAAGTTTGCATGATGTTCACCACTTAGTTTAATGCACTAAAATAGTAATTGCTGTTTATTTTTAAGCTTGAGGAAAAAGTGTGTGGTGGGGTTTTTTTGGTGTGTTTTTCTTTTTTTTTGTCCTCCGTGGGTTGTTTTTTTTTGTCCTCCGTGGTTTTTTTTTGCTGTTCTAATTCTAATTGCTGCTGTTGGGATTTTCTAATGAATATCTCCTTTGAACTTACACTGTAGAAAATGAAGATTGCTGCTGGGCGCAGAGCTTTATGTGGTCTGTGGCCTGTTCAGGGGCAAATGTTCTGCAGATTTCTGTGGACAGTTTAACTTATTGGGTCGAGAAATGCAGGAAATGATCCCAAGGGTCCCTTGCACCCCCTATATCTGTGTGTGACTGCGTTGAAGTGAACTTGTTCAGCAAGCCCTAAATGGTTTGTTAGATTTATTTTTTTAAAAAAGTTATACATACCATGTGTGTCAACGATGAGATTTCTTCCCCCACCCCCCCATGTTTCAAAAAATAGAAATACACAAATCTTCCCCTCTTTGGAAGTGTATTTTTCTTTTAAATGTTAGTCTTTCTTTCTAAAAGATACTTGCTCAGGCTTAGTTCTGTAAGGATTAAAGGATCTGTGTTTGGGTAAAAGATGGCAATAAAATATTATCGAGTTGGAATTCTTGTTTCTCTTTGTTCTGATGAGATTTTCTCCTGTTTAGTGTTAAGAAGAATCTAGACCCTGGTATGTAATGTTTAAGGACTGCAGAGACATATTTCTTCCTTCTTTGACATTCAGCTTTTCAAATTTTAACAGTAAAGGCAACAGAGATTTGTCAAGTTAGTCTAAATGGTGCTTTAGGCCAGTAAATAAAGAATGTCCTAATCAATTGAAATTCCAGTAAGGAATTGGGAATAGAATGTAAAACTACTTACAATAGTCTGGGACACCAGAGTGCTCTCAACAACAAAAATACTATTGAGACCTCTATACTCAAAGGCTATTGATGTTTTTGGTCTGTCTTAATGAAAATGCAGGAGTCTTGGGAAACAGTTTGTTCCCTACAGCCATATCTGACTGAAGAAGGGATGGGAATGATGTTTTGTTGAGTCATGACCACCACCATGATACGCAGAAGTTATTCATCTGAACTTGTTTTCCTTGTGAGCTAAGGCTAGTACAAGGTGCACGGAAGTATGCATCAGCTAATACGTACTTCCTACTGGAAGATTTTTACACGGTAATAGAATATATATCCATATTAAATTAGGTGTTAAATTACATATAAGACAAGCTGAGAGTGCTTTTTCTCTAGTTTTCTTCTGTGCTGTTGTATCAGCTATTAAAGAAAAGCAGAATAGTATGACTCTTACCTTTCTCTTTTTCCACAAGCTGAAAAAATTGATCCAAGTGATTCAAGTTTGGATCTCTGAGACATGGACATATTATGTCTTATGACAGACAAATTCATATTCTTATATCAATAACCAACTCATCTGTGTAATTTACAAAAGACTGCTTAAGGCTGTTAGGAGTTACTTCTTGTACGAGCAGAAGCAACAGGTGCTAGGGTATCTGTGCCATGCATATTGTCCTTTAAATTTTTTTCCCTGTATTCAAAGATGCATGTAATATTTCATTATCTTCACTAAAACTAGCTTGTTTATCTTCCTGAGTTGTCGTTGTCTCAGGGTTTTAGAATTTAGAGCACATAGCTAAGACCGTAACTAGGACTGGAGGCACCTTCTTGGTTATCAAATCTAGTTAGGTGTTATAGATGATCAGATCATCACATGTTCCTCATGAGCTTATAAAACTTCGTTTTGAAATTAATTTTTGCCCTGGTACGTCTATTAGGTGTGATTCCAAACTCCCACTATTGTGGCTGGTGAGAACTACAATTTCTAGTAAAAGCTTTTACTCTACTGGTTGAACCTGTTTGTTTTTGTGTAAGTAGCTTTTTTCTTCTGTTTCTCCTCTGATAAACCCATCTTGCCAGTCTTGTGATCATCCTAGTTGCCCTTTTCTGCATTTATAGGGTGAAATCATCTGTTATGAATGTAAGTGAGCAGAACTGCATGTCATTTCACATGAAGTCTACTTGCATTCTGCTGGTGGTTCTGTCTCTGACAGCAGCAGCTGTTCTTATATATCCTTGGGTTGCATGTGTCTTCTCATGACTGCATCACATTGCAGAAGGATTGTGAGCTACTATTTAATTGGTGTAGAGGTGTCTTCCTCTCCTTGGTGCTCTTCAAATGATGAGATCTCAGTGACTTTGTGATTTGTTTCAAGTAGGTGAATTTGTTTAGTTCGGTTGTGTTACCTTCTGTTTCTATTGTGGAAGAACTTGCCTGTAAAGTAATATTGTATGCTTTGTTTAAAATACTTTGAAATAATGTGACATGTTTTTTGGCTCTTATTTTTAGCAATTCTGAAAAATACTTCTTATCCTCTGTCTACTGTGCCACCTGTTCTTGTGTTGTAACCGTGCTTCAACTCATCTTCCTAGAGGTGTGTTGATCAAGTGGCTTTTAGGGGACCATGAAATAATGATGGACACTTTGTGTTATGTTCTCTCTCCTTTTACTTTTGGATCAAGCTAAAATAGCTGGGTATGCCATAAAAGCTTTGTAAGAAGGAGGAGAAGGACAGATTTTAATAAACAGCATTGGGTGCTATTGAATGTTTGGGAAGACGTGATCAGCTTTTTATACTATCCCTGTTAACTTCATTCTGGGGTCTTGTTCAGACTGAAAGGACTTCTCTGGAGATCCCTGACCACGCTTGGGCATCTCCACAGGTTTGCTTTACTGTGGTTACTTCCACCAACACTCATGAGGAGCTTTCTTCCAGGGAAGTTTCTCCTGAGTTGAGTTGTCTTGCCTCAGGTTGTACACAGTTTGTAAAGAGCGTGTTGAAAGCTGGGGAGGATCTTTTATTGCCAGAGTTCTTGAGGGTGTGATCCTACATCCGCCTAAACTATGTGGAGATTGTCTGCTGTGGTGCTGTCCTCTTCCCTTGCTTTGCAGCCCAGCTGGGCTGGTGCCTATGTCATGGGTGCATGGCAGTTTGGGTGTCTCTGTTTGTCAAAGCCTTCTGTATCAGTACATAAATGGAAGCTGCTTGAATGGGACTGTTGTTTGTGGGATTCCCTAAGCCATCTGAAGTCTGCAAGAAGTTGAGCTGTTCAGCTTGTTGGGTCCTAGAGTTCACTTGTGGGTTCTCCTAGTTCTGCTTTCAGAGCAGGTCTGCAAAGATATTGTCCTTGTTTTGAGGTAAAAAGAACCAATTTTCTGTTTTACAATTTTACTTTCTTAGCTAGGCCTCTTCTAACTAACTAAACTCTGAAATTAACAGCACATTGTTCAGAACTGTTTCGTCTCACAGTGATAAGACCTGATTATCCCAAGGGATGGTATGCAGAGAGGCCCTTGCTTATACTTATTGCTATAACAACCAAGGTCAGGTAATTGTCGTCATTTGCCCCGTTGGAGGGTTGGAAACAGAAAAGTGTGGAGGGGTCCCACCTGCAAGGAGGAGCGAACAG
>VZRU01016520.1:65703-80619 GCA_013398155.1 Pedionomus torquatus | reverse complement strand
CCCCGCCGACACACAGTCTCCCCCACCCCTCCGCCGTATCGCCTTGCAGAGCTGGACCTGAATACCAAGTGCATCGTGGAGATGGAAGGGAACCAGACCGTGCTGCACCCTCCGCCCTCCAACACCAAGCAGGGAGAAAGGTAAAAAATAACCCACCCAAGTCGCCCAAATAAAGACCTACCCTCGGTCCCTCTGCCTCACCTTCCCCACGTCCTGCCCCGCCGCAGGCGCTTTGTCGGGGGGCGGCGGGGTCCTGGGGGTCTTGGTGCCTCTCGGGGGCTGCGGTGGCGAGGAGCGGGACCGCTGAGGGCGAGCACCAGCCGTGCTTGCATCCCTGGGAAGGAAGGACCGGACCTTCCTCTCCTGGCTTCCTGAGAGGAATCAGTTGGAGGTACCCAAATTGGGGATGTGGAGATGGGAGAGCCCTGTTGGCCTCCCAGGATTAAAAGCTGGTTCTTGATTGACTGCTCAAAAAATGAGCTGTTGTTTAGGTAAGGACTTAAACTGGCCGTGTGTGCTGTTTTCAGAAATTTTCCTGAAGTGCAGACTAATAGCTTGATGTAACCTGTGGCGGAACGAGAAGCAGAATCTGAATTTTGTGCTAGTGATGGTACTTTCTTTTTTTTTTTTTTTTTTTTTTTTTAAGTTCGTTTACTCTGTTTTAACATATTTGCATTTGAAAAGGCTGCAGTTGCTAGACCCTTTATTAATTCGGTGTTGTTCTGTGAAGTAGGTTATGAGAATACACTAAAATAATTTTGAAATCTGGCATTTAGTTGTGATGCCCCAGTAAAGAATACCCTTGGAAATAATCCAAAATACCAATGCACTAGACTGTAAAAATAGATCAGAACAGGAAAAGATTTCTTTCCTTTGAGGGAGTGTGGGGAAAGACAGGGAGGTGCAAGGGGAATAGTTATGTTGTATGCTTATCTGTTCAGTTACCTGTTGACTGCTCAACTGAAGTTGTTCTGTTAAATGTATTTAATGCCAAGGAGCATGAAATCATTTGCATGGTTATAGAGATTTTAATCTGAACACGTTCCTATTACTCAAGATTTCATTAAGGCTGCTTTTGATAGAGTTCATAGTAGTTATGAAAAAACTGTAGTGTGAGAATATGCTTTCTTTCAAAGGCCGTATGTTGCACTTTTGTACTTTTCCAGCAGAGAAGTCGAGACCTTTTTCTATTTTTATGTGTTCAAGATGTGAAGGTGTTTCTTGCATTAATCCACATGCTGGAATATAGGTGTAAGCACACCAGTTTAACTTAAGTCCAACTTGCTTTGCTTTCAAAACTGTTGTGCTGGCCTAGGTTTAGCATCTGTGCATGTTTCCTGCTCCTTTCACAGGTCTTTGTGTCATTTTCTACAAGTCATGTTGCCTCTGTGGGTCTTAGCATCCCATCTGTAAAACAGAAATCTTGTTTTTCTTGAGACTATCTTTTGAAGTATGGAGTTTTTCTACTTCTGTTTATTGAAGTGCACGTGTGACCTCCATCACAACACTGCTCTAATAGGAATTACATTAGCTCTTTGAAGTGACAGGTCTGACACAGGATTTGGCAGGTAGAACACATGAAACACAAATAGAATTTACAAAGCAACAACAGAATTAAGATTCAAAAATCATTATTTCAATAGACTAAAGAGCCTAAGGGCCAGGTGGTTTACAAATGAGCTATTAACATATGAATTTTGCTTGTTGTTCACATCAACCTGCAGGTATTCAGTAAGACTCAGCAGTGACTCTCTGTATTCTGAGAGCTTGTATGGGTTGTGTTTATCTGGCTTTAATACCCATAATAGATATATAAATCTTCCAAATTAGTTGGAATTGGCTTCTGGTTCTGTGCTGAGAGCCTTTTGGGTGAGCTATGGTGCTGGTGTGTGACCTGGCTGTGGACAGCTGTGTTGGCAGGTGCTAGTAGTCCTGCTTGCAGCCCAATATTAGGCTGGAATTTGGCTGGCTGTTACACGTGTAACTTGCGTGTCTGAAATGACTGCCTGATGTGTTATTGGAAATAACAGTCAGAAACGCTGGTCAGAAGTAACTCACGCTCATGCAAACATATAGTTTGGGTACCTTCTTAGTGGCAGATGTTGTATGTAGCCTGTTGAGGTGCTTGAGGGACTTTCTAGTACCTTGTGAAGACCCTTACGCTTTCCTCAGTGTTAAAACATTGATTTCTATTCTTTACTTTAGATAAATAGTTTAATTTCTCATGATGAAAAATGAATTCTGTTCTTCTATGTGTAGCCACCATAAAATGTCTGTACAAACTGGCTCTGAATTGCTGAGTAGCTGCTGCTTGTACTTGGACTAATGCCTTGGCAGGGTTAGAGATGTCAAATAGATTTTTTGGTTTTCTTTGTGTAGCTTGTTTTTATATAGCTCAACTGGATTTTTCTTTCAAAGCAACCATGTCATTGCAAAAATTATTTCACTTGTTAGAGTGATTAATTGGTCTTTCTGTACTATACACATTGTTTTAATATTCTGTTTAGTCTTACCTTTCTCTTTTCACATTTTATCTTTTTATATGGAAATTTCCCTTTTCTAGCTGAATGGACGTACAAGTTTGTACTGCACTTTGGAATAAGTAGCCTTGCAAAGTAAATTTGGTTTCCAGGGCTGCTTTTCTTAATTCAGCAGAAGCCAAGGGACTATAGGGTGTGGGGAGTAGAATTCAGGACCATGCTCTTTATTTGCTTTGTTCTCTCAGTTATAAATTTAAATGTACTGACAGAATTTTCTGAAGTAAAATTAGGTAGCTCTTATAATTATAACACTAAAAAATTTGTTCTTGGAAGAATACCTAAGGTTAGAAAAATCAAATTGTACTAGCATTGCCTATTCTGTAAGGAATTACTGAGTTAAATCTAAGTTCAGACACATGCTGCTAATCAGTTTGTAGGTTTTACTAAGGATAGATCTGCGGAATTTTATGCGGTCAAGTAATGCCAGTTTTACAAGTGGTGAAAAAAAGCCTAAAATCCCAGACAGTGCTGTCATTTGTCCAACTTTTGTATTGTATTAGGGGTAAAGCAATAAGTTATAACTATAAATTAGGACAAAGTTCTGTCTGCATCTACTAACTGCTAGACCACACAGAATCTGCACCTTAACAAGCACAGCTACAAAATAGTAATTGTTCTTTAATGTGAGTGTTCTATCTATTTATTAGCAGCAGGCCTGCTCCTCCCCACAGACATGTGACTTCTGGCATTCTGAACTAATGAAGGAGGAAAACCAGAACATAGTAAAACCAAACAATCTGAGTCTAAAAGGCACAGGAAAATCTTTATCAACTGAAATAATAGGAGACAGAGTTCAGGAAGGAATAGTTTTCATTAGCTAGTATCAGGTATAATCTCCAGTCCTGGCAGAGTTTTTGTAAGTTGGTTGTTGAACTTTATACCTTTAACCCTTGTTTTACTGTTATTGGTAGCAGTAGTTCCTTTTATATCTGCTTAAGTGTGCTTATATGTCATTTTAGTTACCTCTCCTGTCTCTCATCCATTTTGCCCCCAAAACTAACGTAGATTTCTCTTTCTTCCCCCAGAAAAACGTCTTGCCTTTCTGGGAGCCCTCTGGGTTTTTTTCTGTCTTTACCTGGGAACATAGATTTCCTTTCTCAAAGTACACTCTGGTCCTGAAAAAAAGTTGTTCTAACTTAAATTCTTTTAGAAATGGATATTATGTTTCAAAGCAGATTGTATACACATTGCTGTCTTGCTACAAATGTATTTGGTTGTTGACAATAAATTACAGTATTGAAATGTAACTCTCATAGTTACAATCTTTCAAAATATTTGGGTATTTTTTTACAATGGAAATCACCGCTGTGAAAGATTTCAATTGATGTTAGGGATGTTGGTTTTCAGTAGGACAGTTAAGTTTTGCTGGGCTTCTCCTCTGCTTTTGATTGTGAATGTATGCTTTGCTTCAGCCTTTCTTTCATCTATACTTTTTAACACATAGGATCTGAAAAGAAAAGTGATATTTCAGTTCCTTGACAACAATTCTACATGACATGATTTTTCCTTTAGTAAGTAAAATGTTTATCTTGACAGACATGATTTTTCCTTTAGTAAGTAAAATGTTTATCTTGACAGAAATAAACAAGGAACTATGGAGACAGTAGAACTGAGTTAATATTTCAACTGTAGCTTTGAATGAAAGAAAAAAAATTGTCTGTTGGGCAGTTTATGCTATTCTAGCAGAGTAGCCTTGTACAAACTTGGCCTTATTAAAAATCTCAGGGCAAAAATAAGAAAGAAATCATCAGAGTGTAGAGCTGAACTTAAATTTGCCACTTTTTTCTGAAAGTATTTTTCTTGTCTGACTCCCGATTCAATGACTCAAATATATTTTTTTTTTTTTTTAATTTTTTTTTTTTAATTTATAGCTTGCTTGCTCTGTATTCTTCCATCCTCATATCATCCCATTTGATAACAGAAAAGTAGCAACCAAGGCCTAGTTCTACTTAGGAAAAACTCTTCTTAGAGCTCTAACTTACTAAAGATTCTAGACTACATAAGGGTTTGAGTAGATTTAAGCTCTTGTAATAAAATAAATAGCTAGGAACAGATGTGCGTGTGTGTCTATCTGTTTTTTGTAGGTCATGATACTTTCAAAGATGAATATCTGAAGCACAGATTTCATCCCTAGGCAGCTTATCCTAAAACTCTTGTTTCCAGAAAACAGCTGTTACTTCCCCTGCCTTGGAGAAAATATGATTTTGGATGGTCTTTACTACATAGTTCTTCATGTGGTGGTTGTGGCACCTTATCTTTTTTTCATATGTTGCTTTGAGAAGTGTCAGAGATGAGAGAAGAATGCTGTTGTAGGAAGAGAATATGTGGTTTTGATAATGGTTGCTTTTTCATGCTGAAGTTTGTGGAAGCTGAAATAGAAATAAGTATAGCAGCTGTCCTATATCCAAAGAAATGATCAACAAGGTCATGTCTTTGATACATATACTTCAAATTATCACCTGTCTGAGGTAGATCATAAAATAATGGACAGCAACTTTTATCTTTGTCTGCAGGAAATTGTAAAAGTAATCTGACTTTGACCTCTTCTGTTAACTTTCCTATTACACATCAGTGTTCAGGATGTGAACTGTTAGCTTTGAACCTTTGCAGAAGCAACGTATTTGAATTATGAAATGTGTGGTTGGAAAATGGCATTTTGGGAGTCATTTGTGCATTGCTCTCATTCATTCCTTCCTCAGATGGGACACTAGATGCAGTTCCTTGAAACTGCTGTTCTGAAAGTCCATGTAATTGGAACTAAATGAGATACAAGTTTGTAATCTAAAGTACTGCATGACATGGCTCTTGTTTCATCCTAAGGTGGCCTGCACTGTGAATAAACATTATTTCACCATGTTTATAAGATCCAGACAGCGTTAGGACCCTGTGCTTTGGGCTTTAGATGGCATTGCTAGAGAAACGACTATTGGAGACTGTTAGGAATGTGGGTAAGGAGCTAGTAGTACTTAGCTGCCAATACTTCAGAACAAAAATAAAATGAAGTGTTTGAAGAGAAGGAAAACTGCTTGGTATGACCATGCTTAGGCAATCATTGCTTTGTAGCCATTCTCTGCTTTTGGACTACCACATATTATGTTCAAATATTTGAGTAGAACACAATAAAACAAGATTCAGCTTTAAACCTCTCCAGTTTTATGATGTTAGAAGAGCCTATGTTGTGGAACATGAAAAGATTAGTTAAAAAGATTTGTAGGCCTTCAGACATGCTTAGCTTCTGTGTTTAGAAAGGGCAGGTACCCATGCACTTGCTTATTACTGCAGCCAAAGGTAGTTTTTGAGATCTGGATTACTGATCAATACACCTTGAATATATTGTTTAATGAAAAGAATAACAAATTCTTAAAATTTGCATTTTTTTTTTTAAATTGGAGGGTTTCTTTTTTTTTTGGTCCTTTTCTTTTGGGGAGATCAGGTCTAAAGGAAAAACTTTTTCACCTTCTTTTTGGTTTTAGTGTAGATAGTAGAGATAGCTTTCTTGTTTTGAAAGCAAGATTGTCCTTGTTCTCTTGTGCATCTAGTAGGTTTATTAAATGGGCTAGATTTGGAATATCTCAGGGAGCTCTTAAGGATTCCCTGTTTTGCAGAACTTGAGCTGAGAGAGAAGCGGTGCCCACCAGCTGCCCTTCCATGCAGATCTGTATACCCTGCAAAGCTGGGGTGTGGATCTTGGTACAAAGTTTTGGGAACAAAGCAAATTGCTTCATGGTCTCATGTGGCACACAGCATGCACAGACGGGCATTTGTTGTTCAGGGAGTCAACATGGTGGTACTTCTAGTAATAAGATTAGAGCTGAATCTTAATAAATCTTTAAATTGACAAAGGTACTTGTTGCTGTTGCATTTGTGAGGTTCTCAGGCTTGAACCCCTTTGTTCCTCTACAGTTGGGTGTAGATGGAGTAGCACTAGAGATAGCTGCCTCTGGCTGTGTTGCTGGTGTCTCTTGCATGGACAGACTGCCCTTAATGGTGAGAAAGTAGTACAGTATCTTTGCTTATTTGGCCCGCCCTGGGCATGGGTTGATTCTATTAATGGTAACAATTACTGCCTACCATAGCAAAATGCCAGCTGCTGCAGCAGTGCTGTGCAGATGTTGTTGCTTAATTGAGTAACTTCTCCGATTGCTTGGTTGCCTGTATTTTGTGAGGATGCCTGTTACTGACTGCAGCATGGAGAAGGCTCTTTAAGGAAGTGTGAAAGTGTTGGCTGGAAACAATGAATTTTACTCTCTTCAGCAAGTGCAGCCTACAAAGAAAAGGCCCCTGCTGTGCAATGATTTGCACCACAGAACTCTACTATCAAGTCAACCTGTGACTCAAAGCACCAAGTTAACTAAAACAGTCATGCTGTTGCCTGGAAGTAATATCACATTGTGTCTTTCCACAAGAGACTGTGGAAGGTATATATGCTTGTCCAGTCAGTACTTGGCTTTGGTTACCAGAGTTTGAGGTCTGCTGGAGCTTGAGTTGATTGTGTGTGTCTTTACGACCCTTCGTAGCATGTGATGGGTGTTCACTGGGGGCTGAGGGAGGAGTTACAGTGTATTTTCAATCTGTGTGGTGTTATGAAATTCAATCAGAAAAAATGCATTGCTGACGGGAGTTGAAAATCAGTGACGTGCTCAGGATATCTGTATTGGTGAAGAGTAGGAGTTACACAAGCTGTTTTCAGTGCCATGGGAAGATTTTCCCCTTGTGTCATTGTTCTTTTTGAGGGTGAAAGGGTATCAGTGGCTTTCTTATATTGTTATGCTTGGTTAGTGTTAATTAACCTCTGCAGTTTTGGCCTTTATTTTTGATAGCTGCCTTAATCTAAAAATAAAAATACCCCTTAGTCATCAAAGCATCTAATGAAATTCACAACCGTATCCCTAACTAATAAATTTTTTAGTCATCCACCGCAACCTTTGTTTGGCATTTTGTTACAGCCTAAATAGAAACATCCTCAAACATGTACATGCTTACCATGTATGCTTGCATTTTCCTCAGGTAATGTGAGGTTAGTGGCTTGCAAGGTGTAACTAAGAGGTAATCTGAATGTTCCATTTCATTTCACATAGATCACCATAGAGTAATCTGTATAGTAACAGCCCCTAATGAAGTCCCTAATGATTTATCGTCTTATAGTAACTTATTCACTGCTTAAGTGTTACAACTCAGGACAAATATTATACTACAGTTGTTCTTTTGACTGATATAGCCATGGATGTATTTTGGTGCTTATTAATGGTACAGTACCTATTTTTGAGGTACATAATCAGCACAGTGGTAGAACGGTGTATCTGAAACATTGCAGTGTGCCTATGTTAGTGTGCGGTAACCGGCATTGTTAATGATGATGCAGAAGACAGAGGTGAAGAGGCGTGTTGTGCAGTAGCAACAGGGTACGTACTTATGGTCTGTTTTCTAGATGCTGGCTCCCCACCAAGCCTCTGCTGCTGCCCCTTCATGATTAGTAACAGCATAGATAGTAGGATAGTACTGGCTTACTTTGAGATGCATGGTGACACTGCATCTCCTTTTTGCAGTGTATGTATATTCCAAGAATTTTAAGCATTTGGTAAATGTGAATCAAAGCAGCTGCTGTGGCTGGAATGGTATGTGTTTATGAAGATGCTGTTCAATGTGTTTAAAAAAAACTATCAGGGTGCATTGTGAACTGTAAACTTTCAATGAAGTAATTTGCTGCTTTGTTTTAAAAACACGTTACTGAAAATGTCAATGCTTAAATATTTTTTCTGAATTTTTTGTTTGTATTAGACTTGCAAATAAATGAAAAAAATGTACATGATCCTATTTATTTAGCTTATGTTTTCTTAGTTTATTTTGCAGGGTTTTTTTAAATATAAATGTCAATTCCAAGTAAGTAGTTTTTAAAAGCCTCCAGGTGAGATTACATTTTATTCTAGTCTAGGGCCTCAAACTTCTGAATCTGCCCCATGAACTGCTGGAAAATATTTTCTTTCTAGGATTTAAATGCAAGTATGTGNCTTCTTCCCACGTGGTTTCCCCTTTTTGTCTGACTTTATAATTAAAATTATTGCAGTGTAGCTGAGAAGGCCTTTCAGAAATTTGATTCCTTTAGAGTTGAAGGTTAAAGAATTGGGTGAGGTGGAAGGGAAAGTTTATCTGCACAAGTAGTGGATTTGTACTGTGACTGCCACTGGGTGCAATATAACTTTTAATATTTCACAGTTCTTATTTTTGTTGAATGTTTACTTTAAATTTAATTCTACTTTGTGATTCAAAAGCCAAGGCTTGTTTTACAGTAGATGAGCTTTTGCTAAAGATAAGTCAACAGAGCATTCCAATGGAGGCACAGAACTAGCAGATGTTTTCTACTGGCAAAGCTGCTTTATGGCCCTGAACAAGCAGCATCCTGATGTGCTTTGGAAAGTTTCTTTGTCAGCATCTGTCAATGTGAGTTTTTTGTGTATGCAATGTGATGTAAGTCTGCAGTGCTCCAGATTTACTTTGGCTCAGTAGTGCCATCTCCCTGAATGATGCAAGTCCTAAGCATTTTGATGTTTTTTTGGTATTTTTTTTCTTCTTGTAATACTGTATTGTCATAGTGGTGTTGTTTCTAAACTTCTTTTAGACTTCCTGTAGACTTCACATTTTCAGAGAATTTTATCTTATGAAATCAGGCTGAAATAGAAATTGGACAACTGGTAAAATAAAGCAATGTTTCTGTATTGATTATATGCAGCTGAAAACATTAATGCATTACATATCCTCTAAGTGCTCTGCAAGAAGTAGTTGAGTTTGAGCATGTTTTTTAAAGAGAACTTTGCAGTTATGTAAAAGACTAAGAGCAGAAACCATTTTCAGTCTTCCTGCACTTTGCTGTTGTACTGCATTGGGATAAAAAAAAATTGGTTCTGAAGGTTTTGTTAGAAGTGTGTCATGGAACATCATCCCACCACTCAGGTTTTGCTGTGCTGGAATTTCTTACTGAGACCACAGCAGATAAGTTATTCAGAAACAAACAGTCTAGAAAAGAGTTTAATATTTTCTACAGTGCTCCTTACTTCTAAAAAGGAGAAAGTTTTGGATAGTTTCTCATTCCTCTTCTGGTGTAAATCTAACCCTTGTACCTGAATTCTTGATTGAAGTGCCCTTGAGAAATTTGGTGTCGGCAGAGAAACTGACACATGAGAAAATGCAAAAGATGGCTCCTTAATGGATTTGCTGCTGATGTTGTAGAATATAGGAACAGGATACTCGAGGACCAGGACTGGAAGGATAATGAAAGGCAAAAGAAAAGTACAGAAATGGGTGCTCAAAAACTTAATGAAACTCCTCAAAGTACATGTTGGAGGAAAACCAACCAACCAACAAAACCCATCAGCATCCAGTAAGTTTTTTCTCCTCCATCTGAACATGTGTATGAGAAACCAGCATTCTCTGGGTGGTACCACAGTCTTCATGTGTGTTCTGGTTGAGATCCAAGTGGAGAACAAAAAGGAAACTCATTTCTTGTAAACAGGCCACCGAACATCGGACAACTTGCCATGTAGTTTCCTTGTCATGAGCTTCCAAGCCCTTAGTGTGTTTATTATTTCAGGTGTTTATAACATTGCAGTGAAGTTCAACTCATGTTCCCAGTGTTTGTTACATAGTTGTAACTCCTATTTTGACACAGAACTTTTACTGTTTATTACATGTTGTGATTGAGAATCTGTGTAAATTGGCTGTGAAATAAACTAATTGGAAACACTTGTGTGTCTGTGGAAAGGATAATGAAAGCCTGTTTGAAGATGCAGCATTTAAGTGTTCTCCTAAGGTCTCTTTCAGTGGAACAATATCTTTAATTTTTTTTAAATAAATTCAGTAGGTGTTTTGTTCTTCTCAGCATCCCAGTTCTATGGTTGGATTCCCCCTTACTGTCAGAAGTGCTGTGTACTAAAGGAGGTGGATGTCTTCTTCCCAGTGGTGAAAGTCAGAAGTTAGCTCTTGCCACTTCTGTTTTCAAAGTACTCAGCAGGGCATAGTGGACAATTGGTGAACCTAGGCAGACATCAGTCTAATCTCTCCTTTCTTTTTTGTAATTTTGGGACAGTCTGCGTCCTCTCAAGTAGTTCTTGAAGTTTCAGTTTTGCAGATGCAAATGTGGTAATGGTAAAGTTGTGGGTTTGTTTTTTTTTTTTTTTTTTTGTTTTTTTGGTTTTTTTTTTGGGTGTTTTTTTTTTTTTTTTNTTTTTTTTTTGTGTTTTTTTTTTTTTTTTTTTGTTTGGTTTTTTGGTTTTTTTTGTGTGTGTTTTTTTTTTTTGTTTTGTTTTGTTTTCCTGAAATACGAATGGTGTGCAAGCTTTGTGCCCTTAGTTTAATATATCCTTACCACCATCAGCACTTGCAGGTCAAAACTTTGCGTACACTTCAAGGAATGCAGTGCACCTTTATTGGAAATTTCCAAATGACATCTTGCAACTTTGTGCTAGTTTAAACCCAGAAATCTGGATCTGCAGTGTTGCACTAGCTGAATGCCTGTGGTGTTTTGCAATGTTCATGCATTTTCTGAGTTATGGTGCTTCTGGTGTGTAGTCTGATCCATATTACTGCTTGAGAATTTCTTACCTGAATGAGGAAGAAATTCATGGCATGTGTGCAAGATAGATCAAATAAAGTTTTAAAATACTCTTACATTCATATGACCAAAGTGTAAAATGAGTCTTATGAAAATTCCTCCAAGCCAACTCCATGTAGTCTGTCCTCCTTTGTCAAGAATGGTGTCACAGGATGACTTCTGGAGGATCTCACAGCTTAAATGCTGATATTTTTCTCAAGGTATCTGTGTTTCCATCATGGTTCAGAAAAGACAAGCAACTCACATAAGTAACCTCTTGCCTCTTTGCCTTTGCTGTGATTTAAAAGGGAAAGTAAAGGCTAGGGCTTTCTCTGTGGACTTTGAAATAAGATGTAAAATGGAATTGCAGAGTTGATTTCTGAGGGAGGAAACTTTCATCAGCAGTGTATATAAATGAAAGAAGATAGAGATATTGATGGCAACATGCAGATGTCATGTAGGAGAAGAAAAACTAAGTTAGCTTGTTTTCTTATTTTCAAGATATGCTTAGGACTGATAAAAGTCTGACAATTTGTTGACTGGGGACTGTAATGAGTCATGTCAGAGTTTAGTGAGCTCAAGGTGAGTCTTTGATTAGACTAGGCAACTTGCATGTTTGTTTTTTTTCCAAGTAATGGTGGAAGAGCTTTGTACTTGAAATACTTTTATAATTATTATTCTGTTTTGCATCCAAAATAGAAGGCAAGTTATAGATCCCCCTCCCCCCCCGAACTTTTCCTGTAGATGGAAGGAGCAAAGGGTGCTATGGGATCTTGTTTTTCTCTTTAAAGATCTCAATTGGCTAATTCATCATTCTTCTAAAAATCATGTGAATTCTCTTTTTTTTTTTTTTTTTTCCCTTTGTTTTGTTCTCTCCCTGGTTTTGCACGTGAAGCAGTTCACTTCTTTGGCCCAGTACCCTTAATAGAAGAGTATTTGAAATGGAATGCTTGCCTTAGCTGCACCTTCTCTTGTAGCAGGTCTTTCTACTCATGCTCTTTTACTTCAAGTGTCTTAGTTTGCAGATGTAGTAGATGAAGTTAAGTTGAACTGGTCTGGAGTTACTAATCAAACAATATGACTTTTAGCCATTTTTTGGAGTAGAATAGCTATTTAAACAAAAAGGTACAGTTGACTCCTTATTATATTATTGAGAAATGAAATCAAAAGTTAATGAGAATTGAGTGCTGCTGCTGACCTTTATTTAAAATATTAAGTGATGATGATCAAGGTGAGAAAGCTACACTGAAAAATTAACACGATAAACTTTTTGAATAATTTTGAACTTAATTCTGTATTTGTTAAACCTGAATTTTGTTTGCAGTATTGCTGTTTACCTACTTTGTTCCTCGATGTTCTTATCCTAACGTTATTAACCAAAAACTGCTGACCTCAGCAGTGTTTGCCTTCTCAGATCACTAATTAAGGTAATGCTTATCAAAGTTCAGAACCTGTGTACCCTTTTATATGACTTTTCATGGTGTTTCAGACTGATTTCCTTGTTCTGTGTCTTTATTCTTTCTTAATATATGATTTATCATTTTCTTCTAAGCTTTTTTTTGTCAACTTCTGAGAGGCCGCATGTGATACTGCTTTATTTCTTCTAGCTTGGTTTGTGTAACTCTATTCACTATGCAGGCAGAGCTCCAGGTAGATCATTTAGGGTGTGAGTTATTTATGGCAGAGATAATTAGCTGAGTTGTTGCTCCTGAAACAAGCATTGTGGCTCGATGTCACGGAAGTTTAGCTGATAAGCTTTGTGGGGCCTCACCTTCTCCCATGCAGTCAGGTCAGAAGACTCAGAGCTGGACTCCCACAGCCTGGGTGCACAGTGCAAATATTGCACGTCGAGCAAGGCTACCTTAGCCTGTGCTGTACCTGGTGTTTGTGGCTGTCCCCGTGAACCTGGAAATGGGAGGAGGCAGCAGTGACGGAATCAAGAGCAATGCCAGGGACAGGAAAGGGCAAAAAGTAGGTGCGTGTGGGCCTCCATTACTGTTCTACTAGTCCAGATGCCATGTAGGAGGAACATTCAGGTAATGGATGCAAAGCTGACGCAGGTCTCCTAAAACTCAGAGTGCGGGAACTGGCTGTACAGAGATAACTAATTGGCTCCATGGTGTTGATTTGGTGTTTGGGAGTGTGTGTAGCATTCCTCTGAGCAATCACTCTGCTACCTGGGATTTTCTGTTGTCAAGAGTGTTTTAGGCTGTGCTCATCATGAGTGGTAGAGCTGACTGCAGATCGCAACAACACAGGCAATACAAAATGAAGCTATAAAGCTGTGTATGAAGTTTTCAAGTAGAATTTAAAGTATTTCATTAACTATTAGAAACAAAGTAGTTTAAATGCTTTGCTGAAAAGTGGGGTAAGACTCCCAGCTTAATTTAAATACACCTTTTGACTTTACTGATTGAGCCGAATATTAAATTTATTTCATCAGAAAAGACTACATTTTCCACTCTTCTCCCTATGGAAGAGATGTTGCATTGTGCATCTGCAGTACAGGATCCCTTGCACACGCTTTGTATCCTCCTGCAGAAACCTAAATCTCCCCTCTTAACTGCCTCTGAATAGGTGCCAGCACAGGCCACAGACTGTACTGCAGTCTCTGGGTTAACAGGGAGATGGCTGGACATAGTAGCCAAGGTTGACTTGTCAGCATGTGGGCTCTTTAAACATACACAATGAATTTTTATACTAAACCTCATCATTTTTGTGCAACCATATCCATAGATAAAGTTTATGCCTTTGTTCTTCTCCCAATTAACTTTCTTCTTCCGCTGCCTTTCGTCCTCCTGACCTTCCACCTGCCTTCTCCCATGCTCTTCAAAGATACTATTTAAAGGGTTATCTCCAGAAACGCTCATGTTTCAGAATAAAGAGATTGAGTGCTGTTAGCAACTCGTGGCAGCACTCTGCTGCTTATTCCAAATTGGAAACTTTGATTACACATAATTGGCTGCAGTTGGTGTGGTAGTGTGTATGCTGCTTGTGTCTCAGCTCCTTTTATTTCTGTGCCTCATGCCTCTCAGTAACTTACCTTGTAGTACTCGCTGGCAGTGGTTGGGGTTTTTTTTCCTCCTATTATCAGCTGCGTTGTATTTAGGTTTCTATGTGCTACTTGCAAAATATCTCTGCTGTTCTGAAGCTTACCAGGGCTGGCAGCTTGATTTCATTGTAAAATGACCATATTTTCTAACTTTGAGTTTGGTTGAGATTTTTTTTTGTGGTGCATTAAGACAGATCTTATAAGGCAATAATTTTTTACAATGTACCTGTGCTTAGCAAGCTGCTGCTGAATGGGAGCTAAACTGCTCAGCTAGACCCCAGTGAACTTCTGTGGGGTGATACAAAGTCTCATGTTCTCAAACCCCCTCCCTTAACTTGGAGCGCTCCTGGGCTCACTGTATCCAGGCTGGGCTTGTGTGCTCATTTGGTACCTAATCAGGTGCTCTCCACCACCTGAAGGTGTGTCCTTGCACCTTCTCTGTTTAGACATTGAATTGTCTCTTTGCCGCTTTTTTTTTGTTTCGTTTTGTGCCTTAGCTAATAAAATCCTGGCTGGAATCAGTGTCTGTGGTTTTGTCTGCACAATAAACCTGCAACACGGATAAAATACCCACAGGTAATGGCAGTGGGAAGATATTTCAATTTGTTCAAATTCAACAATTTGAACCATTCAATATAATAATACGGTAGTGTTCCACTATCTTTAAGAAATGTTCATGAAATTAATTGTGGATATAAACCTGTCTCTGCAGTCTGAGATCAAAAAAACAAAAAAAAAAA